>VZTX01026966.1:0-150703 GCA_013400915.1 Pardalotus punctatus | reverse complement strand
GGGGGGAGGGGGGGGGCGGTCAGAATTAGACACAAAATTCTGAGGGACAGATTGACAGGTTTGTCCTTCCCACCCTCCACAAAAAGGATGCATTTTGGTAAGTCTTGGGTCTTCAGCTATGCTGCGTGTTGGCCTGGGAAATGAAACTTGTGATTGCAGTCGTATTGTTAATGCTATATATTCTGCTGTTACTGCATTTGTCCACCAGCAGTCCCAAAGAACAGTATACGCTGCATTAAATAAACCATTGATTTGTGAACCCAGCTGGCTCTTCTGAATGTGATTACATGTGTAGACAATCTGTGCATCTGATGTAGGACTTATGGTGATGTTTTTGCAACAGTGTGTGAATTGGTTAGTGTGTCAAATACTGTCCTTCTGCAAAATTGAGTTTTGTTGGAAATTCTGTGATTCCTTTATTCTGTCTAGGTATTTCCGTTTCTGTCTCTGTCTTTGTGGTCTGGTTTGCTGTCTTGCCTGTACACACCTTTAAACAGACAAATAAGCAGTGGGTTGTAAAAGGCAAGAGATAGGATTTCTAATATATCTCTCAGGAGGAGAGAAAAAAGTACAGTTAAAGAGTTAAATTCTGTGTTATGTAAATGTAACATAGAGAAGAAAATGAACATGACAATGTTTTATTACTACCCTCAAAATTATTATTTTTGTCTCAGAGATCTGATTTCAGATTGAGTGGATGAACAAATTGCCTTATATTAGGCAACCTCACTATAACGATGCACTGTAAATTAAGGCGAACGGATTTAACTGATCCCGCTACATGTGCTCAGATTTAGACATGCATGTCTTCTGACATCTATTTGTGTCTTCTTGTCCAATTTTCATTGTGCTTCCTTATTTTCCCTCATAACAACTTGTTTTAACGTATTTCTTTTGTGTGTGATCCCTAACATCCTGTTGTGGTGGTGAGGAGGCATTTGTGCCCAGAGCCAAACACGTGCCAAGACTGCTGCTGCCTAATGCAGTCACAAGGTGTAGAAACAGCTCAGTATTTGGCAGGCACAAAGAAGTGTGCCAGAGCAATTTGCTTCCTGGCACGAAGGAATTCTCTATGACTGTTCTGATCATGCATGAGACTTGTGAAATACTGAAGTCATGTCACGTTCTGAAGTGATTATAATTAGCCCCTGACTTTAGATGTTTTTGATTTCTGGATTTCTTGCTCCATGCAAAAGATAGCTTAACAATTCCGTGTTTCAGTGACTCTGAACGTGCCATTTTCTCTCTTCCTTCTTGCTGGAATCTGCAGTTTGTTGCAGATTTCAAACCTGTCAACACCCGAATGTGTGACGCCAGATCTCAATACATGTGAAAAAACTAAGCTGAGGGACATGAAAATATGTAGCAGGGGAAGAAGATTGAAGTTCTGCAGAATACATTTTGTGCTGTACAGAAAACTTCTGTGAACTCCATTTTGAAGTTGCATAACTGTTATCAGCCTGCGTAGGACAGGAGTTTGGACTTCATGACTCTCCCTTGCATTTGAAGGTTAGAGGAACTGTCAGTGCTTTCACTGCAGAGAGTTTTACGAGCTGTTTAAATCGCAAACATGAAAGTATTAAAAATATGAGTAAATTTCAAGTTGAAGTGAAGGAAGTTCGTGTTTTGAAAACCCCCCCCTGCTGTTAGAGAGCAGCGTCACCCCGCAGCCTGTCTGAATCCGGATAACTGCAGCCCGAGCGGGAAGTGGAGCTGTGCACAGGCTCGGGCTTGCCCTTTGCAGCTGGCCAGTTCCGCATGCACTCGCCTGGAGCCATGGCACGGCTCTACCCTGCTGCTCCAGCCCTGCTGCTGTGCGCCCTTGCTGGGCTGCTCAAAACCTCTCTGTCAGCGCAACATGTGCCGATGCTGCTTTGGTCAACTCAGAGGTAAGAAACCGAATGAAAGTGTATCCCTGCTTACGCTACTGCTCTGTGTGCGTGCACACAGAATATCTTGTGCCATCGATTGTGGTAAATCAGCTCTGGGCAGTAAAATTATCCAATAAATAAATATGCTCCTTGGCCATCAAACAACCTAACAGATGATTTTACCCATTTTTATTTATATTTTTAGTATTCTAAGCTGAGCAGAAAGAAGGAAATAAATTCCATAAACTGAAAATCGGAAGTAGATGTGCTTTATTCACCCTAAGGCATCTTTGAACTCCTCTGTTACATGTTGTGACTTAAAGCCACAACATAAAGGCAGTGACACAAAAAGGAGCTCACCAAAAACCGTGTAGCAGTTTTTTAATCCTTGCATTTCCTTACTTCTGAACCCTGACTTTTCACTTTAATGTTCTTTAAAACACTGGTTCTTAAATACACTGCTGTATGTACATGCATCAGTTGTTAGAAACAACTGCAGAGTCTTGACAGATCCAGAGGCACATGAAATTCAGGGGTTTGCATATAATTATGAAATAAAACTGATGATGTCTTGAAAGAATCACGTATAGACCTCTTTATTTACAACCAGGAATTTTATTCATGCTCAGTTTAAGGATTTTATATCATTACTTGGGATTTGCAGAAATATGTTAGGTTGGGCAATGCAGTAGATTCAGGTGGATACTGGATAGGTAAAGTTTTCAGAAAACTATGGGACACTTATTTACCACATTTGCGATATGTTTTCTCATTTTTTATGCATTTCCAAAACTTGAAACTCTGCATATAAAGATCCACAAGTTTGGAAAATTTTGATTTTTTAGCTTTGGCTTCTTTTTTTCTCCCTGAAAGAAAAATAATGTATGTCTCAACACCAAGGCATTTTATTTTCAAAATACTTAATGATTCGCCACCATATAAGACAGGCGCACAGATGAGTATTAATCCCTGTATTTAAAAGCAAAGTAAATGTTGGAAAGCACTGTTGTTAGGTTAAAAGTGATTCTAAGCATCTAAAAAAAAGATCAGTGCTTCCCTTGTCCTACTTCCTGGTTTATATAAAAAACACACCTGCTGTCAATATAAACAAGATCTTATCACTTTATCCCGTATGGTCATAAAAGCAAACTTTCTATCAAGATGCAGTTAGCAGCTTGTTCTACTGCAGATCGTTCTGGTTTATACGAATCTAGACCAAGAAATTCAGGACAGTAGACTGGGTAAGCCAGTTCCATGTTTCCAGGAATAGAACCTTTTTTGGAAGAACTGTTCCTCCTTTACCATGATATTTGCATTTTGAAAGGTGAAGTTCTTGTGGGGCCAAAATTAGTTCTGGTGAAGGTCAATGAAGCAGCTGAAAAGTTTTTTGTTATTTTATCAAATACAGTAACACTAACAGCATCTCTTGGTTGCTAACCCTTAATTTTGTGCTTTATATCTTGGTACTTCACAGTGATGCAAGGTTTGCAGTGTGTGATCTACAGGCCTATGAAATTTGGAAACTACTATTAAGGGTTAGGAAAGTTAACTACAGCATTGCAGCAATTACCAATGTATTTCTATTCACCTTGTAGGAACATGTCCCACCAGTTTAAAAGTTTAGCAATTCATTAATTGACAGAAGTTGCAGTTCACTGAACTATCACCCTTTCTCAGGTTATCTGTTATTATTTGAAATCGAATAGTTGAAGGATACTACATTTTGTTCTAATTTAGAACCAGCCAGAGTTTGCCAAGCCATATCTCAGGACAGCTGTATTAGAGAATGTAACACTTTAAAATCTCTTTTATGCATTATTACTGTACTGTAATCATGCTATTAAAGATGTTTGATGCCAGATAGAGATGAAGCCTGCAGCTGATGAACACATGCAGTGCACAAAGCAAAGGGAAGGGTGATACCAGTTCTTACTGATATTAGTAACATTAGAGACATTAGTAAATCAAATACCTGTTTCCTCTAGGAAGAAAAATGCAGACCTCTACCTGGAAAAAATTAAGGGTTTTTTTTTAAAAAACAGCAATCTTTCTCCATTCAACAAGGGAATAACTCAGTATATCACAGTGTCCAGTTTTTCACAAAATAATATATCACTGGATATTCTCCAAATAACTTTGGCGTGGAAAATTTGACCTTTATTTTAAATCAGCCTTTAAACTAACATTCCTTGGGATTTTTTTTTTTTTTGAAGCGAGGAAGGTTGAGAGGATCTTCTTGCATATGATACACAGAACACATTTGATTTAGCCATTTTGAACCAGTATTCGAAAGAGTTTCTTCCCCTCCACAGATAAAGAAAAGGAAATAAGGAGGAAATAAATTCATTAAAATTAACTTTTGTGATTGCCCCCTCATGTGTTTGTTTTAGGAATGATTTTTGCCTACAGTCATTGAAAATATATTATTTCCCCTTTTTTATGCTATGCTTATATAGGGAAAATAATCCTTTTCTGGCAAACCCAGATTATAAGTGACTTTGAAAAGGCATTAATGCCAATTAGTACATTTGCACTGCTTCCTAAACTACAAGGAGTTTACTGACAAATATGCTGAAAGAAGGTATAACATAAAAGGGAAAATTTTGTTCAGCTGTAACTTGATTGGATACCTATGGAGAGACTGTGTGCCAGCATGAATGCCAGTTTGCTTCTGCTGTGCAGGGGAAAATATGCTTTCGTAAATGGTAATCACAAAGTGACTGAAAGAGACAACTGACAAGAATAACTTGTAGTAAATAGTTCTGGAGCAAGTAACAAAGCAAAAATGTAAGCTCATAATTTAGTGATAGAAGTCTTGTTGTCTTGCCCTCTGGTGCATCCAGATACAGGAAATCTTGAAATCTTTGCTTCCATCAGACATAATTGCTCATATTCCAGAAAGAATACTGTTCAGGGAAGAATCTGTATGCTTAATGTTGTCATGTCAGAGCAGTGAGGTATAAGAAGGAAGCAAAATAACGAGCTAAGCTTGCTTTCCTCACTCTCTTTAGTGCATCTTTTGACAATTGGAGGTTAGAGAAAGCAGTTGAATTTTAAGTTTCCTCAGACTCAAAGCTTTCTTAAGTTTCCTTAAACTGATTTGCTCCTGCACACACATTAAAGCTCATACATTAGCAGAGATTCTTGTCATTTTGAGCCCTGATGGTTCTGTGGTGGGGTGTCCGATGCACTTGGCATGGGGATGACTGTGCAAGGTTCAGAGACAAAATTCTGTGTGAGCAATCAATAATAGCAATCAATATGTGTGCCAGTTTCACGCCGTGCCATCCGCTACTGAGGGCAGCAGTTCAGTGCGATGAGCTGGTTGATTGCGATCACCGATGGATGTCCTAGGGGTGTCCATGGCCTGTGGCTCTCACAGAGCTCCGTTTCCCCTGCGGTTCCCAGTAAGGCACCCAGCAAAACACACTGACTGGGCAAGGAGGGTGGTGGGGGCTGCAGCACAACGCTCGTGAGGAGTGGCTGAGGGAGCTGGGGCTGTTCAGCCTGGACGAAAGGGGCCTGAGGGGAGACCTTGTTGCTGTCTACCACTACTTGAAGGGAGGTCATAGCCACCTGGGGGTTGGACCCTTCTCCCACATGGCAAGGGATAGAATAAGAGGAAACAGTATCCAATTGCACCAGGGGAAGTTTGAGTTGGACATTAGGAACAATTTCTTCACTGTGAGTGTGGTCAGGCATTGGAACAGGGAAATGGTTGAGTCACCACCACTGGAAATGTTCTAAGAACACGTGGATGTGGTGCTTAGGCACATGGTTTAGTGGTGGACGTGGCAGTGCTGGATTGAGGGCTGGAGTGGATGACTTTAGAGGTCTTTTCCGGCCTGTTTCTAAGATTCTGTTTCCTGTCTGAACCATGCTGACAATGTTGTTGCACCAAGCGGACTGCAACAGCCCCCTCAGTGAAGTATGTAGCCTTTGCCATGGCCATGCATAGTGCTCAGCAAACTGTTTAAAAGATGCAAAATAAATGCATGCATAATATTGTGAATATAAGTGTTAGGCAAACCTGCATTGTAATAGAATTATTAACTAACTGATGTAGATTTTTTTTTTAATGATGGTGAAGTTACTAAAGTTGACTTTGAAAGTTAAAAAGTGTCACAAAAGGTGTTTTCAAGGTTAGATAGCTAGCAAGAGCTGCTTCAAGGAAAAGGGAATTTCTTAGAAGCAAGTATGCTTTAGAAGAGGATCATTAAACTTCTGAGGTTTTGAGCTCACAAAAAAGCCTTTACCATTGTGCTGCTGCAAATAATTTAGTTTTGTTTGATGTGCTTTCTGTTAACTTTTATTCTTAATTGCAACTCCCCAAAGCTCTTAAAAGCTTCACTTTTTTCTTCTAAAATTAGCTATCAAATGGATTTATTTAGTTATTTTAAAAATAAATATACCAAGATACCCAGTGGCATTTTCTTTCACACAAGCCATTTTTTATCATCTCTTAATTTAATCTCTCTGCTTTTTCTTTAATATCATTAGTATTTTGGTGTGGCCATGCAAGGCACAAAGTCAGTATGAAAGTCAATTCCTGAAGAGTCATTCAGAACCTTTGGGAATTTTTGTGTTGTCAAGCTTACTGATTTTAAAGATTATACGTAAATTTTTGAAATTGTGAGGTTTGACTTCTCTGAAAAGTTGAGGCATGCCTATTGCAATTTCTAAGTTGTTTATATTCATAAATATAACTTAATGTGGATTTACAAGCACAAATTAACAAAGAAGTGAAGATGCTGAGTAAAACCAAGAAAATATCAGATAATTTCAACCAATTAAAAAAAAAATTCCTTCATCTCAGCAAGATTTAATTTTAAAGCTTGAAAAGTGACAAGAAAAAGATCTACTAGAATTTAATTTTCACATCTGCAGCACATTGCCCTGAAGGAATCTTCCGCATTCAGAGTTTGCTCTAACAGTTTCCCAAACCCCAGAGTCTGAAGTGAGATAGGTATCATCTAGTGCTTCAGGACTGCACTAGTTTTGTCTCTGCCATGGGTGCAGTTTGATGCTTTTGATTCACTTTCAGCAGTCTTCACTGGAATTACGGGGAAGACTTGGAGTGCAATATAGATTTTCCTTATCCAGAAAACAACATTGAGCCCCACTTATGTGTTCATTAACCCTGTTCTGCCTCCATCTTAAGGGACTTGAAAGGTTGTTCTCATTCGTAAAAGCTTGCTATGCAAGGGTAATTTGCAAATTGCTTCGGGTTAGAAAATTTGATTTGTATCTCCATCAATTTGCAATCTTATAATAGCTGATGCTAGAGCACACAACGATTCCCTAGATTTCAGTCTTTGTAATTATAACCAGTTAGAGTGTCTGGAATAACTGTTTTCTCAGGCTTTAGCAATGGATGTGTACCTGGGTAAAGATGGGAGATTATGCCTCAGGCTCAGGGTTTTCTACACACAGTTTTCATTAGTCAAAACATCTAGGATCAAAATGTTCATAAAATCATAGACCTGTGTTGCATACTGTTAAAATCCCAATCATGTGTTGAAAGAGTAAGGCCACCTCTTGTTTTGCCCATAACTGTTTTCCATAGCCACAAAACCAAATGAGTTATTTCTCTGTCCAGTCCTCATAATGACAGGTTGGCAAAAGAGTTGTAAGCTGGGTGACTTGAGTCATTCTATTCAGAAGAGCACCTGCTGCTGGAAAAGCAGCTTTTCTGAGCGGCTTCTGTAGAATGGTTCCTTTATCATGAAAACCTTAGGAGAGAACTTGTTTACAATAACACTGACAAGACACTTCTATGTAACAAATACAAGTTTGTTCTACTCCTCATGACCTCCACCTGCCAGCACTGCAAAGTGTTTTGGGAGTTGGGATGGCCTTTGGGAATTCTCTCTGAAGGTTTTTGACTTCTTCTTCATTGCACTTAGTAGGTAACTTTTTTTGGAAGAATGCAGCTCTGCTGTTGTACACAAACAAGAAAATTGAGAGAGACTTTACCCCTATTCATTCCTGCTGTAACAGGAATGATATGGGCATAAATATGATATGGGCATAAATGGGCAAGTTCTTCTTCTCTTGAGCAGAATAAAAGTAAACTGAGCAAAGTTGATCTTAAACTAAAGATGATGATTTCATTTCCTCTGCCACTGCATATTTGAAGAAAGAAGAGGTGTCATCATTGACAGCAAATTGACAGAAAAATAAATTATTCCTTTGTAGATCACAGTGGAATCCCGACACTGCTATGCACGAAGGACACGTGGTCTCAGCGCAGGAGCTGAGGGTATTCTTGCAACCTCTTTTTACCCAGAACTCCAGAAACCTCGTCTTGTTTCTGCAAGATAGGGTATGTAAATAATTTTTTGTTCTCACCAGTACTAAGCACAAGTCTGTACCTAAATGAGATGCCATGGCTCCTTCTTACCAGCCTACTCTCTTTGTTTTTCAGCTTAGCGTAGATGATTTCACATACCTCAGTGAGTCCTATGGCAACAAGAATCCTTTTCAAAATGTTCAGGCAAGCATTTGTTTCTTTTATTTCTTTCTGCGCAGTGTTTAAAATTAAAAAGAAAAAGATGTTAGAAAGATGCAAACAGACAATAATTGGGAAAATGGAACTGAGTTGCAGAAGTCTTCCTGTTTAAATTACTATTATTCCAGTTTAAGTGGTGTTAAAGTAAATCAGCTGAGTTTGCAGATATGTGCTTTGTAGCTATATTTTTAAAGACTGAGTTTTCACAATTCATCATAACTGACAAAGTTATTCTTAAATATGCTACAATTTTCTATTGTAAAAAACAATGTAAACTTCAGACCAACACCCCAAAATTCTGTTTTGAAGTCATAGGAAGAAAAAAAGTTACAGGAACCAATTATTTTTTCCTGATCTTCAGAATTTAATACCTATTTTGTTTTTACAGAAATTGAAGCTCATGCAGGGAGTTAACTTTTATATTTGAATGAAGTTAATATATCACTAGATGCTATATTGCCTTAATCTTCATGGAAAAAAATAATCCTAGTTGATTAATTTGAAATAAACTATAGTCACAGAATTTAAGATGGAATCCTCCTGAGTCAGTGAAGAGCTTCAAATTCTGTCCTCACTGAGAAGGTTTATGGATTTTATGCACAGCATCTCTGGTTGTACTTACATGACAGTTTATTGAAATGTAATTAGACAAAATGTTCACTTATGGAAGTCATAAAGACATAAAGACATTTCTGGAGGCAATGCAATATGAAGAGAGCTATTAGTAATGTAAATGGTATCAGAGCACACAAGGAAGTGTAAATTCCCAAATGCCCCACAGCAAGTACTATATGTAATTAAATACATAAATATTCACATATTACCTGTCTCTACATCTATACTAAGAATCTCACATCTTCCTTGTATCATTGGAATTGGAGATACTAATCTCTTTGCCATATAACAGCATTTTAACACTGATGCTGGAACAGAACAACTATTCACAGTATCTACATGGGTTTTCTGAGGAATGAATGGGAATCATAATCATCTGTACTGTAAGGATCAGTGGTTGTGTCAGCAGGCAGATGCACCAGTTCTTCTCTGCTGTGACTTATCTTCTCCGGGTTTAACATCTCTGCAAGGCTGTGTCTGGGACAAATTTTTGTTGCTGCCTGACTGCTATACTGGTTTGATTTCAGAAGCTGTGTGAAGTGCATTGCACTGCATGATGTTGCAAGTTCCTAATGATGTTGTGGTCTTATTTAAGTAGGCCCTGGAGGTTTAAGAGGAGGGATATCAAACTATTTAAAACATTCTTCTTTTGCTTTTTAATCAGAACTCCATCAGCACTGTAGATAGAGATTAAAGGCTTTAAAGTCTAGAGATGAGGCCAGAGACTGACAGGTTTAGAAATCAGGTGGTGTACAGGGGGATTGGGGACCTAGTGAGCGAGAGCTGGTGAGGAGATCCTCAGCTAAACAAAAGGTTATATTTAAGTAAATCTTTGGTCTGTATCTTGCAGATCAAAGAATTATACCCAAGTTTTTAACAATCTGAATAAATGTCAGCAACTGTTTGCTTTCTGACCTTGCCTCTGTTCCCTCTGGAGCTGAGAAATTTTTCCTTATTATGGCTTCTTTAAAACTGGAAAGTTTCCTTTTACAAATTGCTCACCTTAACTCCAGAACTTCTTACATTTGTTCTGTTGGATTTGGCAATCTTAATGCTTTTCTAGTGTAGTTTGATGGAGGTGAGGTGCTGTAACATGAGTGACAGAAAATGGGATGTATAAATTACAAATTTTTTTCACCTAGGTGCCTATAGGGAGAGTTTTGTCAATATCTATTGCATAGAGTTTACTTTTTAGGGCCAGAAAAGGACATTTATAATCATCCATATTGGATGTAACAGAGGCTACAAAAATTTGCTCAGTTGTTACCATATTAGTTGAACTCTACTTGAGATACTTGGGGTAAGAAATTGATTCTTAATCTTGCTATGAAAGATTGCAATAATATTCACACAACACAGGACAAAGTGAAGGTCAGGTCTGAATTTTCTCACTGGGGAAATTAGAATCTTTGATTTTGCATAATCACAAGATTTTATCCTCACAATCTATATTATACAGGTGATTGGAGAAACTATAATAAATGTTCCATTGCTTTCAAGCATCCTCCTTATGAACTTCAGAAATGCAAACTTATTCATAAACCTAAACTGAAGATTTCATTTAGAATGTGTATGTGCATGTAGCAGCATGTGTACTACAAGAAGAAAGTGTTATTTGAAAAAGAGTTATAGGATTGTAAAGCCCAGAAAGATTTGCAGATATTAAATTTGTTCAGCTGCATTAGCAGCTGTTCTGAGCTTTTGGTATCAATGGGTTTGCATGCAATAAAAGAATTCTATTTCCAGTTAATACAAGAGGAGTCTTATAGGTAGGTCATTTATCTTGAACTTTCAAACAACTTCTAAATTAAATAATAAAATACAAAGATTACCATTTGGGGAACTTCTTTGTCAAGCAGTCACCTACCCTACAAACATTTTTTCTTTAGTATTAGCTTTGGCTTTCCCCAGACAATGCTCAGCTCCTTAGAACTGCAATGCATGTTAACACACTCCAATTAGTGGCCAGCTGTGCAGCTTCATAATTATGACTGTAAGTCATTGCCATTTGTGGTCTGATAACTCCATCCTATCCTCACTCAGTGGTCATAGACTAAGTAGTACTATTTAGTCATGTGTGATACAGAGGTTCTAATAAAGTTTTGATTGTCTTTATTTCCTTTCTTTTAATTTTATTATATAATTTTTTGACAAGGGAATGTGCACAGAACTACATAATAATCAAGATAAAAGTTCATAATAAATTTATTCAGTGACATGATGATGTTTCTTTCTCTAGCCTTTTCTAAAATGTTACTAATATTTAATTTTTTTCAATTTTGATCACTATCAGCCTCTGAATTAACCATTTTCAAAGAGCTGTTGTGACACCCATGGTTTCACTACTGAAGGGTAACACTCAGTTCTGAGTCTATTACCTATTATTGTGTATATAAAATTAGGTTTGTTTTCCTCTCACCCTGTACTGTGCTACAATCAATTTACATTGAATCTTATCAGTTTCTTGGTTGCCCTAGAGGTTGTCTCCCTCTCCCTCTCCTGTTCCTAGCTACTCTGTGCTTTCCTTTAGCAGAACGCAAAATCAGGTGTTTCTCAATATCCTCTTCGTTCTCCGCTCCATTTTGGAGTTTTAGTGTTTTGAGCAAGCATGGTAGCTGAAATCCTAAATTGTGTAAAGCAGCATATAGATATTGTAAAGAAAAGTGCACAATTACCAAATGTCAAGAGGGACAAACGAGAGGCAAGGGATGGATTGCCTGCCTGAGGTTAATGGATTGATATCCAGCTGTGTCTACCCTTCAGATGAAAAACAGTTGAATACCAGTGGCTGAGACAGGTGGCAGTGCAGCATTGGTTGGGAGCAGAGGCACAGTTCAGATATTACTCAGTAATGACACATTTTATATCTTGCTCTACATTAAATGAGTAATCTGCTTTATATATATCCTTGGAAGAAGTGGCTATTGCCATTCTGTCTGCTGCTGTGGGACAAGGGATTAAAATACTGAAAATAAAACAAAATCATTGAATTGCTCAGAATTTCAGGACTAAATTCAAATCTGTAAACAAATCTAAATATTTCCTAATTTTTTTCCAGGAGGTGATAAAAACACTACTCAAAGACCTATGCACAAGATCAGTGCTTACTGCTCTATTTTAATTTCTGCAGTAATTTTTCTATCAGTCTGGAAAATCAAACAATGCTGCATATTCCTCCCTTATGACTATCTATAGAAAATACCCATAACCTTTGCCTAGAAAGGAGAACGTGAGCAGTTAGAAAGAACCAGAGCAGCTCAGAAAAGTGGTAAACAGTCAAAGAACAGAAAAAAAAGAAAAAAGTAATAGTGGGAGAAAATTGTTAGGAACACCACACCATTTGTGTCAGAGGGAGAGAGAGAATCTCTAACAGCCTGAAGATCTGAATGTGGGATCAAGTGACAGACTTAATCTAGGCTTAAATGTAGAAAATAGGAAAGCAAACTTAACAAGCTGTAAACTAGGACTCAGTGAAAAAGTGTATTCTAGTATTTGTATTTGCGTTGGGTTTCTGTGGCAAGACTTTGGTAGTGAGCAGGCTACAGGGGAGGCTTTTTTGAGAAGCTGCCAGAAGCTTCCCCCATGTCCAAAAGAGCCAATGCCAGCCGGCTCCAAGAGGGACCCACCACTGGACAGGGTCAAGCCTCTCAGCAATGGTGGTTGCATGTTTTAAAAGGTGAAAAAGTTACCAAGAAGAGAGGAGGGAGAATGTACGAGAGAAACCAGTGCCAAGGTCAGTACAGAGGGAAGGGCAGGAGCTGCTCTGGGCACCGGAGCTGAGATTCCCCTGCAGCTCATGGTGCAGCCCATGGTGTGACAGGCTGTTCCCCTGCAGCCCATGGAGGTTCATGGTGGAGCAGAGATCCACACGCAGTCCATGGAGGGTCCCATGCCAGGGAAGGTGGGTGCCCAAGGAGGCTGTGATCTTGATGGAAGCCTGTATTGGAGCAGGTTTGCTGGCAGGACTTGTGGCTGTGTGGGAGGCCCATGTTGGAGCAGTCTGTTCCTGAAAGACTGCACCCCATGGAAGGGACCCACGCTGGAGCAGTTCATTAAGAACTTCAGCCTATGGAAAGACCTCACTTTGGAGAAGTTCATGGAGGACTGATTCCCATGGCATGGACCCCATGCTGGAGCTGGGGAGGAGTATGAGGAGCTGTCCCCCAAGAAGGAAGAGGCGCTAGGGATAATGTGTGATGAGCTGACTACAGACCTCATTCCCTGTCCCCCTTCACCACTGCAGGGCAGGAGGTAGAGAATCATGGGTAATGTACCTGGAAGAAGAGGGGGGTGGGTAGAAGGTGTTTTTAAGATTTGGCTTCATTTCTCAGTATCCTACTCTTGATTTGATTGTTAATAAGTTTAAATAATTTTCCCAAGTCAAGTCTGTTTTTCTGGTGACGGTAATTGGTTAGTGAACTCTCCCTGGCCCATGAGCCCTTTCTTTTTTCTCCTTTGTATAGTTGAAGAGGGCAATGATAGAGCAGCTTTGGTTGGCATCTGGAATTATGCCAGGTTTAACCCACTGCAATATTAAATATGGGCTACAGTAATTCTGATCTTTGTCAAATCTTCATGTGGTATCTTGTTTCCCCAAAGATTTCAAGTTGATTTTATGATCAAGAAAAAGCCTTGGAAAGATGGTTTTTGACTATGCAATTTCCAAATTTTATAGAATGAGAATGTTTTTCAATTCATTTCACTCAAATATCTTTATCAGCTATGAGAATTGTAAATAAAGTGAAAGTGAAAGATACCCTGGTGCTTTATCTGAACCAATTCAGCCTGAGCTTTATAATTTGTACCTTGAGTAAAAAGATGGAAAGTTTATGACATGAATTTTATTTGTGTGTATCTGGAGGCTCTGTAGATGCTGAAATCTGCAGCTCTCTTTAATTAATAGTTACAGATTAGACACTTGTCTGTACCATGTGTTGTACCACCACCATGTACAAAAATGCAGGGTGTTAACGATGCAAAGTATGACTCTTAACTGAATGGAGCTGCTGGAACTGGAGGTTCTGACATTGATTTTTCTCACCTCCAAGGGCATTTAGTTAGAGAGTCATTGGAGCTTTGCTTCTGGCAGCATTCATAAACAGTACACTCTTAGCTTGAGAACTTCTACATCATCTGTCTCTCCTCCTCCACCACAGGACAGTAAAGATTTGGTGTTACTAAGTGCTTTAAGCTTGCTGCAAGGAAGTTCAGGAGCAGCCTGCAGCCACCATCAGGCTGGTGAGAATTCCTGTGGTGTTTACTGTGGTGGCTCCTTGCCTTGAATATTAAATTAAGGATATATTAAAAAAAAGGTTGTGTTTAATTATTAAGCAATTAAATATTAAGCAAGTAAATAAACTTTTCATAATTTTATTACAGGAAATTCTTCAGTCTTCTCCTTCATCTTTAGTTTTGCCAGCTGTTGACTGCAAGGCTACCAGGTATCTCCTGAGCATTCTACAGGAATCAGGAGATTGGAAGTTAACAAATGTAACTAATCTCAATGTCTCTCAGCTGGAACTGAATGCATCTGACTCAAACTTACTGGTGGTTCAGCTACAACCACTTGCCAGGTAGGAGCTTATCAAAAACAGACCTGACTCTCATATGTGCATGGTTTTTAGAGCTTTTGAAAATGTCAGCTGTATTCAGAAAATGCAAAAAACGAAGTGGAAGCTTGTAGGGCTATCAAATTTTTTTCTCTTGCAAGGATGAATTCAGTGTTTTCCAAAGTCCCCTGATGAGTTTACCAGATGTAATAGATGAATTATGTTGAGGAAGGCAGTCAGGCATTCCTATTTTGTCTGCCACATTATATGAGAACAAAGGGGCAGCTAATAAAACTAAATGGCAACACACTTTTTAGCAGAAAGGCTCAATTATTTTACTCAACACATGATTAACCTGCAGAATTAATTGCTAGAAAGCATTACAGGTGTCAAAAATACTGGCAGGATAAATATGCAAGCAAATAAACATACAGACAGACGTGAAGCTAATAAAGAGCCTGATTTTCATCATTCTGGAAGGAAGAGGAGGGCTATAATTGTTCATGTTTCCAGCCCTATGAGGAGTGTGATCTAACAGAGATAGGGAGAGACTATTCCTCAGGTGAATGTATATTCAGAAAATATAAGGCCTGGTTTGTCAGCTTCTTCTGTTTAGTCTTCTTCCCAGCTTGTTACTTGAGCATTTGTATATGTTGGTGCAAGGTGCATATATCAATGTGTCCTAAAGAAACACAATTTTAGTTGTCACGTCACTATACAAAAAGAGGCACAATAACTATTTTAAGGAGCTCCAGTACAAATGTTAAACAAGGGGCAAACACCAAATGAAAAAAAAAATTTTCCAGAGACTGATCAAAATAATATCAGTAGTAGCGCTTCTCTGCTGCCCAGGAAGTTTGAGGGGTTTAAGAATCAGCTGAAGATGTGGTGCTTGGATTTTTAATGACTTTGCAGAAGAAAACGGTCATTAGGAAGAGATGAAAGAATAACAAAGGGACAGACAGTAGGCCTTTTATCTGTCAATATCTGCATACATTTCTGATTCACATCATTCTTGCCTAGAAAATATTTTTAATTATTTTTCTCACTCATTTTCTGTAGTGGTTTAAAAGAGATTTCCACCCTGGAAGCAATTGCTGAAAATGGTAAGTAATATTACCTAGATATAATTAACATTTCATCATTTGTTTTTTCATTTGAACAGATTGTATTCTCTAGTTCCCAGGCTTTGCTGTAATACTACTATTTAAAAGTTTTTATCCCCCTCCCCTTCTACATTATTTATAAGATGTGGAGTATCTTAGTGTTGGGATACTAAGTGTCTGATTCAAAATCCACATGGATACAGCTCTGTGACCTGAAATGTAATGATAATTCACCTCTACTTCAGGCATGGGCCTTTGCTCCTTCTCTGAGTACAAACCCTGCATCTCTGTGCAGCTTGAGCTGCCTCCTTAGATTTCACCTTGCACACTGGCAGCTGGAGGTGCAAGGCTCATCTGGCAGTTCCAAAGCCTTGGTCTCAACAAAGGGTGTCTGCATGAATAGGAAATATTTTTCTAATCTTTAGAAAACAATACTGATGACCTTCTTTGCCTCTGACATCAGTCTTTTATTGATTTTGCAGATATTAAACACTACTTGTTAAAGTTGAATCTCTCTATATAACACTATAAAAAACTTTTCTTGCCTAGCATCTGGTTGAAAAAGAGGTGCCATACACAAAAATGGCACTGAGAGGCATCTCATTTTTTTGCAGGCTTTCACTTACTATTCTAAATTAGAGATCGAGTTATAAGGGCTTGAAATCACTGAAGTGGTAGTTTTGGAGGTATACAGTGTAGTGGGCTGATAATTAAACAGTGTTAGTACCTTTGGCTGTTTCTGCTCAGAACTGGGTTTGTAAGATCAGAAGGAGATTTGAAAATCAGGGGAAAATACCTCAGTACTGAAATCAGTAGTGTATCTTTTTCTCCTTGTTTTTGCACTAGTCCAAAATTAGTGGGTTTTATAGTAAAATAAGCAGTTGGGTTTTCATCTCTGAATTGCACAGGAATTATTTTGTTCTCTTTTCTTGTCCCCAGAGCATATTAGATGAGCCTTAATGAGTTGGCTTAATGTTGGTCTTGGCTAAATAGTGGCTTTTTCTTTGTGGGACATTTCTTTCATCAGCTGCATGGACTCAAGAATAAACTTCCCAAGCCCTAGAGTCATGGTACCATAGAATATGCTGAGTTGGAAGGGACCCTTTGGAATCACCAAGACCATCCCAGGATGTCCCTGCACAGGACACCCCTGGAATCACATCATGTGCATTTCCCAAATGTTTCTTGAACTCTGTCAGGTTTGGTCCTCTGCCACTTCTCTGGGGGCCTGTTCTAGTGGTAAAGCACCCTCTGAGTAGGAAGCCTTTTCCTGATACCCAGCCTGAACCTCCCCTGACTCAGTTTCATGCTGTTTCCTTGAGTCCTGTCACTGGTCACAAGAGTGATGAGATCAGTGGCTGCTCCTCCACTTCCCCTCATGAGGAAGTTGTAGACTGCAGTTGGGTTTCCCCTCAGTCTCCTCCAGGCTGAACAAACCAAGTGACCTCAGTTGCTCCTCATAAGGCTCCCCTTCCAGACCCTTCATCATCCTCGTTGTCTCCTTTGGATTCTCTTTAACTGCTTAATGTCTTTTTTTATAAGAAGTGGCACCCAAAACTGCCCCCAGCTCTTGAGGTGAGGCCGCCCCAGTGCAGAGCAGAGCAGGACAATCCCCTCCCTTGCCCGGCTGGCGATGCTGTGCCTGATGCCCCCCAGGACAGGGTTGGCCCTCCTGGCTGCCAGGGCACACTGTAGACTCATGCAACTGTTGTCTCAGGCCATTTTGTTTTGGGAAAACAAAGTTAACAGGCAACCTGTGGGAGGATGGAAGAACAGGCTATGCCAACTTTTTGTTTAGTGTCAACTAGATGTTAATGAGGAAGAGAGTGTGTGGTTAGGGAAGATGTGCCACTTTGTATGGCCAAGTGCAAAATGTGCACTACTGTTCCCAGGTAGGCAAGTAACTTAGATGCTCTAAAATATGGTGGACAATCTGGGCTCTTTTCTTTGGAGAATTTGAAGATACTTTGTAAGAAAGGTAGGGGTCTCATCACAGGCAAACAAAGATTTATATAAACTCTGTTGTCATAAGGATGTTCACAGAAGCTTCTCCGGATGAAGGAATTACCTCTAAAGTCTTTCCAAAGGCAAGAGTTATAGATGTTACTGGTAATTATAGTTACATATAGCTCCTTTCTGAAGGGAAATGCAAATAACATGTTATTTCAGAAAGCTATTGGTTGCTTTAATGAACAAAAACCCAAAGTCAATCTCTGCATTTTTATATGTTTTATTTTCTTCTTATGCAAATTTTTGCTACGACAGAGGAGAATTTCCAAAATCTGTGAACCTAGAATACAAAATCTATATTATATAATGCCTTGAATCTCCACAACCAGTATAATTACAATAGTAGTTTTTAAGCAGATGTTTTTCTGAGTAAGTCCATTTCTTATAGTAGATTTCTCATCAAAAATTTTTAGAAGGAAAATTTGCATAGCTATGATTCTTGACTGATGTGAGGAAATTAGTTCAGCTGAAGCCCTGCAGAAAAAGCTTTCTTACAAAAGCCAAACATTTTACTCAGCCAGGACACCGTAATTACAGTAAATAGAAGTGGTTAAAGAGGATAATAATATAAACTCTATTTCCAGCACATGCAAATAAAACAAAATTTCTGTAAAGTATAACCTTCGAAATCTGAGTAGTTTGTATGTCCAGGTTATAAAATATCCATCCACCAGGCTGGTACATGAATGAGAAGTGGGAAGGCACTGAAACAGTAAATGTGAGTCCTCTCGCTTCCTTCTCTAGCAGTCACAATAACAACACTAGTAATGTTTCATGATTCACTGCTATTATGCTCCTTATAAGCATATGCTCATATTTCTGCATAAAGCTTGAAAACATTTATCAGTTGTGAGTATTTATTGCAACTGCCTGTGCTTTCAGAACAAGAGGAGAATCATCTGCAGAGACATATTTGGGCCTCTTTGAAAGGGCCTTTCTTCCTTACTTGATTTCTCCTTCCTTTTTCAGAAATATTCCACCATATTTCTCCTTTGGCTTCCAATGTAATCAGCAGGAAAATTTTCTGTGTCCTGTTGGGAGTGCAGAAGCAGGCTTTAAATCCCCTGAAGGCAAAAGAAATATTCTTTCCAGTCTTATACATCTCATACCCCACACTAAACACCAGGTTTTGAGTGTTGTTTCTCAGTGATAGGTTTTGTGTATTTTGTAATTTGTGGAATAATACTGCTTAACTTTTATTATTTGTTTATTAACTGATCACTTGAGTAACAGTATATGCATTCTGCTCTTATCTCTCAAGTGATTTCTTCTGTTCTTGCTTTTAATTACCCAAAGTTCAAATCTTTGGGTTTATTTTCTGTGGTTCTACTTTTAAGTTTCAAAGTAACACCTTTTTCTGAACTATTGTAATGTATTTTTTAAATATTATCTCACTGAAATTGTGCATTTTTTGAGACACTGAACTTGTCGTATCCCATTTGTACCTATTGACCTATAAATGGAATGAGCACTTAAATTGCTTAAATAGACTAAATAAGCTTGAACATCTATCTCATTACTTCTCCAATGACTGTAGGATTTTGGCTTTCTCATCTTACAGAGTTTGTTGAATTATACATGTTTCTATTTACAGACAAAATAATTGGAAGAGTGACCATGGATCTGCAGGAAAGAGGCATTCATTTTTCAGTAATTTATACTGCAGTGAGACCTTCAAGGGTGAGTAATATTCAGTGCCTAGAACTGTCAGATTTTTATCATCCAACAACTTAATGTTTACAGAAGAACTCTGTAGATGGTTTTCAAAATTGTACAGGCAAGCAATCTATATTATGTGAGGTTTTTACCAGAAATGATTGCCTGAATTTTCATATGCAATAGCTGTATCACATAAGTATTGAAGTTTTACTGTTCTAGGAGACCATAAATCTGTCTTTGTCTGTAGAACTTATTATTATTTTTCAGAACTGTAAATGAATTTTTTTTTCAGATAAGTGGTTTTGTAGTGAGTTCTATGCAGAATGTTATCAAGCTTCCTAGTGTGGCTGGTTAGTATAGACAGAGTGTTAGTAATTAACTGAAGGCTACTAAAGTATCCGTTTTAAAATCAATTGGTGTAATTTCTTTTAATAAATACTTAGTATTTACAACTGCAAGGTGTAAAATTTTCACCCTTGCTGATAGCCAGAATGTAATTTATACATCACATCATATCACATTAAAAGTAAGTAGCAATGCAGGATAGTTATTTATGCAGAGTCATCTTTTTGTATGACATACAGGTTGCAATCAAAAAATACTCAGTTTTTAATTATATTTTTAATGTGAATAAATGGAAGACAGTCCCGCCTTGAGGAAAACAAAATAGTTCCCATTTGAAGGATGGGCTAAATCCTAAAAAATGCAGCTTTGAAAGAAACGTGTATCTGTTTCAGAGGTAACACATCTGAGCTCCTAATATGATAATAGATTCATAGAATCATTAAGGTTGAAAAAGACCTTCAAGATCATTGGGTCCAACCTTTGACTGATCACCACTCTGTCAGCTAAACCATAGCACTAAGTGCCACATCCAGTCATTTCTTGAACATCTCCAGGGATAGTGACTCCACCACCTCCCTGGGCAGTCTGTTCCAATGCTTGACAGCTCTCAGTGAAGAAATTCCTCCTGATGTCCACCTTGAACCTCCCCTGGTGCAGCTTGAGGCTGTTTCCGCTTGTCCTGTCTCTGGCTGCCTGGGAGAAGAGGCTGATACCCACCTGGCTACAATCTCCTTTCTCTCAGTTGTAGAGAGTGATAGGGTCACCCCCGCGCCTCCTCCTCTCCTGGTTGAGCACCCCCAGCTGCCTCAGCCGCTCCTCATAGGACTCACGCTCTGGACCCTTCACCAGCTCCGTTGCCCTTCCGCGGACACTCCAGCCCCTCAATGTCCTTCTTGCAGTGAGGGACCCAGAACTGGACACAGCCCTTGAGGTGTGGCCTCACCAATGCCAAGTACAACGCAACAATCACTACCCTGGTCCTGCTGGCCACACTATTGCTGATATAGGCCAGGATGCCATTGGCCTCTTTGGCCATGTGGACACATGCTGGCTCATGTTTAAATGCTGTCGACCAGCACCCCCAGAACCTTTTTATTCACATGGACTTGTGAGTGTCTAAGTGGCACAGTGGGTCACTAACTGCTTCCTCTTGGATTGCAGGGGTTCCGGTCTGCTCCCCATCCCTGTCTACCAGCTCAGGGGGCCGGCTGCCCTGAGAATAACTAGTCTTGCTGTTAAAGACTGAGGCAAAGAAGATATAAGTACCTCAGCCTTTTCCTCATCCTTGGTTACAGTGTTCCCCCCTTCCCCACATCCAAGCATAGAGATTTTCCTTAGCTCTCCTTTTGTTGTTAATTTATATATAAAAGCACTTTTTATTATCTTTCACAGCAGTTGCCAGATTGAGTTCTAGCTGAGTTTTCACCTTTCTGATTTTCTCTCTACGTGACCTAATGATACTCTTGTACTCTTCCTGAGTTGCTTGCCCCTTCTTGCAAAGGTCATAATTTATTGTTTTCCCCTCTGACTTCCAGTGGAAGCTCCCTGTTCAGCCAGGCTGGCCTTCTTCCCCTATCAGCTCATCTTTTGGCACATGGGGATGGCCTGCTTCTGTGCTTTTAAGATTTCTTTCCTAAAGTATGTCTAGCTTTCCTCCTTTGTTATTAAGGACCATCCAAGGCAGAGGTTTTGTTGACCTCCTTCCTCACTTCTCCAAGAATTGAAAAATCTCTCTTTTTGGGGTCACTGTGCCCAAGATGGCCTCTGACCTCCACATTTCCCAGCAGCCCTTCTCTGTTCATAAACTGCAGGTCTAGCAGGGCACCGTCCCTGGTAGACTCTCTCACCTGATATGTCAGGAATTTATCTTCCTCGTGCTCCAGGAACCTCCTAGAGTGCCTCTCCACTGTGTTGAGTTTCCAGCAGACATCTGGCCACTTAAAGTCTCCCACAATAACAACCGCTAGTGATCATGAAACATCAGCCAGTTGCTTATAGGATATTTCACCTGCCTTTCCCTTGTTTAGGCAACAGGAAAGACATTTGTGTGATTGTCTAGATCTAGCATGAGAAATGCCAACAGGTCTTGAGAGGCTGGAAGCTTTTCAGGAGGGAGCACTCTGAAAAATGTCTGCTATTCTTATCACAAGAATAAAACCTAGAAAAGCTGTGTTCAGTGGGTATAGAGTGAAATCTCTTTATCTTATCCAAAAGAAGAATAAGAAGCCACTTAAATGGGCTCCACAAATGTTCTTTAAGCCATGGATGAGCCCCTCAAAGGTGTTCTGTGGTCATTCAGATGTAGTATGGGTTTTTTCATGGAGGTAGGATCTTGGAATTCCAACAAGGTGATCAGAATAGTCCCTCCAGGCTCTAGGATAAAGGCTAATTCTACTGAAGAGAAACAAGGACTTTCTTCAATAGTTAATTTCCAGAGAAATTAATTTCCAGAGACTGGATTTTGAAGACCAAATTTAGAATAAAATACAGTAGTATGAGGAAGAAAGTTCACATTGATATTCTGAGTACTGTGTGTTTTTGTGGCAAAGGAGAGACTATCAGCCCAGAACTTGTGATCTGCATTTTCTTCCACTTTTTGTTTAAAAAAAGATCCAATGTAAAAATTACTTAGTTATTGTGGTACTTTACTGTTTGAAATCAAAGGCACATGGGCATTCTTAGCTGAAAATTGCATTTAGAGCAATTGGAATGAAAAATATTTTTAATTAATGAAAGAATTAGAATTAAGAGAAAGAATTTTTTAATCAATTTTAGAAGTTTTTAAGATTTTAAATCTATACATGTTTCTACAGGCTTTCTTAAGTACTTAGCTTGAGCAGCTGAAATGTTTTTAAATAATTAAAGCAATGTATTTTAAGATGTCGTACATTTTTAAAATATAAGCAATTTAAACTTTTCTTAATTGTATAAATTCAATGCTATATAAAACCATATGAAGCATTTTTTGTCCCCTCACAATAACTTTAAGTTATGTCAGTGCATTCAAGGTTGTCAGCTTCTGTACAGAGCTACAAAAGGCGAAGCAGAGTGTACTTTTGAGGGTTCATCACTCTGTATGTTTGCATATAACCTCTTCTTGGCATGTATTGCATATCTTTGGCTGTGCTTGAACTGTGGAAGACATGAACTGTTTCATAACCATAAGTGAAAGTACTAACTCCCTTTACTTAAACTATAAAGACTACATTGCATGATCTAGAGGTTACAAGATCACTCCCCAGTGATAGCCAAGATCAATATATATAAGAAGTAAAAGGTTTTAATTATCTTGAGAATTATTTTCAAATGCACAATATAATCTCTATAGCAATCATTCATTATGGAAGATTTGCATTTACTAGTGGCCTTATTCTCAGTGATGAAGGAAATTAGCTTTAGGTATTACACTCAAAAAAAAAAGGACATCTTCTAGTTAGGTAAATTAATTTTATACAATGAAGCTCCCAAACAACTGGTGTTTTTGAGATGCTTCTCTTCTGAAAACTCTACCTCCTTGCTGTTGGGCAGTTTATGGCTTCATAGCATTACCATGTTATATTCATTTGTTCTTCCATTGCCTCAAGCAGAGAAAAATAAATGTGAGAAAATGTGAGAAATGCATGTATTGCAAGAGGTTCCAGATTATTATTTGCTTCACAGAAAGTGAATTAATGAGCAAAACTCACCTATGAATGACTGTCTTTTCTGATATGATGAGAAAGAGCTGTTTTATTTGGTCCATGTAGACACAGATGCCTTTGGGCTATCATAATTATCAGTTCATTACCCCAATGCATGATGGAGATTTGTTCAGGCTGGTTCTTGTTCTGTTTGTTTTAGCATGATGGGAGGGCTAGAGCATCTCTTCTGTGAGGAAAGGCTAAGGGAATTGGGGTTCTTCAGCCTGGGGAAGAGAAGGCTTCAGGGTGAACTAATTGCTGGCCTTCCAGTCCCTTAAGGGAACCTACAGGAAAGCTGGAGAGGGACTTTTTACAAGAGTGTGTAGTTATAGGACAAAGCGGAATGGTTTTAAACTGAAAGGTTTAGATTCTATTTTAGGAAGAAATTCTTTACTGTGAGGGTAATGAGGCACTGGAACAGGTTGATGCCCCATCCCTGGAAGTGTTCCAGACCAGGCTGGATGTGACTTTCAGCAACCTGGTCTAGTGGAAGGCAAGGGTGTTGGAACTAGATGATCTTAAATGTCCCTTGCAATCCATGACATTCTATGATTCTGTAATTTGAAGGAAGACAGAATTAAGACTCTGAAAGTGGCACCACTTGGTGATCTACTTGAAATGGTTTCACTAACCAGTTGATAATTCCTCCCACCATCTCTTAAAGGAGCTGCCTTCCTCCAGCAAGGCAACTGCTGAGCCCTGTGGCTCTTCTTCTGAAATGCTTTACTTTGTAGGTCTGGCTGAGTTGGGATGACACTGAGCGAGTGATTTGTATCACCTAATTCTGGGAAAGTGGAGCCTATGTGTCTACATCTGAAGTTATCAAGCAGGGTTCTCTTTACAATCAAGGACTTTTTGGCATATGATCCTTCTGATTGTTTTGTAGGGGACTGCTGCAGGATGAGATAGAACCCACCCTTAAAGGCAGTCATCATGCTTAGGTTAGAGCTTGACATATACATACAGTCAGACAAATATCACTCAACTTTTCTCTTCTTTTTTTCCATTAAAACCAAGAAACTTATCCCAAGATATGAGGAGTGTCCTGCCAAGACTTTTCTTCCCTTTGGAAATCCTTTGACAACTTATTTTTCTTCATGGGAACCAAACCCCTCTGCAGTCCTTATGTTCTTCTTTCATCAGTTTTCATGAATATATGAATTTCTGTGTTCTTGAGGAGTTTGATCAAGGTCACCCCTCTACTTGTGCTTTCTCCTGGTGAGTTTTTTGGCTTATGGTTGTAATGCATAATTTTACCTTGCTGTTGTAATTGGAGAGGTTAAAAAGGCTGCAGTGATTTAAAGACTGATATGCTTCAAATCATAAATCTCATCAAGTTCCCCATCCTTCCGATCCTCATAGGTGTCCCTGTAAACATTTTTACTAGTTTTCTTCTGAAACTGCAAGACAGTTTTATAGTTGTTATCTTTTCCCAGTTAGATTGAATGCTGAGGGACCACATATTGCTAAAAGGAGATTTATGGCTACATCCCAGCTGATACTCATTTTGTTGACTCCACTTTTTACAGATGCATTGTGAAATACCATTTAAACTTTCTCTGCTGCCTCCACATTTTCAGAGAGCTTCAGTTACCATCAGCTTTGGACTCCTTCATTCTACAAGCTGTCTGCTCTAGTTGGTGCTTCTGAGTGTTGAGTCTTTGATACCACTCAGAGCCAAGCAGTATGAGTTGTAGGAACTTTATTCAGCCAGCAGTAACATTGGAATCTGTCATGCAGGTGGTTACTTTTGATGCATAAAAAGTGTCTCTTGGAGATATCCTTGGATGCTATTGATGTGTACCCCAGCTAGAAAGTGTATGAAAAGTTTTTATCTGCTTTGACAAGTGCTTGAGGTTATGTTTTCATTGTTTCTGCCCTCCATCTAATGCATTTTTTAAAATGCATCATATTTTGCTGTGCTGCATCTCCCACTTATATCCAGCTCCCCTCTGTTTTGTTGACTATTCAGTTTACCACTCTGAGGAGACTAAACGCTGCAACAGCCAGCCCACTGACTTCACAGCTTCTGGCTAATGGAATGCTTTTGACCATTTAATACACTCAAACATAACGTGAGCTTTTCCATTAATAAAGCATTAGAAAAATGCTTATAATGCCATTTGCAGGAGTTGGGGTGTGAATTTAATATCCTTGCATATCCTTGAATACAGGAATTGCCTTATTAATTTAGTCTTGTATTTTTACATATGAAGGAGCAAGTGTAGTTTGGCACAGTATAATAAAGCAGTGGTGTTTCCAGCTTAAAGAAGAAACAAAAGGGATTCCTCATCCTTTGGCCCTCTCCTCTCCCCACTTAATGAATGCCATTGTAATAAAACATAAACTTTAACTTGTAGATGAAGAATGTACACGTGATTATTTCCTAGCTAACTCAGTTTTGAGTATTTTTTTTCTGACAGAGGTATTTTAAAATAATTACAAAAGCACTGCTTAAGGCAGGTTGAAGCCAGTTAGTTGTCACTATAGATGAACAAACATTTCACCAACCAGTTTCAAAATTGAATAATAAAGATGTGAGAGATGCTTATTAGCAATTCTGTGTGATTCATTCAATGTGTTAGTGGGGAATTCAGAGAAATAACTGAAAACTAGTGTTTTACCTTTAACTTTAGACTTGCACCAGGGTGAGTTAAGATTCACATACTTTAAACATTTTTACTTTAGCTTAAATTTTATATTATATTCATATATATATGTATATATTTATGCACTTCTCTGCTAAATGAAGGGCAGCATGGAACTAAGCTATTATTTTTACCTGATCAGAACAGTTGTGTTATTTTCAGATGACAAATTTTTAAGGCATAGATGAAACCTGTGCAGATATTCCGTATAGACCAAATTAGAAAGTTGTATTTATTTTGTATTTAAACCTAAGGACCAAGAAAATTGGGGTGGAGGAGGGATGGCGGAGAAGGACAAAGGTGAGGATGAATTGTATCTTAGGAAAAAGCCCAGAAGCTGGTAAATTGCAGGTATAAAAATTGCAATGAGTATTCCAAAAGATACAGTAATATATAAGAAGAGGTAATAAATGTAATAATGCAGACTGAGATTAAGTTATAAGAGTAAAATAGGATAGAATAAATGGAATGTGTAACTGTAAACAAGCATATTGATATGACACGTTCGTAGGTGTGCTAAACACTTTCTGGAAGGAGAATATCTAGGTAAAAAAAGTATTGGAGTGACAGAATAGGCTGTAAAGGACTGATGTTGTGTCTTAAAGGAACTCTGGATACCAGGCAACAAAGATAAATATTCTGAGAATTCTTGAGACCTATTCTAGGAACAGTCATTGAAGACAGAGGCTGAACACAGCATCCAAGTGATGTGTCTTTAACCTGAGGATTAAAATAGTCCATCTATCTGTGATTTGATAAATTGCCCAATAATCTCCACTAATTGTGTTGACTGACACTGTTTATGTCTGGAATACAAACTGTTTCAACACAACATATTAAAAGGTCAAATTGTATGTCAAAAAAGCAGTTTTCCCCTCACACTCCTCCCCACATGGCAACATCCCAAACTGTGTCACAATTAACAGAGTGAAAGAGGTGAGGCTATTAAAAGTAATAAAGTCATGATTCAAAAAGCATAGTCCTGTATAATACAGAAAATTAAAAGGAATATAAATTTTTGCAAGTTTCGTGCAAAATCATATGGCACATCCTAAAGAGATTCAGAGGAATAATATGCACAGACACAAAAATTATTCATAAAAACACATTAGACAGGAATTCTTTTAGCAAGCGCTGGATCTAATAAAAAAGAGGAACTTGAAAAATGAGTGACAGTGCAAAGCCAAATGGCCTATGTGTTGATCATGGCTGTGGTAGAGCATAGAGAAGTTCTCACTTCAAACACTTTTTCAGTAGTCATTGAGCCTCAAAACATTTTGCTGCTACTAAGCAATAGAAGAGATTTCAGAATAAATAAAATTAGTAGTGTCGTATCATCAAGGTCAGATATTATTCACCTAAGTTTAAACTAAAATAAGAAACTGCCAAACTGTCATCATTATTTCTAATGTATGATGTTTAAGTTATAATTTTAATAATTTATATGAAAATTAAAAAATAATTTAGTGTTCATCCCAGAGGAACAGGATGTTTCAAGTGTGACATGGGGCTTGAAAAGAGGCTCTATATGTCTGGAGAAATACAACCAGGAAACCTACCTTCCATGTTGACAAAAACAGTTGAAACTGAAGTCATAAATATGTGGATCTATGAAGAAAATGCAGTGTGGATTCAGTGTTCTCCAAGAGGTATAAGCTGTGCAGGTAAAAGTGACTATGTTGGTAGAGTAAAAATGGTAAAAAAGTAGAATTATTTGGGAGCAGAAGTAAAAAATTTAAAGGTTAGGAAACAAAGGATAAAAATAAAGGATTCATGTTCATAGTGGGGAGTATTTGCCAGTGGGATTCTGTGGGGATTGATGTCGATGCCTGTGCTGTTCAGCAGAGTCATTAGTATGGAAAGGGGGCTGAAATCCAAAGGTGCCAAAGTTTGCTGATGTACTGACAAGTTGGAGAAACCACTCACAGCACTGCATTACTGGGCGATAAAAAGACAGATACAATCCAGTCTGAAGAAAAGTAACTTGTAAGGAAAACCTTAAATATGCATATTACACTGTGGTGTGTGGCTGCTATTTCTCAGAAGAGGGATTACAGCACAAACGTGGGTAGATCTCTTGGAACATCCCTGCAGTCAGCAGTAGGATGAATAACAAGCAGAATGTTAAATCTCCATTTGGAAAGGAGGAGGGCAAAGCAGCAAGCATCAGTTCACTAAGCCCTTCCTGAGTGCAAGTCTGTCAGGGGAATAGTGCATGTGGTTCTGGCCACCCCATCTCCAAAGGATACGGTAAAACTACAAGATTAAAATATTTCAGCTAGGAAAAGTGAGGGAAATTCGAGAGGAAAATAATAAATAAAACCACCAATTAAGTGGACAGGCTGAACAGGAAGTAATTGCTCATTATCTCTGGAAAATATTCATGACAATCACCACTCAGACCATAACACAGGACTTCAGGAGCAGCAGATTCCTTTAAAGAAACAAAGTGAACTATTTTCACAGATTTCAGTGATTCCATAAACTAATGGAAGAAAGATAGGAAAGATGGATGGAAAGATCCTTTTACATATGTTGATTTGAATGCAACCTTCAGCCCTGAAGGTTTCTAACACAGGTATTACAGGAATCAAAGAGGGCATCCTAGGACAAGTATTGTTTGTATTTACCCTTTTCTAATTTCAGCTGCCAGCTACTATCAGGAGCTCTGGCTGTGAGCTAGGTGGACCTTTGCTCTCACACAGTTTAGCTGGTCTCATGTCTTGGCAGTGGAAGGTTGGGTTATTGACATAGCATTTCTCCGGGACAGGAGTGTGAAAGGTAATATGTAACTTAGTTAACTAAAGGCCAAGAACCACAAGAGGCAGGCAACAGAGAAAGCAAAGCTCCACTATAAGAAGCTCATGGACTTTTCTCCTCATGCTTGCCTATTAGGTTGTAGAATTGCCACCTCTGAAAATGAAAATAATTGTCACATCATTAATAAAAATCCTTCTGCACGTAAATCATTGTTCTGGTAGCAACCAGGAAATCCATAAGGAGAAGCTACTGTGTCAGCTGAAAATTGGATAGGTTGCAGCTCAAGCTTGGTGCAATCTTCCCTTACTTTCAGTGAAGTGAAACAGGCTGGATTCTCAAGATCCTTGTGTTTAAGCATCTGAAACTTGCCTCTGGGAGCTCTGAATCCTTTTCCAATCTTACCTGTCCTGCCAAAGTGCCACAGGCATATTTTTTAATGCGTTGATGGAAGCATTGCTTTAAAAGCTGTACATAAAGTGATACCTGACATCAAATTTGATATTACATGGCATATTTTGTTCTTGTTCTGTCTTTTCAATTTTATAAAAACCTCAATGTTTACAATTTTATTGAGACACTGCAACTCTTATTCTGAGATGTGATTTCTTGTTTAGCCCAAGTGATTTAGTGATTTTCTAGATTGATATTTAATGAATCAGAAGAAGTACATTCTACTTTTTAGTATGAAAGTTAAACCCCAGTTATTTTAACAGCTAGATATCACTTCCTTTGGGGCTTCCAGCCAAATCACTGTCAAAATTCTGCAGCAGAACAGGGAGGGTGTCTTGCCTTATGTTGAGAAGAACTATTAGAAGGTGAATGTTGGATTCTGCTGTGCCTCCTCACTGTTAAAAACTTTCTCCTCCCCAGTATATGATTTCCTTATGGCCCTAACAATATTCCTTGCACCTGATCCACAGTTATTCTCAGAATCTGAACTTCCAGCAGGAGTAACTGACTGTGGTTGAACCAAATCTCCTGCCAGGTTTGCCATTACCTGGCATTGAAGTTTGGATGGGAACAGCAATAGGCATCAAGGTGCTAAAGCAGTCCCACAAGAATGCTGGAAGGAAGTTGGGTTTGTTTTCTAATAAGCCTCACCTTATAAATTTCTGTTTTCCAAAGTTTCATATCAAAGGATTGTGACAATGATCCATAACTAGCAGCCACAGAGGTGCTAGTTCCACCTAAGTGCTGGGAAAGGTTGCATGCTTTGGTCTCGTTTTGGTTCAGTTTATGGGCTAGAGACAGGTAGGAGATGAAGGAAAGTATGAAATTGAGGTTGATGACATTGGCTGAGGTGTGTTAATGGGAATGTTAAACCAGGCTTTGGTCTATTTTGAGAAAAACGTGGAAGAAGAAATGTTTATCAAGAGAGACAAAGGCATGGAAATCTTCAAAAAAGCAGGGATATTATTTCTAAGATTAGCTTTGTCTAGACTTTCTGATGTGAATTTCAGTTATATATATACATCTTCTAGTTTACATACATTACTGTCAGAAAAATTACATGGATATTAAGCACAAGAAAGCAGAGTAGAAGTTAAAAACCATTTTTTGGATTTTCAGGGAAAAAAATGCTTGCTTTAACTTCCCTGTCGAAGAGATCCAGTTTGCTAGATTTATTGGCCAGTTTTGCAGATCAGTGCTCCAAAGACCTGCAGGATCAAATTATTAAGCAGAAGAAGGGAGAACTTTTAAGGCTTTTCAGATTTTTAATTTCCCTATTACTAGCCTACATCTGGGACAAACAGTGCTGACAACTCTCCCAGCGCTATGAGTAACACATTTTGGCTCCTGTTTGCATTTTTCAATTAAGTAACCCACTAGACCCCTGTGTAACCTCTGTCTAACTCTCACTGCGTATCTGTCCCATTTTATTGCAGCAGACATTCCTCCATCCTTTTTTACATCTCCCATAGCAACTTGAAATCTACATATGGACATAAGAAAGTGGGGAAAACAACCAGCTGGAAGTGGGTATTCCCCTAGCAATCTAAAAATTATGCAAAATCTGTAGTTTCTTTTATCTCCATGGCAGAATTGCCTAAAACAGGGCCCAAAATCTAATTCTCAATCTGGGGGCATTGGCATCAGCAAATATTCCTTGAACAATTCATCTGGTAGATTCCTTTTAGGATTAATCCTGTTTTACAATGCAAGTTCTTAATACTCTTTTTTCCCTCTTTTGTATATTGCTTACAAAATCTGGTTTACTAAAAATGTTTAAGTAAGTTATAAAACACTTTAGAAAATGACCAAGACATTGTTTTCATTGAAATAATTGTGTTTGGGTTATTTGTCCTAACTGAAATTTAAGGTGGTGAGTTAAGTGTAGTAGCTCCTTCCAGCTGCTATTCCAGCTTATGCGTACCCTGTTTTACTTTCTAAAATCAGGGTATTTTTATAAAGCCCTGGTCTTTCTAAAGTTAGATGAAAAAGTTTGTTATAAAAATACATTGAAAGTTGTAGCAAGAAAATAACAGGAAATATAAATTTCTTCAGAAAATTGGGACTACATTTACAGATGTGCTTGTGTGTGCCATACATGGTCTTTTTTAAAATTCTTTCAAGTGGAATGGTTTTCGCAAGTGCTGCATCAGGACACCTTGCTCTGCTCTGGGTTCCGTTGCTTGCATGGTCTCCGCTAACTCTCTTGTCTCTGCAGTGTCTCTGTCACAGTGTCAGTGGCACAGAGTAGTCCCATTCTCTGTAAATGACAGTCAAGAGATCTTTTATCCAGCCCAGTGCTGCTAAAGGATAAGCCTGTGAAGAAGCACATCGAGCTATAAATATGTTATCTGACGCTGCAGACTGTGTTTATGCAGGCCCCTGAGCTAAGCAGCGTAGTAAACACTGCAGTTTTATTGTCTCTACTAACAGAAGGTCTTGAAGTGCTTGCTCGTGACTTGGATACTCTCCACAAGTCACAGCAGTTCTATCAATTATAAAAGAGAACATTATGTTTTGCAGTGAGATCTTCATCTCTTATTGCAAGATGTACATTTTGACTTTAACATTCATGTCCCAGCTTTGCTTTTGTGAAAAGCCCTGAGTGATGCAGAACACCGGGTACAAGCTGCGTGTCACAGTTGCCAAGCCATTTGGTTTGCTGGTAGAAGTGTGCATGGTTTAGCAGGGAAGCCATCAGATACTAACACGAGACAGTAATGTTGGTCATATGTCACGGAAGGCACTAAAATGATAGTAATCCTTGCTAATAAATGAATGAACATTTCTGTGCATTCTTTTTCTCCTGCTTTATCAGAGTTTTAATAAGGATGGGAAATAGAGGTAAAGGATTCTTCTGGGAAAAAATCATGCTATTGAAATTTATTCTGATGTCTTGTTTAGGCTTACAGCTGCTGTTCAAATACATGAAATAGTGCTGGAAGTGACCCTAAAGGTCATCCAGTTCCAATCCCCATACCATGAGGAGAGACATCTTCCACTGCACCAGGTTGCTTTAAGTCCTGTCCAACCTGTAGGGCTGGGGCAGCCACAAGTCAGCCTAGAGGGGAATTAAAAAACCAAAACATTAGAAATCTTACAAATGTAAACAGTTAAAACTTTCAGAAGTAAAGGTGATTGGTAACTCTGCCTAATGTTCTAGATTCTGACAGCTTAAAACACTGCTTTGCTACAGTCTTGCACTGACAGGTGAATGAAATAAGTCCAATCAAATGTACTCTTTCTGCTTGCTGCGTGTGGGCTTTTGTAAACTTGACACCTCAGAGAACATTTTTACAGTCATACCAAATTCTAATGCGTGCCTTTCAAATTGCTGACCTTTAGCAGTGAAATTGCCTTCATCACAGATTTGTGATACACTATCCTTCAGGAAAATGGATGTATTAGCAGGTGTGGTGGTGATGCTATCCATAGTGAGGCCATGATGCCACATCAGATAGAAATCATGGAGGAAAACTGATCTGTTTGTGTGGGAAGGAATATGAAATGGTGATTTCACAAAAAGCATTTGGAATGTGCTGATACTTGGCTGGGATGTGAATGCTGAGTGGCTTCTGATAAGGCACAGCCAAACCCAAGAAAGAAGCATGATCTGCCATTCTGCAGTACCCCTGCACTGCGAACATGGCAGTCTCCTAGTGTTGTTTTTTAAAGGATAGCTTGCAAAAAAACAGATTTTGATGGTCCCTCTTAAAGCAAATTGAGACAATGCAAGCATACAATTCTTTTGGTATCCTGTCAAAAGAATTAGAGTTGGTACATGGTATGTAGATTCAGTTCCATCTACCAAACCCAAAATGTCTTTGGGTGTTATTGTAGCAGTTGCACTGCCTGCCTTCCCCTCCTTGAACCTTGCAGTTCAAGATTTAGGCCATCATAAGTGACCCAAAAAGATTCTTTGTTGTCCTTTTTACAATGTACTTTGAGCTTGTCCCTACATGCGTTCCCTGAATATTTTTGAGTTCTTTGCTTCATTTGTGCTATGCTGTGCAATGCTAATAAGCAATATCTGGTTCTGATAATGCACTTTTTTTTTTTTAAAGTAGAAGTTAGGATTCTTATGTAGTTTTGCGATACTAACAATTGGTTTAATCATGTTATGTCTAAAATTGGAAAAATTACCATTTGCCATCTAAGGTGTATGCAGAGAATGCACTGTAGTGCACAATGCAGTTTGGAGGTAGGGACCAAACTAAGATACAGCCTAAAAAGAGAAAGGGAATGGACCTTTCTGCCTACTCACCTCCCTTCTTGAAAGTACAGAAATAGCTTCCCCTTCCCTCAGCTCCTTCAGTAAGAGCAGCAATCCTACGGAGAGGATGTACTCATAGATTTATGCTGTTAGAAATGAAAAGGAGCAGCAAGCACCGCCAGGACAGTTTTCTTATTGTGCACACCTTAACATAGCAATAAGAAGTCAAGAAACAAGATTAAAACAGAAGGCACAATCATCTGTTGAACTGATATTCAAAAATCCCATGTTGTAACCAGTGTAAAATGTAGTCTGTTTCTGTCGTTCATTACCATTTATCATTTCAGCAAATGAAAGATTAATTTTCACAGTATTTTGTATTGTTCTCATATGTGTTTACAACCATTTGATTTATATTTGTTTTCAATTGTAATTTCAAATGCATAAAATGGCCCCAATTTTTTTTTATTGTCTCTAGCCACTCTGTGTTGGAAGAGCCAACAAAACTGTGGCGGCAACAACAACAAAACAAATGAATAATTTTGGATGTAAGGTCTGTTTGCTTTGAAAAAGATTAGTATGTTGGTGCACCTAAATGTTGCCAGATTTGCTTCCTTTCTCCTTTCCAAGAGAGATGATTCTGAATTAGGAGGCTTGAAAAACAGATCAAAGGGAAGAATTTTGTTCCGGCTACCTCTATTACAGGTTCAGTTAGTAATTACAGCATTCAGTTCTGGTCTAGGAAAATGTAAGTGGCACCCTTTCTGTTCTGTATGTTATTTAATCAGGTCTTGCAGTTGTTCATTGCATAACTGAGGTCAAAAATGCCATTGATAAATTCAGAGAGGAAGACAGTGACTCACACATCCTACAGTTCAGATTAGGTGAAGGAGAAGGGCACACTAAACAACAGAATTAAATATGGTTTAATGATTGGCAACACTTCCACTATGAATTGTTCCTAAAAAATCTAATTTGATCTACAATAATTTAGCATAAATATAATCCACCTGTCAAGGAAGTGCCTTGTAATATATATTTTAGCATGAAATGTGTGACATGGGGAGAATGATTTTAATTCAGTAAGCACATATTTGTACATCAACAAAAGAAAAAGAAAATGTTCCTTAAACAGAGAAGCAGGGACATAGTGGGGGAGGTCTCAACTTCCCACTGCAGGTCACCTGGAAGGAGCAACTGCTGTCCTTAGGTCTCCAGTGGGTCCCACGCTGGTCTGTTTCAGAGATCCTCCTTCCAGCCTGAAAACTAAATTTTTAAAAATCTCTTTGTGATTTTGAGTGTGCTTAATTCACAGAATATGCCGAGTTGGAAGCAGATTGAGGGATCCCATTAGTGCTTATTTCCCCAAGTTTTGGCACACCATCCCATTGCTCATCACTGGACAGCATGGTTTTGTTCCTTTCCCCCTTCCAAGCTCATTTAAAGCTTTGTCAACAAGCCACGCTAGCTCCTGCACTAGAGCTCCTTTTCCCCTCTGTGGCAGGTGCATCCCATCAGGTGTCCGTGGATCACGTGTTGAGCAGATTGTCCCATGGGCAGCAAATCCAAAATATTTCCACTGACACCACACTTGGAGCCCTGCATTGGCCTGATGAGTCTGCCTGTTCCTACCAAACTAGTGGATTTCTTTTTCCCTGAAAGCCCTTCTTTCCAGGTTAACACTCTTTTTGTTCATATGCTTTTTCAGAGGGAGAAGGGAATCTATGTAAGAGCCTCATGGCAAAGTACTGCCCAGAGAGCAGCAGAAATAAAGCTGTAGTCTTATGATTATATTTTAATAGCTTTCTTTTTATTTTAAGGTACTTAAACCTAATCCCCCAAGTTATCCTGATCGCAGTATCCAATGTAACATTGTTTTCAGCTGTTAGCAGGTGGTTTTTAAAGCCCTCTTTAGATGATACACGGGGCCCACATAGTGAAGTCAATAGTTAGACAGGATATAATTTAGGCTTCAGCTTTTCCTCTCAGTTTGAAATAAAATGATTACATTTCAGGAGAGCCTAAGGAAAGATTAAAAGTTTTGTACCAAAAGTTTAATATTTTCTTTTGTTGTACCTTCTTCTTTTAAAGAAAATGGTGTTCATTTAAAATAATGCTTGTTCTGATGAATTTGAAAAGGCACTACTCTGAATTAAAAAGAAATTCATAAAGTATGCATGTATGGGAGGGGAAGATTGCAATCTTCACTGGAGTGTTCAGTCAAAGGGTTTTAATGCAGCCCATTCTGCTTAATTGATAGAATGAGGTACCCGTAAAGACAAGCTGTAAATAACAGATGGCCAATAGCGTTTACAGAGCAGCCGTTAAGGTGACAAAATCTTCTGGGGCTCCTCTCCACAGGCAGGTTATAAAGAGATATTATAGTCTCTGTTTCAGACTGGAAAATGGTCCTTGACTGTCTTTAAACCCATTAAAAGTAGTCGTAGGCAATAGCTCCATGTAATTATGCTTCTGGTAACCCTTGTGATGCCTTTTATTTCTTGTACCCTAAAGTTCTGCAAGGGTAGAGACCGCTTGTAGCAAGTTGTAAGGCTGATATGGGACTCAATGGTGGAATATCCCTGATGTGCATGGAGTAAGATAAGAACAGGAAAAAGCTGTTGTGTGATAAGGTCAGGTAGCTTTAACTTTTCATATCAGTGGGGCTGTTTTACCAAGGATACCCTGGGCACATTTTTTAAAGGCATTACCTACTAAATGGAATTCCTGGAAATATCCTAAAAGCAAATGTGTCTCTTTTAGGAGTTCACCACATCAGCCAAATGAACAAAGGTCTTTTTCCAGAAGCCATCGGGAGAGTCTAAAAATAAGCTTGCTGTAGTTAAGTAGCCTGCTCTTGTGCTTGTTAAAAGCAAGACTGCAAAAACTGTTATTGTTACTCAAGGTGGGGGGGGGGGCGGTGTTACTGAACTAGCAAGTTGAAATTTTCTGATGATTTCATTGCAGAAAAAGAAGTTAATTTCTTTCAGTATATTCTTCTGGTGAAAAACAAAATCGTCTGCCTGTTAGCACTAATGAATACTACTATCTTAAGGCAGCACTACTAACATGGTTTTGCATTCATTTTCCCAGTATTGGTGGTGCTTTTTTTCGCATGTGGACACCTGGCCATGGGAACCTAGGTTAACATTGCCTCATTAGCCATCACACTGCCAGTTAAATAGACAACAATAAATATTGAGGTTGATTGAGGATTTAGGAAGAATGGGTGCTCATGGTATAGAACGGTGAAGGTATGTTTTCAATTGAAAGTACTCTTACAGAGGGATACATTGTTATATGCTGTTATTCCAGATTTCCAGAAGAACTGATGTGGTGGCAGAATTAAGACGACAATTAATGGCTGCTGAGGAAGAAGACAGTTTATCATATCCTCCTCTGAATGTGACCACTGGAAATCTTACATGCATCCTTTTTTATGCTAGTAATTTCAGCCTCAAAGCCAGCAGTTCAGTTTTAATAGATTTGACAAATGCAACATTTTTAACACGGGATGTGGATATTTCTGCCTCTGAGTGCTCAGACAGTAACACAACGTGAGTAGCACAAGAAATTTCATATCATAATACACGGAATTCTGAAATCTATCAGAAGTATTTCAGTGTAAAATTAGTGCTGTTTTAATTTTTTTCTCCTAAAGGATGCAAAATTTTTTTAAACTTTTTTCTTCTAAGAATACATTTTTTTAAGTCAAGACCATAAAAATTGTTCAGATGAGGCCTCTTATTTTCACAATTTTATTCTACTTATGTTCCTTTCTTCCTTGTTTGCTTGTATTTGGTCCGAACAGGTTTCCCTGTGCCTGATCTCACAATCACAAAAATTTCCACTGGCATTAATGAGATCATAATTTCATTCCCTTGAAGGGGTAATATTGCCAGCTATGAGGTAGTCATTCAGCTGGAAGTACATTAATGAAACATGATCTCTGGTTTCCTTTACCTTGAAGCACCTGCTCTTGGGTAAATAAAACCCTAGAAATATTTAGTCATATTTTTCTGTGTACTGAACCTTTGCTATATGACTTTTGTAATTGCCTACTGATTTAGAATATTCCCTCAAATTGAAATGTCACAATGATCTAATTAGAGCTGACTACTCTAACATTAAAAATCTGTTTCTTATTCTTAGACTGTCATTAAAATACACAAATCCAGTGAATGGAATCAGCAGCCTAGAGATAAGGTAACTTATGATTTATTTTTTAAATAGATCTTTGTAGTTTACAATGCCTGATAGTAAATTAGAAGAAAAAAAGATAGAGAAATTAAGTGAAAATATTTTTGAATTTATGATTTGTTTTCTCTTTGGAGGAGTCACTATGCAAGAAAACAATAATACAGTCTTTATACTGAGCATATATTAATATGCTCAGGTAAAGTTCTGAAAAAGTATTGTAGGTAAACATCCATCCTGTAAGGTACTGGTATATGCAGCTTCCTGTTTTACTAACCACAGTCCTTTCTCAGTTAAATCTAACTGAGATTTGTAGAAAACTATACAGGCTGAAGTCGACCTGCACGGCCAGGGCTGTATTGATGCCTAATGTGGATTGCGAATGCACTCTGTTAGTGCTAGCTGGTGGTTAATGAGGGGTGCAAAAAGGCTTAAAAAGTCTTTTCTACTCCATGGATGGTGACAAGACCATATTTCTCCTACCATGCATGACAAGAGGGAAGAAAAGCTAGGGAATTGGAAGACTTGGGAAGAAAAATCAAAGGGAGAATCATAGAACAATTTATGTTGAAAATATCTCTGTGATCACCGAGTCCAAACTTTAGCCCAGTGCTGCCAAGTCCACCACTAAACCATGTCATAAGTGCCACATCTACACGGCTTTTAAATATCTTCAGGGATGGAGACTAAGCCACTTTCCGGGGCAACCTGTTCCAAGGCTTTGCAGCCTTTTAGCTGAAGAGATTTGCCTAATATCAAACCTAAACCTCCTGGTGTAATTTGAGACCATTTCCTCTCATCCTGTGTCTTCTTACTGGGGAGAGGAAGCTAACCCCCACCTCACTACAACCTCCTGTCAGGTTGTTGTAGGGAGTGAGAAGGTCACCCCGAGCTTCCTCTCCTCCAGGCTAAACACTCCCAGCTCCGTCAGCCACTGCTTGGCCACAGGTCTTGTGCTCCAGCCCTTTCACCAGCTCCATTGCCCCTCTCTGGACTTGCTCCAGCCCTTCAATGTCTTTCTTGCGGTGAGGGGCCCAGAACTAGACACAGGATTTGAGGTGTGGCCTAAACAGTGCTGAGTACAACGCGACAATCCCTGCCCTTGTCCTGGTCCTATTGCTGATCCAGGCCAGGATGCCATTGGCCTTCTTTGCCACGTGGGCACACCCTGGCTCATGTTCAGCCGCTGTTGACCAGCACCCCCAGAACCTTTTCTGCTGGGCAGTTCTCCAGCCACTCTGCCCCCAGCCTGTAGTGCTGCCTGCGGTTGTTGTGTGCCAAGTGCAGGACTTGGCGCTGCACCTTGTTGAACCTCATACCACTGGCCTTGGCACATCAATCCAGCCTGCCCAGATGAATGCTTAAATGAGTAAATACCACTATTTTCATTGAGGCAGAAGGACATTCTGCATTTAGGTAAAAGAAGTTGGGTTGAGAGTCAGTGATGTGTTTGGACTGGTGTTCAGAGTGCATAGAGACACTTGCAGTCACTCTCAGAGATCATGACAGGTGGCAAAAATCCAGACATACATTGCTATTTAGCATCTTCCTTCTCCCTCAAACATCTAGAGTTTTGTGAAAGAACATAGTGTACAGATAAGATTGCTGTGTGTATAGTATTTTTACTTTTTTGGCTGTTGTAGTTAGCTGTGTATAGGTTCTCTGACACTTGTCCTTGGTGATGGTGTCAAGCATGCCTTTGTCTCAATAATGTTAATTATCAAAGGGACATGTATTTCCCTAAACACCATGGGGAATTAAGGAAATATTTTCCTTGGATCCCATGCAAAAATACTGATCTCAAACCAAGATTCTGCCCAAGCTATATTTTTCCTTTCAATACAAGTTCCAAAATATCACATTCTGTGGTGCTGCCCTGATGCTTTTCTGCCTGCTCTTTAGTGCTCCTATTGCACTCTCATAGAGACAGACCCTCTGAAACTGCTCTGATTCTCATTCTTCATCTTTGCTCGTCCTAGCCCATGTCTTAGCTGGTCTGCTGTACTCTCTTTCTGTATAAATTAATCTGGTTGTTTTCTACATTTGTCTTGAATATGACTATCCTCAGCATAATATAAACATTTCTAGTAAAATTACAGTTCCAAGAAAATAATACAAATCACAAAGCCTCCTATGGAGCATGGCACTGTGTTTCAAAACTAGTTAACTGCTAGATCTTAAAAGTGTTGATTTTTTAGCAGTCAAGAGGCCTCGCTTAACTGTACAATAGCAAATTGCCAACCTTGAGATGCTGCTATAGAAACAAAATCCTTTGGCAGTTGAAACGTTTATCTTAGATTTTGTTTGCTGCAGCTGGCAGAAGATTAAATATGATGTTAGTGCACACATGCATTTAGTGAGGAATATTTAGATTTATGTTTAGTAATCTGTTTGTTAAAAATCTATAATTTTAATTAGTTATTGGATGAAAACTTTAATGTGATCATGAATCTGAGTTGCATCTGGAGAGAAGAAATTTGAAGCAACTCTGCAGACAAACTAACTGTAATTTAAAGGAAAATGTCAGTACAAAAGGTGAATGGTTCATGTTTTCTTTCTTTTTCAGGAAAATTTTTTATATCCTTTGAGCCTGTTGTAGTAGAGGCAGAAATACTCACAAAGCTTTTCTTGACCTGTGCTTCTACTTGAACACATTATAGCTAAATACCAAAATGCATAAACAGTCCTTGAAGCTGGAATAAGAAACTCAGGCTCTACAATAGGTGAGGACTTGAAAAGAGAGTTCAGGTAAGGTCCTGAATGTTGCCATGCCCAGCAAGTAAGAGTAGCATAGGCTGGCTGTGTTTTGCAAAATTTGATTTATTCCATTGAGCCATGTGTGATCCAGCTTTTCAATAGACCCTCAGAGCATTTAAACACAGATAAGTCTAAACGGATTAATTTTTATGTATGACACAGCTGCTTAGAACTATAAAATGGAATAGAGGAAGAATATAGAGGGCAGCTTCTAGGGTAACCACTTCTTGGACCTTCACTATGCAGTGACCTGTGTGTGGGAGGTACAGTGACTGCTTCTGTACTGCATTTTCCCCTCTTTCCTTAGCTTATTAAACTGTCTTTATCTTGACCCACAAGTTTCGTTATTTTTGCTCTTTCTATTCTCCCCCCTGTCCTGTTGAGGATATGGAGTGAGCAAACAGCTAAATGGGTGCTTGACAGATGGCTGGTATCAACCCATAACACCTCAGAGCCTTTAAAAATAGTTCTAAAGACTCACCTGATTATTTGTAGTTTTCTGTTAGATAGTCACTTGATTTATGGGACAATGGTGTCATTTTAGGCCTCTGTTAGCTACCATAATGCAATATTGTATGCTCTGTAATGCAAACAACAAGATATATGGAGCAGAACCAGAACAAGCCATTGGCTTTTTTCATGATTCACTGATACTTCATTCACCCTGTGTATCTCACCATGTGTCTTGTCGAGAGCTTCTAAAAATCCATACAGATGCATTACAACCTCCGTTTTCCCCTTCTAGTTCATTTTAGTTACATTTCTTGTACAAGATTACACCTTGGTTAGATTATGGTCTGCATTAACAAACAGAACACGAGCAGGGCAAAGAGATGGGCAGGAACAGAGCTGAGAGCCACAGCTGCATTTTTTCCCTCTCTAAAGCCTATTCACTTAAGTGCAGGAGAGCATACCTTGAAGACAGAAAGTGACACCGGAGAGGACCATGTTCAAGTAGCTCAGTTTATTCATCAATAAAAGAGGCTCTAATTTCAGCAGCATGAGCAGGATCCAGAGCCTGCTCCCCTTATCAACACCAGTCTAAGCCCACGTACGGAGCAGCTGGTCATATCCCACCTCCCACTAACAGCTGCCGTTGCTGCTTCATCCTGTGCGTGCTGTTGTCACGTCCCTCTCCCTCTCTCTAGCAAGAGCCACAGTCTCACTCATCCTCCTGCACTTGCCACTGAGAGGTGAGCTGTTAGGGAGTGGTTGTAGAGTGTGATAGGCTGTGATAGTGTTAGAAAAGTAAGCTGCTGCTGCAGCAGGAGTGGGAACAGTGGGCAGTAGTGCTTGGCTGGAAGAAGCATCAGCTCAGCTCTCACAAAGTGATGCCATCCAGCTGTTCAAGCACTTGTCTGTCATTTTCTCTGGGAAAAAGTGTCAAAGTGAATGGAAGTGCAGAACATTAATGTTTTCTGTACTTACATTGATACATACTTGACTGTTGTTGCTGCTCATTGTATATGATAGAATAGAGCTGATGCAAAAAACCCATGTTTTAAAGTCTTTTGCTTAACAGTTTTGTTTTTCTTTGAATCTTTGAAACAGTGACTCTAGCTGTCTTCTGCTTCAGAAATATCTCTGCTTGTAATGATTAGCCACATGAGGCATGATCAGTGGTGGTGGCATTCAGAGTTCATACAGTTACCTGGCACAAAGGGAGCCTGGCCCATGACCAGGAATTTTTTGTGTCACCTTACATAAAGTACATAATGTCTCTAATGTACATAATTGTCTCTAATGTTTAACATGAACATAACATTACCTTAAAAAGCCAAGGTACTTTTAGTTCTGCAGATAAAAGCTTTGTTCTCTCTCTGCTCTGTATCATTAATTTGCTATAATGTGCTCTTTCTATTTGCTATCTACTCATCTGAGAAAATGTTAAACTAAATTAAGTAATTAGATAGATTTTTGTTGTTTGAATGTCTTTTTTTCTTGTAATTTGATGAATTATAGTTACATCAGTTATCAATTAAGCGTGTGCTTGTTGGCTATTCACTGTTGTTTGGAAAAATGCTAAGGATAAGAGGCAGTATTAGTAAGTTAACTGTGCTCAACTAGTTAACCAATTGGAATATTAATTCTTCTAAGTCTGCAAGTAATACAACATTTTAGTCTGGTGTAAGGGTGTTCATACGGTCAGTTTACAAGGAATTTCCTTCTTTACCACTTTTCTCATCTTCTCAGTACAGACCACACCCAGCCTCTGTGGCTGGCATAAACATTTAGTAAGCTTCTCTGTGCTTGTAACTGGCTTTCAGCTAGTGCCTATAGCATAACTACTGAGACACCATGGCAATTCTGTTCATATTGTACTGTACATCAGGAAAAGGTTCCTTCTAGCAATAATATCAAGGCTTTAATTTTGTAACTGTATAAGAATAGAATATTTTCCATAAATATTTGTGAATGTGTTCTGGATGGAATTAATTTTTTTTTCTTTTTCACTGATGCTTGCAGCTGAGTGTTTTGTGGCTAGAATTGTTCAGGCTTAAAGCATAAGGAGTACCGTAAGACAAAACATAATTTTCTCACTTCAATGACACTGTGTTCTGAAATTCCTTCTGAGCGTTTTGAAACTTTTGAGGTTTCTGGAGTTGTATGAATCAAAAGCTGCAGATTATTAATAATTTTTAAAAAAAAATCAGCATTTGTGGTTAGATTCTATGTTGTGTGGATGACACAATATTGAATGGGACTAATTTGAACAACCAATATTCTACAGAGAGAATATTCTCTCTATATACGTATACCCTATAGAACATAAGATAGTCTGTATTGTGCCACATTTAAGATGACTACACTCTTTTCAACCCAAATATAATTGCATTTAACTTAGTACTTCGAATTTTAAAGTCCATGTACAGTGTTATCCATTGTGGATAGAAATATTAGAATATTTCATTTTGTGGATAGAAATATTAGAATATTTCATTTTGTAGCAAGTCTCATTTATTGATAAATAGATTTCTCTTCTGAATCTTCTCATCAGCAAAATATATAGAGAAACACATGCATAGACCAAGTAGGGTTAAAATATTAAACAGTGTACACTAAGGAGAAAAGTTTATAATTTCCCTATGATATAGCTTGAATGCCTAAAAGTAACTGTATAAAAGTGGTAAAGATTAGGACATATCCTGATCTGTAAAGGATCAGGATGTACTTCTGGATGTTCTCAATTATTTCTGTTGGGAGCTGTTCAGACTGCGTTGGTAGTAAAATACATATAAATTCTATGATTATAAACTGCTGGAAACTACTGCAATCCCACACATACACAGATGCTTTCAAAATAAAAAAATACTTTTTTGTGCCTAGCCTACTTGAAATTGTGAAACTAAAGCTGACAATCCCTCCCTACCCTCCAGTGAGAGAAAACTCTATCTTCTATGTCAAATTCAGACCTTTGTAAAGGAAATTTCCATTTAGGCATTTGAAACAAGAAGGAATTGCAGTGATAAATTAGAATGGCTGTCATGCCTGTACCTATCATAAAAGCAATTTTCCAAAAATCCCATAAAATGTTTATTCAGAGCCACTGCAGTCTTACTGACACTTTCTCAGCTTCCCCTCCACTGATTATAAACTTTTGGTAACTGATGAAATAGGCACTGGCAGAGGCCCTAGAAGAATGAAATTGCATTTGGTTCTTGCCTGCCACAGCCACAGAAAGCTGTGCTTGTGAGATGAAACTCTAAGAAGTAGTAAACACATTCACAGAATCTCTTCACTTGTGAACAATCTTAATGACATTGGAGACCATGTCATCATCAGCTGTGATGTTTGCAGCCAGCAATAGTGAACCTTTATCTCCCACCAGTACTTTATCAAATGCATATTAATCTTTTCCTTCTAACCTTTTGACTTTTTTTTTTTTTCTCCTCTGTTGTGTTCCTAGGTTTTTAATGACCAACAAGTTCTATGAAGTCTCGGCTCGGAAATGGTCCACTTTAGATTCAGTTGAGATTGTACAAGATGGAAAAAAGTTTGCTAAATTTAATGCTCCTGCCATCTCTGCCCCTGCAGAGTATTCATTTCATTGTCAGCTGGTGGGAACAAGCAATCTCTATCCTGCAAGGCTGGTTCCATCCAACAATGAGGCAGAAAATTGGGATGTGTTCATTTCCAAGTTGCAAGTGAGTATGCATTGCCATTTCAAGAGATAACTCCAAGAACTATTACTTGCTATTGTAGGTGCTGGATGACACGCATTCATAATGTCCTTACTTTCATTTCAGCCTGAGGGAGAATGTAAAAGAAAAGTTGTTCCCCTAGGTGAGCTATTCAATAGAGGTGTAAAAAAGACACCAGTTGCTGAACAAGGAGAACATGAAAGCACAGCTTTGAAAAACAAAACTATGAAGTCCTCAAAAAAGAAAAAACAATTAAAGCAAATGCACTTAATCAGGCAAAGAATGACTAAGTCCTCATGCCTGTTTAATGAACTGGGCTGCTCTTGGAAACAGGGGCCTCTTAGGTGGGTGGCTTTATGCTGCTTTACTTTGGTTTTATTTGATTTCTTGGCACTTTGTTTACCTAGGAAAGTACAGCTTAGTGTGGCTGCTGTTTTCAGGGACATGGACTGTCTGTACTCTTGCAGATAGAAACAAAGGCCAGTGCAATTAGATTTAGTGGGAGGTTTGCCATGGACTTCCCTCAGCAACGGTACATGGCCCAGAAGGAAAGCAGATGGCTTTTTTTGAATGACATGTAGCTTTTCTGCATATTTATTACAGTATTACAGACAATATATGTGAGGTGTAGATGATTGCACCTTTAACTATTTTGAGCTTTGTTCTTAAGAGAAGCATAACAACATTTATATCTTAAAACAATATTGCACTAAGGGATCTCTTTGATGAAAGATATCATGAAAATAACAGGAATAATTTGAAACTATACTCTATTTGTCAAACATGAGCTAACCCCATGATAACTGGATACAAATGCTGATATAATTGTATTTATAATTTTGATAACAAACCAAATGTTAATAATCTGACTCCAGACTTGACATTTCTGCTTAAACAATGGAAATCTCAAAGAAAGAGCAGTGGCACTTAGATTTATTTTCCACAAACTCCAGTATCAAGTCTCATCAATTTTTGAGAAACAATGTTGCAATACATACCAAAGGTGTGAAGGTTCTTTATGATGGTATTTTTTTATGTAAAGGCCTGAAAATACCATAGTTCATGCAACTGTAATTTGCCTAGTCAATTCTTTGGAGTTAGGCTTTTCCATCACTAATATATGAAAGGACATGACCTATGAAATTACAAAATGTTCACTTACCACCTATCTTTTCCTTGAATTTCTATATGCATTGATATTATTACCCTCTTAAAGCTTAAATAGGCCTTGCTCCAACCTTAGTAGGCATCCTTTCATTATTGTCTTAATGAAGAGCAGATGTAGTTTCCCACTTTCCTTATTGATTTGGAACAGCAGCTGCTTCCACTGTTCAGACAACAGAACTTCCAGCTCCTCTTGAGAAAGGGCTTTTTCTCTGATCAGGTCCTAAACATGGAATGCAACCTGAAAACTCCCATTCTGATTTTCTTCTGTTGTGTGAAAAAACAGAAAGTCACCATTGTGGGCTCATTCCCAAGTTCTATTTGAGCTAGATCATATTTTTCCAGGTATCTTCCACTGATGCATACTGAAAAGTGATCTCAATATCGTCTTCATTATCGTGTAAGGTTTAGAAACACCCAAACTGTTGCATGGTGAAAAAAGCATGTGGGATGTACTCAGTTCTTGCAGCCAGCACAAAATCTTTTTGCTGAAACTGAAGAACATGATTTTCATGCCAATGTTACACAATTAATTAGAAACCAGGATCCAATGTCAATCAAACTGGCACAATTGCACTTTGCAACGCTGCATCCAAAAATCAGAATCACGGAAATAGAGGGACAATGGCAGCTCCACAGGGAAGGCTTGCATAACCTCTTCCTAGACAAAGTTAACTGGTGTAGCCTTTTACTTCAGTTCTGGGGCTGGCTCCCTCGCTAGCATCTAAAGAGCTGCTGTGGGATGCTGCCTAGGCGTGCTCACAGCCTGGGATGTCACCACTTGTACCTGTACAGAGCACCAAAACTGCTCTGGCTTTGGTGGGGGTTTTGTTGGTTGTTGTTGCTACAGGAATGCTTGTTCTACCACAATACCTTTGTCCTTCTGAGGATCTCAGAATTGTCAATGAAGTTAAAGAGGAGGCTTCCAGGAAAAGCATTGCTTTTCTTTAGTATGTGTGGTTTAGAGGCACTTTGAAACCTATGAAAAACTTGCAAAAATTTTAAAATCAAGAATATTAGGATTATTGTGACTAAAATACCTCAAAGTTCAAAAATCAGAAGTTTGGTGTGCGCTTGAGAGCCGTAAAACCCACATATTTTACTTGACGTTTTTGTCAAAGGTGATATGATGAGAAATCTCTATTCAAAAATATTTAAAAATTAACAATAAATACAGACTTGTATAACCAAGAGGAATGATTGGTCTAAACACTAAAATTAAAATTTCCACATTACAGAGGCCTGTGTACAACAGGCTTTTGCATTCATAAAAATTAGAGAACCACATGTGAGTATTTTTAACTTTTCTATATATGCTGCTAAGAGTCTAATTTTTATCTCCTGCCTGGGACCTAACACCCCCACAGAAATTATGAAGCTTCAGAAAAATAATAAAATAACCCTGCATATTCTTAATCTCCTGCTTAAGAGTAGACATAGTGTATTAAAAATGTATAATGGAATCTTTAACCTTGATGGTTCAATAAACATAATGCTGTTCAAAAAAAAAAAAAAGAAAAGACCACTAGAATAGAAATAATAAATTTCAGTATTTCTGGCTCTAAATCAGGAGTGGGAAAGCCCTTCTAAACTGAACATACCTGTTAAGTACTTCAGAGAGTCCTTGTAAATGTGGTAAGAATTGTGTATTGTTTTCCAGAATCTCAATTAATTTTTTTGTACATAAATGACATAAATTATCACCTGTTTTCTGGTTTTATTGTCAGTAAATCTTTCAGGCTACATTTCATGACTCCTATTCACATTCTCACTTGTGGTCAAAGCATTGGCTTAACAAGCAAAGGCTTTTGCAATCACATGTATTCTCTAAAACTGTGCAAACAGTTGTCCCCGCCTACAGCTTATTTTCACTAATCCTGCTTTAATCAGAAGTCTGAGGACCTTTGGTGGAAGCAGACAGTTCTTGTGAGTTAGCTACCATGATCTGACTCAGAAAAATTCTGCTAAGAAGCCTAAAAAAGATTGAATTGCTAAAATTGTCTTCGCATTGTCTAAAGAGCCCTTAGTTCTTCGCATAATGATAATTTTATTAATCAGCATTTTGGAAGGTACAGACATTGCTCATAACACACATATTACATAAATATTAACTTCAGACACCTGAGCCATGAGTGTATGCAAACTGAGAGTGCTTGCTGGTGTAGCATGGTGTGCAAGCCACTGATTTGTTCAGTTTGTACCAACACTTTTCCTAGGAATTACAAACTCTTTTATTACCACAAATAAACTCAACTTTTCCATTTATTTTATTGTAAATCATAGAACAGTCATGGAGTGGGAATACATAAAAGTGGAAATCCATGATCTTCTGCTTTCTTGCTTATTGCGTGGTGAGAGAAGTGATTTTAGTAAAATAATCCTTTTTTATTTAATTTGATAATATTTTATAAGAAATAGTAGTTTTTACCATGTTGTTTCTTTACCAGTGGGTTTATGATATTTGGTGCTTTCCTTACACACCTATTTCACAGATTTTGTAAATACATAAGAATACCAGTCTTCATTTTTCTTTATAAAATTATTTAAGAATTAATCAGATATTAATTTGGTTAATTAATTTGATTAATTTTGATTAATAAGATTAATTCTTTCCTTCATCTTCTTCCACCAGTTAGATTCCCTTCCTTCTAAAGGAGTCAGTGCTTATGCCATTATGTGCATGTTTGTAGTGGGGGGAGTCTTCCCTTTCTTCATATTTTTCTAATCCTTTAATTGGTTTTAACAAAATTTCTAGAAAGTTAGTGGTCTAAAAGGCATTGTTTGTTGGTAATTTTGTACAATTGGTGGTTAGGCAGAGTATGTATTTCCAAATTTGTTTATTTTTCTGAGGAGAATAATATGGTAGGAGGTCAGTCAGTGGCAGACATTGAGAATTCAGTCAACGCAGAGATATTATAAACTTTTCAAACTGCTGGAAAAGTTTATATAGGTTTCATAAGTTAATAGACAACACATATCCCATACCTCAGCAAAGCAAGCCTTCCCTTCTGTTTTGAGTCTTTGATTGCTAAAGAGGGAGGAAGAAAGTTTTCACAACTTTTTTCTCCTTGAACTTCCACTAAAACACAGCCGAAAAAAGGTCATCATTATTAGATGCATTTTAAAGTAGGTTCCAGGAGTTTTGTTTGTCAAGGAGCTACTAGCTAAAACTCACATACTATTTCAACAAATCTCATGATCCAAACAGCCTTAACTCTCATGCCTTTAAGTGCTTTGAGCGTCCTGGTTCTGAAGTGGTCATTGAGCTGATGATCAATGAATACTGATATACTGATCATGTGAATACAGAATACTGATCAGAATACAATGAATGCAGAATACTGATCATATGTCCCTTCTGGGACTTTACTTCTAAAAGTAATACAAATTTCTGAGCTGGGAAACCTACTTCTTACCCAAGAAATGGATTCTGCATGTTTAATTTCCTGGGTGAAAAGGAGACCTGGAAAATTGTTTTGCAGAGGATTTTGTTCTCACTCTTTATTTAGTGGGCAGAGTATGATTGATAGTTAGAAGGTGCGGTTTATTGTAATTACCATATATATCCTGAAAGTAGGGACTACACCCCATACTTAAGTGCACTCATCTGTCTGCCTTTCGTTTTCAGATTCAAGGCTTCAACATTGTAAACAACCAGTTTTCCTATGCAAGTGACTGTACAGGTTTCTTCACTCCTGGAATCTGGATGGCCTTGGTAATATCTATAATTTTACTGTGGATCCTGACCTATGGAATCCATATGATCATGCAGCTCACAACAAACAACAGATTTGATGATCCCAAAGGTCCAGCTCTGTCAGTTCCTCAGACAGAATAGTCATGGATTGACTTAGTGCCACTGTGGTCTAATGTTTATAATTTTTATAACCTTTTTACTTCATAATATATATGGCCTAAAAAGATATCATAGGAGAAAGAGATGGTTAAACTACATATAAAAATGATCCTTGTGCTTGGCAACATTAATAATTCTACTTGTTATTACGATCATGTGTTAACAGCTTTTTGTGTTAAGGTTCTGAAGTGATACTCTAGAGGTTGTTACTCTCTCTGGCTGTTAGAAAGACCATTAAAAACTGCCTTCAGATTAACTTTTATTAGCAAAGAAAACACACCACAACATAGATAATTGGGGAGGAAAAAATATTTGATGGGAAACTATATACTGAAAATACTGCTCTCTCTAAAGGCTCTTTAGTACATATGTCATGATGATGATATGTCTTAAGAAATTTAAACTGTCTTGTAATTTTTTCTCTTGAGTAAAAGATCCAGAAATGTACAGAACTAATAAAGTGTAAGTCACTAAATAAATGGTCCTGAGAAGTCTTTTCAAAATATATCACTTTGTTCAGATGTGGTATCACAAAGGAGAGTAGGTAGATTAAGGTTTTGATCCCATCAACTGTTATTGAATACCTGCGAGAATTATGTTGAGTAACACTGACTTGTGATTGTTTTAGCCTTGGACAGCTGATGGGGTTCTAGGCAAGACAGGTCCTTGTCCAAACTGATCACAAAATTAGATTTGGTGTCATGGGAATGGATGAACTTTGCAAGTTCACAACCTATTACAATTCAATGTGCTGGTGCAGACAGCACCTTAACATAGATAAGGCAGTTTTCTTAGCCTCCTCCATTTTCCTGGCATCTTTGGAGACATTATGAAGTTCATACAAAAAAAAAGGAAAAATAGTATTAAATAATAAAAATTAAAATAAAATCATAGAAGCACTGTGCTAATGTGCTGTTTAAGTCTGAGCTTTTTATGGTCATCTCGGTGCTTTTAGAAGCCTGAAGACAATTCACAGTGTGCTGTTTACTTCTGCAATTAATAGAAACACTACTTCTTCTACTTAGGTAATCTGATTATGGAGTGAATTATTAAATTTTATGAAGAACTAGGAAACAGTAAAAGAACAATGGTAAAATGGTAAAAAAAGGACTTATTCTTTCTTCCGGAATGTTTTGTTCTGACTGCATGTTCAATTAGTAGCTGAAAAATCAAAAAATACCATTTTGACAAAATACATTTGTGAAATGAGAAAAATTCAAACTTTTCTGATCTTGATCCATGTTATAGTACAATGATACAGAGGAAAGACAGCTGAAATCAGCTACTTAACTAGACAGACAATAGTTTCTATCCATCATTTCTGGTTGTCACACTTTTATTACGCAGTCCAAAAAGTAAATTAAGTGCTGTCTGAAGCGATAACTTCTGAATCATTCAATCCTGACCTGAAAAAGAAAAGGAAAGTGTCATATAACTAGCAGATGTGTCTCCTGTGCTGTAATATTTTTCCCAAATGTTTTTCAGAAACTCAAAGGATGCATTTGATCTACACAAACCCTCTGTGTTAGAAAGGCATATTTTCTTTGCGCAAATTAGTTGCCAGGAGACAACTGGACTTGTTTTATTAATTCTCCCTTGAAAGCAAGTTGCAGGAATGTGACAACTGAAAATTGACATAATATTCATGTAAATGATCACTAGAAAAAGGAAAGGCTGTTACAAAGGACTTGGTTTGCAGAAGACAGTTTTCTTAGGACTTTTATCTAGCTTCAATAAAATTTGGAACAGATTTTGTTCAACAGTGAAGATAAGAAGAACCGAAGAACAGCCTTACCAGGCCATCTACCTTAGGATCCTATTTCCAGCAGTGGTTTAGGTATGGTGAGCATCTGGTTGTACTCCCTGCAGATATTCTCCCATTCTCCACCATTTAGCTCAGGTGCTCCTCAGCCAGAACTGTTGCCCTTGTATTTAGTAACTCTGGGTAGAGCTATAACCCACAAATTTGTCCAGCCTCCTCCTCAGTCTGTGGGCTCTCCTAGGGCTCACAGTGTCCTTTCTGACTGTAGTATGGCACTGGGAATGTTTGTATCCTCTCTTGCTTGCCTAGGATGGACTCTGGAGAAGAGGAAAACAGTCTCATATTGACTGTATCATGAGAAAAAGATAAGCCTCTTTCAGAAGAGCTGTTTGCTGTGTTGGATATTCCACATTCCAGGGTGAAGATGAATGCATTTTTAATGAAGAAAAGCTTTTTATTTCTACCTTCTCTCACAGAAACGATACCAGGCTTTGGCAAGTAGGGGTCATATAGTGGGGTCATATAGTCTGTGTCTATAGCATCATGGGCTTTGTAATGGAAAGATCATTATCATTGAGCTGTCTGTGCTGGGAAACACTCCAGGAAAAGAAGGAACTCTCTACAGCTCTAGCTGTCCTGGGGTCAGGTGGACTTGGCTCTGGGGACAGTGGCTGGTCTGTCTTGGAAGGGAACTGCACTCTGTCCACATGGGATGGGTTCACCTTGGCTGGCTGGAAAATGCCCACCCTTACTCAGGTCACCTGGACACAGACATCCAAAACCTCAGCTCAGAGGGCTGTGCAGGCTACTGGAGCCCCCATGCCCTCTGAAACCCCTGCAGCTGCACATCACACTGCCCTGTGCCTGGAGACAGACAACTTCCTTTTTTTAAAACAGGACTTTGCCCCAGGAAATTCTAGGAGGATTTTGCACCTGTCTGTGTTTATTTCCCTTTCTGAATAAAGCTAAAAACCTGTCAGGGGCCTTCCAGTTCTATGTACTTCTGATTTCACAATTCAGCTTAATCATAAATGTACTTGTTAAAACATGCCTGTTTTGGGAGCTGTTCCAGACAGAATATTAGCTCTGTCTGGAAAAGTGTGAGCCTTTAGGACTTCTACCAGAGTACACTGAATTTATCGAAAGTACTGAATTTATCAAAAGTACTGACTTCTGTGTGTGCTAGCTCATTTCTGTACCAATTAAAAAAAATATAAAGATGAAGAGAATGATGGGCAAAAGTATCAGTTAGAAAAGTAAAAGCTTTTTTTTCATATATATATATAAAATATTAGGAAAAAGAATCAGGAATTCAGAAAAAACTATGGCAAAACTTGAAAAACTCAATTTAACTCTGAAGAATCAAGATTTAAACCAGAGAAACCCCAAAACTAAACAGAAAAGTCCTGAAGAAATATTCAGGTATTAATAAAGATACTTCATCACAAAATTCAGCAGTAATCATTTGTTGGAAGGGATAGCTGAGATGGAGCTAGACTCTGAACCTCCTGATTTTTGTCCTGGTCTGTTGGTTTCTCTGCCTGTAAAATTACTCATTTCATAAATCATATAGAAACCAGCAATGACTTGTAATGACAGAGAATTATAATATCAATAGTCCAAGAATAGTATTTTTATGTAGGCAATAAAGAAGGCAGGTTATTCCATCTGCAAAGGAAAACTCAATGAAGTAATTAGCTCCACCTTTCTTTCTGTCTGACTAATAAATTATGTGCAAATCTAAGTCAGCTGAATGATTAGGCAGTGCCCAGGCATTAAGGGGTTCTGTAATTATTTCGGCATAAACTGAGATCAAACAGGAGAAGATTTAGAGGCTGAAAACAAGGAATGACCTTGGAAAGCTAATTTCCTTAGATAACCAGAGACGCAAGAAGTCTGACTGTTGGGTAATGGTCAGTGCTGGCAAAAATAAGAGTGGTGATGGTTTTTGGGGCAAGTGTAGTTACAATCTTACCCCTACATAGAGCAAGAGGATGAGACCACACTCAAGGGGGGCAGGGACTCCTTTTCCTGAAGGCTGTTTTTTAAACTTGCATTCTGTGGTGGGTTGACCTTGGTTGGCTGCCAGATGCCCACTTGGCTACTCTCTCCCTCCTTCTCCTCAACAGGAGGGAAGGAAATAAGATGGAGAATCTTGTGGGTCAAGATAAAGACAGTGATATAATTTAACACTTTAGCAGTTCCCATTATGGGCAAAACAGATTTATGGAAGATTAATTTATTGCCAGTTAAAATAGATTTGGTAGTAAGAAACCAAAACAGAACTAAAACAGTGCCTTCAGTCTGAACAAATGCCAAAAAATCCTATGGTGTCTAATACCTTCAGTAAAAAACCCTGACCTTCAGTTTGCTAATAAAGGCTCTGTTCTCAGGTTAGTCCATTACCTATGAAAAAGTAATGTGAAATCAAGGAGAAAAGAACAGTTTCTTCAGATCTCAGATTTTTAAAGGCTTAACATTTTTTGAAGTGCAGGGGGGTGGGGCAAGGAAAAAAAAAACAACCCCAGAAATTCTGCCAAGGGGTGGTTCCTTAAGAAAGTAGCTCTACTTGCCAGAATGTGGGTCAGTGTCATTCTAGTCTTCCTTCTTGTGTAGGTGGAAAGGGGAATAACGACAGTGACTGGAGCCCAAGAGCAAATCAGCTGCTATTGATGTTCCACAAATGAAGTGCCTTCCTTCTCTCCACCACAACTTTTTGAATACCTCCTGTGGGAACACAGGTTCCCTGCTCCAGTTTATCTGGATTTCTGTATAACCCCTGGAGCTGGTATGTTCTTGAGTTATTATAGTTGAGCTTCGTTTTAGACTGCTTTTTCTGTCATTCATTCATTATTGCCATAATAGAAGTAGTTTACTAAATTACCATATATTTTCTGCTTTGCAAATAGCAATGTAAGTGCCCAGTGGAAGACTGAGAAACCCATTTCTAGTCTTTCTTAATATTTCTTAAACTAGTTTTGTAAAAGTAACATAAAATGAATGGTGTACAGTCACCATGGCATCATATGCAACAAACTTTATGTAATGAAAACTGCAAAAATAATGTTTGCAATGTGAAAAAAAACCCTAACAAATGCTTTCATAAAAGTAATTTAGGGAGGTGGATAAGTTAAGGACTTTCTGATGTGATATTTGAATTATAATTTTGTGTATCCCATTGACTCTGGATAAATAAGGATGCATATGGATAGCAAAGTGATCAGTTAAGTTATTTAACAGATACCTTTCACTGAAGTGTACTGGCATGATTTAAGGTATTGCTGTTCTTACCCACTCTGCCTTTCATTCATGTATATCTGTGCCTCAGCTGCCTGTTAAACCCACACTGCTGTGCTCTCTTTTTCCACCAAAGGTGTAATATATCAGATTTTGCACTAGAGTAGTATAGATGCAGGTTCTCATCTGAGTCTGTCATTCCTGCTGCTGGCTAATAAAATCCTGGCAGAGGAGCAAAGCAGATAGCTGCAAACACTAATGTCTTAACATATTATAGCAATACTGGGGTAAGATTTTTACCATGGTTGTCAAAAGGGGAAAAAGAAAAAGGATGTAAATACAAGTGCCTTATCAGGATCAACATTACTGATAGCCTGGGAGGCAGGACCCCCAGGTCCCCAGCATCCCAACATGTCTCAACCCTTCTCTTTAGTGAAAAAAAGGAAAAAAACAAATGTGGAAGAGAAAGGGCATCACAGATCTTTTCCTCAATAGTGAGAATCCTTGCACTTCTGAGTGGTTGCCAGAGTCCTTGCCTGGAAAAGCAAGGCTGAAAACAGCCACTTCCAGTGGAGACGTGCACACCTGGGTGATGCTGAGCTGTCTTGGAACATTGTTCAAGTCTGCAGCTTTCTCTCCCAGAGTCACTCTTGGGGCTGTCTACAAACTAAGGCAGTAGTCACTGCTTTGGCTGCCCTCCAGAAATTCTGAGGTAGCTGAAAGGGAGTGTAAGGAGGGCATCATGCAGCTATATCATATTTTTCTTGTCACCTGCATAAAGCATCAGAATTGGACCCAAGAGTGCTTGAAACAGAAAGCTGCTTTCTGAGCAGAAAAATCTAATGTTTCATCTATCCTTTTATAAATAATTAGTATTAGAATATCAAAATAGACAGTCTGCTTTTGCTTGTAGAGCTTTCATGGATATGTACTGCAAGAGTGGAGTGGTTCCACCAGTTTTCATTGATTTAACTTTTCACAGGAATTTTTGCCAGTATACTGATTGGTTTTGACATCAGAATTTACACCTTAATGGCTTACTGTTACCAATTTCTGTGGTCTAACAGTGATTAATAGATACCTAAATGGAGATAAATTATTATGGTAGGGGTTATGTCTGGGTTTTTGGTTTTTTTTTTCCCTTAAATAGCACAAAAATTCCTGACTGGATATGTCAGGGAACTTATAGTTCACACATGTTTTGACATAATTTGAACCCATTTCTACTATAATTGCTTTTATAACACTCTGAAGTTCAAGGGGGCAGAAAGGGTTTATTGGGCTAAGCATGCTTCTGGCGAAGGGTAAATGAGATGAAGATTAATGATGACTTTTCTGTATTGTAATATCTGAAACTCTCCTCTCTATAAAACTAGCATCTAAGAATTAAGACATGGATTTTTGCAGAAGGTATTACTGTTTTCTGTTTGTTATGAAACTCTTGGTTAACACTTGATCTAGTTACTTTTACCACCTAACTTTAGCAGAAAGCTGAAGACCTCCTTCAGTAGGGTCACTGTTTTCATCTGGTATAGCTGGTGTTTTCACTTCAAAGATTCAGTCAGATTGCGTGTTACTCATTAAGTAAATTTGCCCCTTGTCTAATCAGGAATGTATGCATCTGCTGCAAATTCAGGGCTGGATTCAGCTGCTCTGCAATGGGACTCTTATTCCAGAATCTGTTTATGTTGTATCTGGAAATTACGTAGGGATCAAAATTATAGCTTGTGTGCTTCTCTGACAGTGTGATATATAGGGCCTCCTTTCTCAAAGGGTCAGGACAGTCCAACTGCAATAGAATCTGTGCTCCAGCACTTTGCACCCTAAAGGGCACTTGCCACAGAGGAGATAATGTCTGCCATTAGTGTTCTAAGTGAAATTATTTCAATATTGTCATTGCATATTATTGTTCTAGTGTGTTTGGGAGGAGGATGATCTTTCCCTTTTAAACACTGAGGCTGATGTTAAACAATTTCCTATTAGATACTTTTTTAAAGGAGCCTTGTATATTCACTCTCCTGATGGTGCTGTGGTGGTAGTTATTTCGTATGATGTACTACTAATACAAGCTTTGATACAAAAAAGGTCTCCAAATCAAGATGTGTTAATGGAAATCGGTTCACGTGTACATAAAAACTGCAGCCTTTTGTCAGAATACAGTCTCTTTTTTCTGGTGTGGTACAGCATATTTTCATATATAAGCATATATAAGTTACAGCTTATATCTGAGATAATACTAGTTGTGTAGGCCATATGGTTTGTCCAAGACCATAAAATTAGAAGTTCTCCCCCAAAACCTGAGGGGTTAATGTGAAGATTACACAGAGTTACGTCTTCCTCCTCTGCAGTGTGGTGCTCCTGCCATCTCTTCTCCAAACTGACGAGGTATTATCATTCTCCCTAACAGGCAAAAGTGGTTTGGCAGTTGAATGTTGAGTCTTCTTGTGCTTCATCGTTTTTGTTCATGGAGCTATGTCATCCATCTGGACATCTGGCTTTAAGCTCTACTTGAGTTAAAACTTACATTGTTTTTCAGTTTCTCAATGTTTGCAATGAACCTTCTCTGCCAGTAAGCAGAAGAAGTGAGGGCTGACCTGATCTGGTTTGGAAATACTGTGAAGTGTGAAACTTGAGATCCCTTCTGCCCACACAAGGCAACACCTTCTAGCTGGTCCTTCCTGTTAGGTGACCCAATTGCTTAGAGCTTTCCTCTGTGCTTGAAAGAATTCGGCAAGTGCAAAGCACACCTGAGAGCAGCACAAGGCTCACTCAGAGCCCTTTGCAAAAGGAAGCTGCTTATTTGTTTAGAAAATAGAGGCTATTGCTTAACTAGCAATATTCTGCTCACTTCCATGGCAACAGGCTTTGAGAGACAAAGCAGGTCTTCACCAGAACACACAGCAGCTTGAAAACAGAATAGAGAAAATTTTACACAGCAACAATATGAAGTTTCCCTTAACTTTTGAATTTTACCTGTTAGCTGATGATTTAATCAGTGAAGTAATGGCTATTCTGCTAACCAGTTATGAGCAAATTTCTTTCAGTTGTCAGACATTCCTTGTTTTCGTAATGACTGGGATGTGCCAGCACCATGTGGTGCCCCCTTCCCTCCTCTGCCCACACAATCAGGCAGGTGCCTTGCAATGATAATGGTATTTAAGGGGCAGCGATATTTGGAAATTGTGGCCTAGTTCAAAGGCATTGGAATTTTTCTATCTATACCCAGAAATCAAAGGAATCTGTAGCAAGTTACATCCTTGTTTGTGATTCAGTATGAAAGAATATGAAAGTATTGGGAAGTGATGAAAAATGGTTGATGCCGTCTTTTTGTTGTCCTCTCCCCCAAATTTTTTAACTGGTTCTTGAGAAGCAGAGCAAGCCTTCATAGATCTTAAAAAAATTATAGTTCTGTCTGCTTTTGCTCATGGATATTTGTGTCCAATATTCCTAGAAAGCTTCTGGGAAGGACACGTGTCCTGATATTCAAATCATTGGCAAGTACCAACATTTTATCCTCTTATTTTATCATTGCATCCTGTTTAGCCAAATATAAGCAAAATACAGTAGATCAAGTAAGTAGATCAATACATCTAATTGCATCAAGATGTTAAGAATATAAAATAAAGTACCCAATTCATAATCACCTGTTGTTCGTGCTTTCATTTGATGTGGCAGTTCTTTTAATGCTGTTAATTTTGAGAGCTAAAAAGGAATCCAGTTTTGGAGCAGAAACCCCACAATACTGTTGTAGTCCTATTAAGGACTATTTTGCCATATGGTAGCTGCATAAAATGCTGGATTTTGGGCTGGAAATAATGTGTTCTTGGAGAGTGCTCCCTCAATTATATTCTTTCAGTTAAATATGTAGGCTACTTTACAGATATTTTTGGCAAATCAAAGACTGCTGTAGAAGCCACTGGCTCAGCACACAACAGTAAATGTTATATCTATCTATCTATCCATACATCTATCTATATATCTGTATATCTCTCAGAATCACAGAATGAGTCAGGTTGGAAGGGACCACAGTGAGGTCATCTGGTCCACCCTCCCTGCTCAGCCAGGGCCATCCCAGAGCACATGGCGCAGGATTGCATCCAGACTGTGCTTGAATGAAGGAGACTCCACAACATCTCTGGGCCATCCAGTGCCTGGTCAGCTACACAGTAAAGAAGTTCTTGCTCATATTCAGGTAGAACTTCCACCCTCAGACCTTCTTGTCTCTTAGACACAGAGACACCACCTCTGTTTTGCCACTGCTGTGCCCAGACACACATAAAGCCACAGGAAGAGCTCCTGGTGTTGTCATCACTTGTAAGGAGTCTTACCACCATTAAGTCTGTCCTCAGAACTTTGCTTCCACCTAGCACTCTCATGAACTTCCCTGAATATCTGCTCTATTATCTCATTAGTTTCAGTGTTAGGAACAATTTTCATAATTCCACATGTTCAGAGCATTTTATTTTCTTCAATTCTTTCACTGTGATTTTCTTTGGCAATAAGAAAATCAGATCCTTAGGCATCTAATATGTATTGTTTCCTTATACAATTTGCTGAGATGAAACATTCTAACTTTTTAATTATATATGAATTGAAAAAAAAAATAGGAGGAGCTCTATAAACAGTCCTGTATTCAAAAGTTTTTTTGAAAGTTCCAAGTGGAAGACATATTTAATCCCTTACTCTTCCTGCAGGAAAAGTCTGTACTTCTACTTCACCCTTTAAACAAGTAGTCCCTCAAGCCTGGTAAACATTAGCATCTCAGGACCACAATACTAATTGTTATATTTCATTATCTGAAGAATGAATGAAAGTTATTAGGGCATTTTTGTAGCTAGATTAGAGACAAATGACACAGAGAATTCCATTTTTGTGAAGCCTGCATATTTTCAACAAGACAGTGAAGCAGAGTCCTTTGAAAAGCCAGTTTTGAAAACTTTTCCCTTTCTCCTGAGGTAATAACTCTTTGCCTGACTGTGACAAAATTCTTACTGTGGTGAAATGAATTGAGTTGTGAAGACTCTGTCCTGTTAAGCAGGGAAAGGAACCATTTTTAATTAACATTTTTCTGTAGTTTAGTCTGCCAGCAAGTCTGCTGAGGAACAGAGGAGGAAAAGAGAGCAGAGAGACACAAAATGAAAGGACATATCAAAAATGAGATGAAAAAAGGAAACATTGAAAAACTTAATTCTTCCTGTGGAAAAATTGCTTCTGATACTGCAAACAAGGCTCAGCTCCACTGTCCAGAGGCAGTAAAGTTTAATATATGTAATTTACAGCTGGATGAATACCATGAATAATTATTCACATTCTAAATGGATTTGCTTTGCTTGTATTCATGTAATCTTTTTTGGCTGGTTTTGGTGGATATTCTACTGAGCTTGTGGTAAACAGTGGGTAACAGCTGATTAATGTAAACTCCTTGGATATACATATGAGCTTTAATAATATAGTGCTAATAATTCAGAACCTATAGCAAAAGAGATATAAACAAACATACAGTACTTCCCCTCCCCACCATTGTCCCCCTAAAAAAATTCCTTCTTCTTTCTTTCCTTTGGGGTGTAATAAGACACAAAGTAATACATATTAGTGAAGATTACTGAGAAGTTTCAACAAATAAATCTTTCTTGTTATGTACTAACAGGGTAGCCCCTAAATAATCCTAGCAAATCCTCCCTAAGTGGTAAATATTTTATACTTATAAGGGTTTGAAAGTTTATTACCTTTAAATTCTACTGAGCTTTGCAACAGCAGAGCTTATGAGAAACTTTGAGTATTAAAAATAGTTGCTCCTGTTGCTTTGTTGAGAGTTTGAATTTGGCACACCCATTACAAATACAGCATGTGCTTTCTATAAAATATAGTTCTACTACAATGTATTAATAGCCTGTTTTCTGCAGTTTTCTGTAAGGAACTTTTGTTAAGTCATGCTACAGCAAACAATGGACAATCACTGCAAGAAGAAGACTTGCCAAAAAATAATGCAAACACAAAATTAGTTAGAATTAAGTGAATTAGTAGGAAATGAGGGAATCATGTATGCATACATTTGAAACTCAACTAAGAAGAGCGCAATGTGTGTTTTGGATTTTACTTAGCTATAACTTGCTCCACTGCCTGAATTTGACATAGCCACTGTTTGCAACACACCTGTCACTAGCTGTAAACCAAGTATGCTCAGCTATAGAGATTAGTCAATATTATATTGCAATAGGGCAGGAGTTTCCTCATTAATTATTGTATTTATAGCCTGATTGCTTGCAATATTAATAACAGAGGGCATAGACTTAACAAGAATGTTGTTTTGCAGCTTAATCTATTCTGATTGTAGGTTTTAATTGGGTTTTTTTGGGGTGGTTTTTATTTTATTTTTTTAATTTTTTTTTTTTTTTTTAAGGGATGGGCCATAATTGCAATGGCCATTTCCACAATATCCCTGACTTCCTCCATGGGTCTGCATGTGCCTCTGTCAAAGTTTGTTGATGCCATTCAGATTCAGGGGATACTATCAGCCCTTTTGCAGTCAGTTTGCAGGGACAGGGCTGATGTGTCACCTCAAGTCTTGGAGCAGGCAGCCAGGGTGCAAAGCAGACTGCTGAGGTGACCGAAATGTGGCAGTAACAGTACAGCCCAGGCGGTGCTGCCACGTCTTTCTGTGCAAGTATCTTCCAGAGCTCAGTTTGCTGAATTTACTGTGTGGCCTGTCAAGAGAGAAGACAGGTGAGGAAGATATTAACAGAATTAATGGCTTTTAACAAGGCTGTGGACAGCACAGTTCCCTTTGCCTCCAAGGCTGAGCAGCAGGGCCTGATCAATCTCACCCCCAGTGCTGGCTACCAAAAATGTGGTTGGTCCATACAATTGAGAAATTTTGAGCCAGGCAGATTTAACACTTAATTTGTTGCTACAGATGTATTCATGCTGATCACTTAAATAGAAACTTAATTGGCTGCAGCGATCTGGAAAGAAGAGAAGATGGGGGAACTTGCTCTTGAAGGAGTGTGCTGAGGGACTAGGCAGGTTCAAGGGCTGTCAGGGAGGGGTCACAAAGGATCAGGGCACAGAGATGGGAACCTGTAGCTCAGAGATGGGAACAACTTCAAGAAGCAGAGAGCAGCTGGCCAGCCCTGACAGGGACAGAAGCAAAACTGTCAACATCAGGGGGTCTGTGCAGAATTTGCTCTGGTTGGGAAACCAGAAAACTAGCTAAACCAGGATCAGAAAAAAGGACTGTTTTGGAGATTGAGAGGAGGTCTGTATAAAAAGGTAATATTCATGTATTTAATTTTCTTAGCACATTAAGAAGTTGATTTTTTTCTATTTGAAATGTTACCGATTCATTTTATATTATAATAAAGCCTGTTTGGTTTAGGGGTTTGTTTGTATATTTGTTTGTTTGTTTGTTTTTTAAAGCTTTCCAGCCACTCCATTGCCTTTGAGGTGACCTTATAAGAAAGTGGTTTACAGAGGATACTTGAACACTGTGGAAAGCTTTCAGTCTCATCAGCCAGCTGTGATCAGCTACTTCCTGGCCCCACTAATACTAACTCGAACCTGGTTGAAGACCGAATTGTTACAGTACATATAATTATTTCTCTCCTTGGTTGCTCTGCAACCAGAAACAGCAGGTTTCCTGTTGTTAGATCACCCTGACACTCTGCAAAGGAATGTGAAGGCATTGAACCTTGTGACAGAGGAATTTGCCATCTGCTTGAGCAGCCAGGAGAGTTTTCAGAATCTGACAGAAATTCTCTTTAACCTCCCACTGTCATTTTTCAGAATACCTGGGGAAAGTGGTGTTTGTCTGCATGGCCACACAACAGAGATGTATTTTAAGAGATGTGACCACTGAGCAGGCTTGGCTGCCGTGGGTTAGCAGCACTGTGTGCACACAGTTAATGCACAAGGACACTCAGTGAAATCAGAACCCATTGATGGATGCAGTTAGCACACACGGCAGAAATCTCTATTCCTGACTGTCTTGACTTCAGCAGCCAGAAGAGACCAGTCTGGTTTTGAAGGTCAAGCTATCAGCCCTGCTCTGGACCAGGGCTGCAGTGCTGGCCTCTGCTCCCCGCTGGCAGCACTGGGCAGGCAGGAGGAATGTGCCTGCTTGCCAGCAGTTGCTGTTAACCAGCAGCTGCCCCTTCTCTGGGAAAAGCAACAAGCCCACTGATATTGTCCTAGAGGAAAAGCTGATGTTTGGGGTGAGACAGCATTGAGTTGTGCTGCTCTTATTACTGGAGACAGAAAAAGGGAGTTATATTGACCTCATCAGGGGTTAAAACATAGAGAGCCCAAACAGTTGGTACTGTATCAATCTGGCCTTGAGTACCAGAGCTGGGAAAGTAAGTTGTTTTCAAGAAGTATTTTCTTTGTATTGATAAATAATTGTGTTTTAATGAGATCTTAAACTGCTGAATCGGGTAGAAAACAACAATTTTCATAGCGTAAGGGAAGTCGATCAGGAGTGCTATGGGTGGTTTTTTTTCCATTAAAGTTACTGTGTCACACCTCAGGACAGTAAAGGAAAGGTTAATTTTGTTGAAATGCTGACAATTTGTTTAAAGTGTATCCAGGAGTTGGCCCAGAAGCTAATTTGAGCTACTGCTGTTCAGTTTGCTCTGTTAAGAGTCCAGCCCTTGAGAGCCCAGTGCTGCCGTGCTGTGCTACCCAGAAGTACACAAAAATACCTTTTCCCCTGAGCTATATTCTTCTGCCTTCTTTGTAAGTAAAGCTCTAATCACTCAGGATATGTTTTAGAATAAAATGACCCTGCTTTGAAATAATCAGAGCAAAATACAGGTTTTTTGGTATTATTTTTAGTTATGGCTCCACTATGGTTGGATGAATTTCATTTTTTGGGGAGGGGGAGGGGTGGTGGGGAAGAGAACATATACTGGGATTTAATTCAGAAAAACAGCGAAGACAGGAAGTTTTCTGGGATCTCTGAAGTTCATTCCTACCACCTGAACCTGTAAATCTTTTACAGAGCTATATATATGTAAATTGGCCGATTGTTAATCTTTGCAAAGATTAAGAATAAAGGTAGTGACTTGAAGCCAGGTTAGAGTGGACAGTGATTGATGTCTCTCCACAACTAATTTCAGTAAGGAATTCCAGATTGTCATACTTTCCATATTTGTGGTGTTGTATCTCACTCTTCCTTGTCTCTCTTATTTTCTTGGGAACTGGAATTATACTGCTAATGAAGCCTTTCATATCATTGAAAAGAAATACTGTTGATTTGTAAGACATAAAAGATGTTTTGATTTTTTGGCCCATAGATATCCTTTTGCCACTTTCTTCCTGATTTACACCCACTGGATCTGGTGATTTGACCTCCCAGATGTAAGCAGATGCTTCAGGCAAGTGTGTCAATGGAGCTGGCAAAGGCTGTGTGCTTCCAGATCACAGGAGCTGTTAATATACAAACTTACCTTTGCTTTTAATCAGACTGAAACCAAATTAAAAGCAAAGAAATTTTGCATGTTAGAAATTTAAGAGAGGGGGAACACATATTTCTAAGGCATAAGGTGTTTCCAAAATTAAATTGTTCAGCTGGTATTGGCTTTGGCACCAGCAGCTGGGAATGTAGCCTGGCCATCTGAACAAGTTTCTATGCATTGCTGTCACTGATATGATAATATCTATGGTCATTTATTCCTGCTTCATATCTGCCCCACAAAGGTAATAGATGATGTGCTGTAAAGCCATGTCCTAAGTTTTTGTTGAAATCACTCATTGAGGAGTCCTTGCCCACCCCTGATGCGAACCTGCATGAGCCTATGAACTGTGGAGGCTGGGGCTCAGCCTCGAGTGACTGAGCTGGCTGGTTTGGAGCCAGGGAGCTCCAGGGATCTGTGGGAGGCTCAGAGTTACATCTAATGACAAAGTAATAACATCTTCATGCATTTTTTGTATGTCCTCTTAAGTTCAATTCAGAAGAATTCTGAATCTTTCCACAAAAATGGCATGGCCATACAATACTAATTTACAGCCTGCTTTGAACCTGAAATAAGTAATTATTTCAGAATAAGGGAGAAGGGAATAGGTGCTAGTCAAACCTCATAATTAGTGCTCCCTGATCTTTCATGCTGTTAGAGTTTAATACTGAGTCAAATTCAAATGAAGCAAATTAGAAGATCCTTAAAATCTGGTTCAGTGCAACTCTGAACCTGATCTCTGTGCTTGGTCTATTTTAATAGAAAATATTAGTGGTTAAGCAATTACTTATTAATATTTTTCTCTTTTTTATTACTTTAATAAACACATTAAGGGAATCAAAGTGGGATTTATAGTGTGATTTCACATCTGAATTTTATTCTTTAAACACTGGAATTTGTTTTCCTTGAAATACATGTTTTTCTTTACTGTTGATTTAATGACTGATATCAACACAATTTCTTATTAGGAGACTGCTCTTGCATCACACAAGAAATTAATTTTTTGCAAGAAAATAAAATTTTTTCGAGGAAAAAACATTCATGGCATTGCAATGTAAGTCTCATGTTGCCTAAATCATGAGATTTAAGGGGATTTCTCCCCAACTCAATAAAACTTCCTTGTCTAAATTAAGGAAGACACATGCTAATTTGTGCAGATAAATTCTGTGGATATGAGAGAATTTGAACTTGGTCAGTTTTCATCTCATAAGCATTAACCTTTTCAAAAATACTTCTTCAGGTAATTTTATTCCTGCCACTCCATTACCTCCTCAGAGAATTTCTGTGATAGTAAAAGAAGTAATATCAACAGAATTTACTCTTCAAAGTTGAGCTGCCTTTCTTTAACATGACAGCAGGAGGTCTGTGGGCACGGGCATTGTAAACAGGGGAACAATGCAGATGTAGGTACAAATATCTCAGCACTGTTTCTGCATTCTGAACTGTTCTTAAGACATGCTATTAATGACAGAGCTACCCTAAAATTCTGTCATTAATTTCAGTAGGTAGTAAAATATGGACAGATGGATGGATGGATGGATATAGATGTAAAGAGAAGAACAGGGAGTCTTCACCCCCTTCTACTTCACCCTGGTGGAGATTGTTTGGCTCCTGTCATTGCTGCAGTTTCAGCCCGAAATTTAATTTTGTTAAAAGGAAATTTCCTCAGCTGTGTTGAATGGGGTTGGAGATATGAAATGTGTGTTAGTACCTTATTCTCTTATTCAAGCAACAACTTACTTCTTGAGCCTGGCCCATTTCACTTGTACTGCTTGGCTTGGGGCATGTAACGAGTCCACATTTATTACCAGCAAACCCCTCATCTCCATCGGAGACACTCTGCCAGCCCAAGCTTGGGGAGTGTTTACTAGGTCTTGACAGAATGAGGAAAAAGAGGAATATGTTCAGCTAACTGCAAGATTTCACAAGTCAATTTTATTGTAAGTTAAATTTGATTATTTGTTTGTAGCAACAAGGGGCCATGGGAGTACTGGTGTGGTTTGATTTGATGGTGGACACCATAGAAATTTTTTCTGAGAAAGTCAAGATTACAAAGAATCCCTGAGTAAATACATTTGTGCCTTTATTGTCCAAAATTAGTGAATAATTAGGAAGCAATGTCTTAATTAAGATAAGCCCAGCTTTGATCTGGCTATGAAATATTCTCAGGACCTTACAGACATAAATGACTGAAACAATTTTATTGTTTATGATAAACTGATCACTAAAGGTTTCAAGAGAGACAAAGGATGACTGAAAATTTTGAAAGGAACAAGGCAAAGAGGGCTGAAGGTTGGTTAAATTCACTACTTTCAGTGCGAATACTGTGGATGAGGTCATCTAGTAGTTTAGTAAACTTTACAAAGAGTACGTAAGAAGACTGACAGAAAAGGTTTTCCCCTAAACTCAAAAGTATTATGAAGTCAAACATTTACACATTATAAGATGCATTTATTAATGTGTTTTTACATGTGGACATTTCTGACAAACATATACCATTTGGGAGAACAAAGTATTAATGTGAAGTTTTGGTTCAAGGTGGGAAAAGGTCTAATAAAGAATTCCCAAAATCTCCAAAAGAAAAACCATATTTATTCAGAAACTTGATTAAAAAATTGTCACCTGGGGAAAAAAATATGAGAGCTTATAAAGTGTATTAATAAAATGGGAGTAAAAATGTCTTTTAGCAAAAAGAAGCAAACTGTTAAAGTCAGTAGTAATTAAAAAATGAAAAAAAATAAGTAAGATTAATTCTAGGAATGATCAGTTTATAATAATTATGCCACTGAGAAATTTTGTATCGTTATATCAATCACTTAAAAGTCCCTACATAATTTCGACAAATTACCTTTTTATCTAATTTTGTGTTTCACCAGAATAAATTTATCCAAAGAAGTGAAAGCTGAAATTTTCTCTGAGTGTAAGTCAAACATAATAGTTGATGGTTTTGGCTGATTAACATCTTTCTTCAACAATAACATAACTGATCAAACATCTTAGATAAAACACAGCATGGTTGATGATATTTGCATGTCATCACAACACAGAAAACATCAACAACAAAAAATATAACTCTGCCACTTCAAATTATCTGTCATCAGCTGGAATAATTAAAAATGAAAAAGCTACCAAACAATTGGTGAAATAATTTAAATATTTTCCTTTGCATGTTACTTCTCAACAGACATCATTATGGTAATACTGACTCACTTTTTATTTGATAAAAGTCCACATAAAAGAGATTTTGCTATCATGAAGGGAAATCCCTTGCAAAAAAAGGCACATTTTATAGTGCCACTGTAGGCAAAATTTTTTCCTGCTGTTTTTGTGTTCTGTGTAAAAGCAAACAGAATAATTTGAGTTGGAAAGGACCTTTAAAGATCATCAAGTCCATCTCCTGCTGTGGGCAGGGGTGTCTCTCACTAGACCAGGCTGTTCAAAGCCCATCCAACCTGGTCTTGAGTCTTCCGAAAATTAAAACCCTGATATGGGAGTTATATGGTGCAACTAATTTTAAAACAAAATTCCTCCTCCAAAAAGATAAACATCAAAAGTGTAGTATGGTGTTTTATCAGAGGACATCTGCTTTTTTTGCAGCTCAGATTGTTTTCTGACAATTGTAGACTATTTTCAGACATCCATTTGGAAATTCATTTCCAAAGCTGTGTTTTATAAATCTGAGGACTGTTTATTAGGGTTTGGTGCACACAGCACCAGCTGCATGTCATTCAACAAGAATAAATATGGAGACATATTTTAAGGAGGCAAAAAATTGTTAAATGATAAATTAGGCCTAGAAATGCTTCAAGGTTTACGTTCTGGTTTTGTACCAGCAGCACATGACAACAGACCAGGGGATATGTCTTTTAAAGAATTGTATTATTGCCTGTTCAGTTGATGAGCAGAATATGCTGGAAGATGAAAATCTTTCGAAGGCTGCAGGGCTTTTTCATCCCATACTGATTATTAGCAAGGGAAGTTTGCCAGAATATGATGTCAGTTGCCAAAAGGCATATGTCTGTTGTCCTTAAAAGGAGCACATTGACAGGAGGCTGAGGCATTCAGTGAAGCTTCTGGAATGAGGGTGGAGCAAAATATTGGACAACTGGAAGCATGGAAGCTCCTTCATCAAGAAGACTGTACTTACAGAGAGGTCCTGGCCAAGTAAATAACATGCTGTGGAAGCTGAGCTGCAGGCTTGTCTGGCAGGTGTCCAGGATGGGTTCTGAGTATGTGCAATTTGACTCACCTGGTTAATGTCATGCTCCACCCAGGAAAAACTCTCAGCAGAACTTGTTTGCTGTACGCACAATATCACATTGATGAAGCTAAATTGCTTTCAGTTCTGAAGTTAAACTGCTTACAGCTGCTTCTGATATGAAGAGAAGTATTACCAAGGAGCTGTTTGAGAGAAGCAGATTGATGTAGAGACAGAGTTAATGTAATGAATCCCAAGTAACTGGAACTTCTTAATCTTTCAAGGTGTGCTTTAGGCATAGAAAACCTGTTTATAGGCTGTTTATTTGTTTAAAATCCCATTATTCCTTTGTATCTTACATTTCTACATGAACAAGAAGTTTATACATAGTTTATGTCTTGGAAATTCTTTTTGTCACTGAGCAGTGATTCCAGTGGGCAGTATCACAGGAATGAAGCACCCCAGATAAATGAGTATATTGGAGGAGCTCTGTGCTATCTAGCACCATTGGAAGAGAGTATTCTGCTTCAGAAAGTTGGAAGATTATATAGCAATTTCTGAAGCACATGAACTGATTCAAAGAAAATGGCTCCAAGTACAGGTCATCTTGAAAAATCATGACACTAATGTCCTTCAGGCACAGTAGGTTTCTATTCAAAATGAAAAGGATCATGTTTATAATGAAGAGCGAACTTTATAGTCTTTCAAATTTTCAATGTCAAGTAATTGGGTTTTGTTTCTTTTCAGTTTGTTTGCTTTAATGCAGTAAAGAGTGTGGAATTGTATTCAACATGTCAGATTCCATTCAGAAATACAGTCTGAATGTAGGTATAAAATGTGTTCCATCATGACATGATGAAAATTGATTTAATCTGGTTTCTGTGAACTGCTTCTTCAAGAGGTATCAATGATCTCTTTCAAAGAGAACTTTCTGAGCCGTTCTGTAGTATAGAAACAGAAATGCAAGGAAAATTATGAAAATGAATGGGGTTTAGTGTTTTTTTAACTACTGCTGTTTGGCATGTCAGGCCAAGAACATAGAAATACAACAGAAATACAACACCCAAATTATTTCAGAAGTTTCCTTCTTCAATCCAGAGATAAATCTCACATATTGTTCAGAATTTCATGCTACTACAATTCCAGAATGGTACTTTTGATTGTTTACCTAATTTTCCATACAAATCTCATTGTCCCTGATAGTATTCTGCTAAACTTAGAAGCAACTGTTCCTTAGGAGATGCTTTAAAAAAAGAAGACTAATGGAAAAAAGAAAAAACACAGTTTAAAATACTATTACATTTCCATAAAGATTTACTAACCTACTTTTCAGAGCATTTAGAGTTGTTGGAGCATTTGTCTGTTATCATCTTGGATGTATACTTAGAAATTGGAAAACTTCAGGATGGGACACATGTGACACATCCAATTCCATCACAGTGGAATGGCCTTCAGTGCAGTTCTGACTGCTTTCACTTCTGTAACAAGAAAAACGGAAGGAGAAGGGGAGTTTAATTCTCTATATGTGTTTTATGAGTGTGTCAATAGAATTTTCACTCCCAAAAGTTTTTACGTTTTGGAAGAAAAATAATGAGCAGAAACAATGGGAAACAGCCAGGAAAAATTTCCTGTGCCTGTTAAAAGTCTTGCGGAATATGTAAGCTCTTGGGGAACCAGTGTTTGTAACTTAATTTCCATGCTTTCCATTTAGTGAAAAGTTATTCTCAATGGCATCTTTCAAAAGGTGGAAATCAGTGTTGGGTTCATTCTAAAGATATTTGATTTTTCTCTGGCAATAATGAAACCCCATGATCCCAGCCAATGGCAAGTTAATAACAAACAAAATGAAAGATTGTTTGATTGTTTCCTTTTCTTTTGTTTTCAATGATAAGGAGGGAAAGCTAATTATTCAACAATAATAATGTAGTTTAAAATTCTGATAAATCTTGTTTAATGATGGGTACATGCTATAACAATTTGCTTAAAACCTAAGACCCAAGGAAAGAAGATTATTTCCTTGCTCAGTGCTCCAGGTCTTTTGCAGCTATTCTTGACTTCAGATGGCTTTGTAAGACTTTTTCCCAAAAGTGCAGAGGACAAAAAAAGTCCGTCCTACCACAGACATCTAAAAGTTGGATGCCTTGTGTAAGGCTTTTTGTAGTCAGTGAAGAGAAACAGTCTGTGCAATTCACCTCAGCCTGGTAAAAGCACCTTGGCTGAGCAGGGTGGGAGTACTTACAGCTCTCTGGAGACTGAAACAAAGGCTATGGTGACTGGTTTAGATAGGGATGTGTAAAATTAGAAGTAAATCACACCACAGTGTGTACCCAGGCCATTTCTGGAGCTTTCCCCTCTGTCCTCAGAGAACACGGTAGAACATAGTAACTTCAGAATTTAAGTTCTTCTTATATAAAAAAATTAACATTTTTGGTAACGCTCCTCTTTTTTTTTTTTTTTAATCAATAACTATAGTTTTCAGAAACATTAATAAATTTTGTAGAAGCATAAATCCTTCAAATGTCTCTGAGAAGCTGTTTTTAAAACATTCCTTTGCCCTAAGAACTGTTCCACTGATTTCTTCCCTTTGGGTATCACCTTACTCAGCTTACAGTTCTTGTAGTTATATATAGCCTTTCTGTTACTATAATCAGTCATATATTGGTATAAAAAACTTCCCTTCTAGATTAGAGTGCTTCTCTAAAATAGTACTTATCTTGTTCTATAAAGTTATCCTGCTAATCCTGCATGATCAACCTTTGACAAAGAAGTATTGATTTTTATTCCCCCTTCACATTTCTATGGATCCTATCCTGCTGCATGTTGTACTAAATTCTACATACTTTGAAATTCCCAAGAAGTATTGCATAACTGAAATGTTCTTCTTGGTTTGGTAATATTACCATTGTGTCTGTGATGATCAAAAGGTTTTTAATGGAGGGTTAAGATAGAGATGGGTACTGTAATTTACAAGGCCACTGACAAGGTGTGGTGGGTTGACTGGGTTCACCAGCCAAACACTGCAGTGGGTTGACTGGGTTCACTCAGCTGCTCTGGCTCCAGTGGGACAGGGGAGACAGCAGGAAGAGCAAAGAGCTAAAACCATTTGTTAAGCAAAATAGAAAGGATTTAAAAAATGGAATAATTAATAGAAAGCCACCTCCCACAAATAGGTCAGTTTCCTGGGTGCCTGCAGATGCCTTCTGCCAGAGAATCCTGTGGAGCCATGCTTCCTGGCAGTAGCAAGGGGAACATTTTTGTCATCTGGTCCTGCCTGGAGTGGCCCATGGGGACTGCATGCACTTGATCTGTGCAACAGCTTGTTGCTCAGGGCCTCAATCATAACAGTTCTTTCGGATCGTTCAAGACAGAGAACTCATAAGCTGACTGTGAGTCCTGGAGTATGCATTCTACAGACTCTCATAGTGCCTAGGAAAGTTTCAGTTTATTTTTCTTTCTCTGCTAACCAGTGGGGACACGGCTGCTATCTCCTTGGCTGTATCTGCTGGAGTGTGATGATGCCGCTCTTGCCATTTCATTCCCCATAACTGGATCTCTCATACAAATCTTTGGTCTTTCTTTGTTTTATTGAAAAATTAGCTTTTGGAAGAACCTGAATTTTTCTTTCCTCTTTCCCAAACACTTCTTTGGCTTTGTTGCCCCGCACAATTATGAGCTTTTAAGTGCACAAACCCTTCTTCAAGTATGAAAGAGAAATAGCAGTCTTTAGCCAACCTGCTGAAGCTATCTACACAAGACTTGAGCATAAAAGGACCATTCCCATAGGCTTTCATGAGGTCTGAAAAAATGAACCAGAAAATTCAATTCAGTTACTGAGAAAATACACAAGAGTTGTCCACAGTTAACTCAAGACATAAGAAAAATAAATTAAGCATTCCAAGAAGGCTAGGGATTAAGGGATCAATACTGACCCAGATATGAGGTAACACTGTGAAGCATAACAAAAAATATTCTTTTTCCCTAGAAACTCTGCCTCTTTTTAAATTTTTTTCAGTGTTGCAAATGCATCCTTATTTATTTTTCAAACTGAATTTATAATTTTTTTCATAATAATTCATAATAATAATTCATTCATAATACCTCAATTCACATTAAACCCCCTTTTGTCTTCACATGCAGAGCTGTATGTTTAAAGTTCTTGTAAGCAGGATTGCATATCTTCTCTTATTCCTGCTTCCCACCTGTAAGGAAAGTTTTTTTCCAAATTCCATTCTTTTAGAAAGACCTCAGCCCTCCTCCACTAAACTTACTCCACTGTAAATTCATTCTCTTCCTGAGCGTCTATCTGTCAATCCATTCTCAGGTTACCTGTAGAAGTTTGACTGCTCCAGAAACATCTCAGCATAAGTTTGGAAGGAAAACTCCTTGGTGTTAACTCCTTGCTCTGCCCTGACCATCTCTGATGGCTGACCAGGGTACTACAGAGAAGCTTGAGAATTTCAATGTTAATTATGCAGAACAATTTCTACTCCTCATCAGCAATATTTTATTTGAATCACTACTGAAAGTCTCTTTCCATTTTCTCCTTTGTTCTGGACTCCTATCTCTGCACAGCATTTTGCGATAGCCATGATTTTCTAAGAATGCTGAAAAAGCAGCTTTTATGGTCTAGTATCAGCTAGAGGATATTGTCTTTTTCCTGCTGATACTAGTTTATGATTCAAAACCCTTAACAAAAATATGGTCTAGAAAACTACGCAGAATACACCTCTTAAGAATCCCATTTGAAATATCTTCAAAGTATGAATGTAAAGCAATTGCAACTGTTCTTCAAGAACAACTTTTAAAAAATAATTTGTGCACGCAGACATAATTCCTCCTACAACATTTCTTCTATGCTTACCTCTGACTTGCTCTTAGTTTATCTAAAAAGTTTATTGAAGTATAATAAAATGCATATGATTTACATCTTTGGTCACTGTTAGTTGCCCCATTAAAAAAAAACTAAATTGAGTTCATGTGACATATTTCATTTCCCTTTGTATCTGACCAGCTTTCTAGAAACTTGCAATACTCCACAGTTTTTCAAATATTTGGCATAATGAAATATATTCAAATCTATTCTAAAATAGTTCTCAGATTACTGCATGAATTATCACCCAGGAATTATGGGTGAATTTCATCTGATACTGTTGACTTGAATACGTATATTAAATCTAAATATTCACTACTCCCACCAGCACTGTCTCCATAATTCATTCCCATTTTCATGTTAAAATTAATTTAATTGACTGCCATTTACTGTTGTGAAGACTCAAGCAAAGAAAATGTCGAAAATTCCAGCGCTGTTTGTCTTCCCTGTTGTTTACTAAATCACTCTCCTCTCATTTCCTGTTAGTTCTGATACTTTAATAGAAATTTTCTTTGACTTCTCCAACTGAAATATATTTCATATCACAATCCTTCTGAGTATAGCCGTCTAAATATTCATTATTCCTTAATAGCACAGAATTTTCCAGATCTCATAAAATTCTTTTCTGATTTTTGGATATTTGAAGGTTTTCTAATGTTGGCTCTGAATTCTTTAAACAAGTTTGTGGTTATGTATTTAGAACAGCCCCTTTCAAAAGTTACCAGTTCACTTGAAAATCTTTAATCCTTTGTATTGTCTTCCTGGGCAGTCTCAGTCCCAGCTCCCTAGGTTGTGCAAAACTGTTTTCCCAATTCCCCGGTAGCAAGGCTGTTATTTCATTGTACTTAGCCCAGTTCATTTCCCACCTTTGGGTTTTCACTCAATTGCTTTCTGACAGTTAGATATGAGATACTGCTTTCCCATAGCCAAAGTCCTGCCTTCCTGAAACCAGAAGTGTGTACTCAACACTGACAAACTGATCACTTAGTTTGCCTGCACCCTGACACATGGGATTCTGATAATAAAAAGGTTATATAGATAGCAAAACTCTGTCTTTATTACCTGTCCTTTGGATGGTTCTGATGGCAGCTCAAAGACTCCTTCATCTGTCTCCTCTTCCAATGTTCTGCTTCATGTAAGATCCCAAGCACAAAACAGTGTATTCTCTCTTTTAATCTTCACCCACAAATAGTGTACAAGCTTCTTTCCTATCTTTTCCTGTTCTTTATTTGATGCTATTTTGTTGTGTTACAAAGACTGTACCAAGTTTTCTTTTTATTGAAAACAGGAAAATTCAGGCAAAAGGATTTATTTATTTTTGACTTTTGTCTCAAAAACTCTCCTACTCTTAGGCTTCTGCAAAACTTTATATAATGTACATAAAAAACCTTATCCTGTTTCTGCATGAGAAGGCAAGATTAACTATATATTCCCTGCCCCAAAAGACAGAAAAAAGTCCATGTTTTTCTGATATACCTTAGATTCTAGACATATAAAGTCAACAGAAGGACTGACGTTGGAAGGGACTTCTGCAAATCATCTAGTCCAACCTTTTGCTCAAAGCAGAGCAAAGTTCAGGTCAGGTTGCTCAGGATCTTGTCCTGTCAAGTTTTGAATATCTCCACAGATGGAGATGACATGAAGAATTTTTAATTCTATTCAATAAGATTATCTTGAACATAATTTCACATAATGCCACAACTGGTTTTGAACATATATTCTATATATGTTACATGTTTTTACTTCCTGTGAAAGTCAACAGCGACTGGGAGAGCACCTGAAGTTTTTATTTTTCTAGCTGTCTAAACCCTGTTGTAATTACATAAACTTGTTATGAGGAAGGGCAGGGAGAGAAAGTCCTGAGAGGGCTGACATCTAGCCTTGGTTCAAGACGAACACTTATCTTATCAACCTACTGTTAATAAACACACTAAAACAATAAAGAGCCAGATTTAATTTTAACTTGCTTTACTGGCCTGCTTTAGCAATGGCTAAAGGTGATAGGTTGGAAAAATATTAATCAGAGTCAGCTATTTAAAGTCAGACATGTTTTTTGGCAGCTTCTTCAGGGAAGTTCATCTACCAGCCATCAACCATGAAGATTCTTAGCTACCTCCTGGTTTACCGAAGGTTCCTGCTCATTGTCCTCACCCCACTGCTTTTACTTCCACTTCCACTTGTCATCAAAACCAAAGTAAGTGACCTGCTTGGAGAGGTAATTATTTTGGACCTGTATGTAAAGACTGAGATTCCCAGATCTTTTTAGATTAACAAAATCACAGATCGCTTGAGTTGGAAGGGATCTTAAATGAATTAATGGCGTTTGTATTGTGGTTTTTTTTTTTTTTGTCAGATCATTGTATGTGTACAGAAATGTAGAGAAGACAGCTTCAACTTTAAATTTTGTGTGAAGCTCTGAATCACATGTTTGTTTTCTTGTTCTGAAATGTTTTTTCCCATTTAACATCATCTGGACTACTTGAAAATCTTGTTCTCATTATTACTTTTTGGACACTTTTAAACAGCTCTGTATGATTGACAATGGATATAAATTGTCAGGAAGAGAGTTGCAATTACTTTTTTGTTTGATGATGGATTTTAAGTTCATCACATTTTATGCTGTCTGATATGAAGTGATTGAAATCAATGATCCCTCTGGCTCCTAAATAGGGAAAAATCTATGACAGGACATCATAATTTTATTTTACTTGAAATAAATTCTTCTGACATTCACTAACTCTTGTGACAACCGAAAGCTGATGAAACAGCTACCAAACAGTGTTATTAGTGATTCTATCTGGTATAGCTCAGATGCCAGCAGAATAAAATGGAATTCTGTGATGTGTTATCACATATGTGTTATGCATGTCATGTATGACAATACATGAAAACTTGTTTCAGAATCCCTTTCATTGCAGATAGATAGTGGTTACAGAGAAATGTGGTTCTCACTCTCACATCACAGTTCCAATATTTCAGTTTCCTTTCTGAGGGGAAACTCATGGGAAATTCTTAATGTGGTAAGACTTAAGTGTGATGAGCATTTGCTAGGTGAATGGATATTTTCAAATAGCTTCATAAATAAGAAAAACTTCTTCCCCAAAGTAAATGATAGCCACAGCTGACTTATATTTAATATTGTTGTTTTCCAGTCAAAGGTTCCAAGAGCGACATCATTAAGCTGTTCCTTTCCCAGTACAAACCATATCTGCTATTGTTGATTAATTTCATAACCCTAACCAGGGGCAGTAAGAGTTCCAAATAAATTTACTTAAAAACAGAAATATAAATTTAAAACTACACAAAAGAGGCTTCTAAGATTCTGGAAAAACTAGGTTTACTTCACCTCATTGTATTTGTCTGGGGCTGCATTTTACAGGCAGTATTGAAAAAGACTCCCCTGGGGAAAAGAAAAAAAAGCAACCAACCAACCAAACAAAAAGCCAACCAAACAATAACAATAAAAAAACACCACTTCCTTGTTTTCAGTTTAAACAAAAGACACTCACTAAAATCACAAGTCAAGTCTTAAAAACAACAGCTGTGTTTCTTTTCTGCCTTGCACAATACATTTTTTATTAGATTATATCCTTGTCTTATTGATACTGATGACAAAGCTTCACTGATTACAGGAGAGACAAAATTTGACCTATTATTGACTGTGAGTACTCTCAGAGGTTTGAAGGTTTGCTCACAGAGGCAGAATGTTTGTGTGTTTATAAGAATTCATGGCCTGAGAATGCTCCAGGTTGACCTATATGATTAATTGTCCGTGAAGGAATAGGCAGCTGACTTTTTTTTCCACCTTTCCAAAGCGGTAGAATTTAAATAATCTTATTGTCTCTTAGAAAAACTCTTTAGAACTATTTTGCAAACTATATTTTGTATTTTAGCAGAACTGTCAATAGCACACAATAAGTACCCTAAATGCAGGTCTTTGACTCATACTTTTTCAACCTGTGGGGAATCTCTCTACTGATGTAGCTGTACTTTTTAAATTGTGATTTTTTTTTTTCCCCTGGATGATCAACTCATGTTTTTGTTGGTGCCTTTTGCATTGCAGGAAGCAGAATGTGCCTACACATTGTTTGTAGTTGCCATCTTCTGGCTCACAGAAGCTTTGCCACTGGCTGTTTCAGCTCTGCTCCCTGCCTTTATGTTCCCATTGTTTGGTATAATGGGATCAAAGCAGGTAACCCTTATTTTTCTCTCTTTTATATTGGGCATGTCAAGAATACAAACTCCAAAGAATGAATCACATAATGTTAAAACCTGTCAGACAAATGCATGGATTTGCTGAGTGTCAATCACGATAGTTCGGCCTCAAGGCTTGCTTACATGCTTTGTCTTCAGGATTTGTTATTATTTCTTTAATAATTTGTCTAGATTATATTTCAGTGCTTAGATGCCAGTGGATGGGAAAATGCTAGATAGTTATGAAATATTCTTAATATTACAGAGGCAAAATATCACAAGAATGACCCCGTTTACAAACTGCTGAGTATATACCTTCATGCCAAAGAGATGACATCACAGAAAATTGTAGTCTGAGTCTACGCTTAAAGTTGTTATTTTATCTGTTGCATAGATAAAACAGTAATAAAAACAACACATCATTGGTGGTTTAGTATGAATGTGAGATCTTATTGATGATTTTAGGTTGTTCTATCATAAGCCTTTTTTTTTTTTTGTTTTCACCTTATGCACTTTAGTGCATTTATTCTTGCATCGTTTGGTTAAATAAATTTAACAGTTCCAATGAACTTAACAGTTTAATTTTAAGCCAAAATAATTTCTCTTTATCAATTTCATAATATAATCTTACTGTTTTTTTTTCATTAAAATGATAATTTCAAATGCTAAGAGAAATTCACCTTTTACTTAAAAAAAATCAGATTTAATTTTCCTTTTTTTGGGGGGGAGGTTTTTTTTGGGTTTTTTAAAAATTTGTTTTCTTTTCTTTTGTTTTTTGTTTTTTCTTTTATTTCAGGTGGCATCTGCTTACTTTAAAGACTTTCATCTGCTGCTGATTGGAGTAATTTGTTTGGCAACGTCAATAGAAAAATGGAATCTCCACAAAAGAGTGGCTTTAAAAATGGTGATGCTGGTGGGTGTCAACCCTGCATGGTATGTGCTAAACAATGTCTTGAAGGACAATAATTCTTGTGGAAAGCTATGCATTCCAGAAATAATTGTCTACTGCTTTTCCTACAGTAGAAATCCAGCCTTTCTTTTCTACTCAAACAAAGTAGATATTTAAATTTATATGATTGATTTGTAGGGGACACTTTATTATTTTGCTAAATCCTAATTGAAAGATCCCTGCAGTGATTCTGTTCATAATAAGGACTCTTCTGAAAAAAAAGCATGATTAGTTTATGAATAATATAGGGGTCCCATTTCTTGATGATCATTGGAACATTCACATCTAATGCCTACAACATAAAATCTGTTCGATGCTGATTATTTTTATTGCAATGTTATTTTCAAAACTCTGGACATACCCCCCCCCAAAAAAAAAATAAAAGAAGAAGAGTTCAAATACACAGTGAGGGGGAAAAAAATCATAAAACTGAGGAAGGAATGCAGTGTAGTCTTCAGACTAGCAGAGAAAGGTGAATATGTCTATGCAGACTGCAAGGACTAGAAAGGGCACCAAAATACCAATTGTGCACTATAAAACAAAGTGTGACTTTATAGTTGGATGTAAATGAAATAATTATCCAAGGTTCCATGCGTAATATTTTTTTTAACAATACCGCAGGGAAAATAATGCAGAAAAACTGGGGCTGAGCAGGATAGGATATATTGTGTTATTTTGTAATCACTTTTAAAGTCCTTCATTAGAGCCCACCACATTGTACCAAATGGTCATCTGGTCATCAATCCATTTAATGCTGGAAATTTATGCTGAATAGTTTTTAAACACTTTAGTGAATGTCTTAATTTGCTTTTATTTTTAAATTCCCTTGCAAGTTCTACTAAAATGGCATTTCTCTGCAGTGTGAAAATTCATATTCATTGTCCTTATTCTGACCTGTATTTTCTGCATAAGAAACACTATTTTTCCTCAAATTCTGTCTGAGGATCTAATAAAAAACTGCTTAAATTAAAGGGTTTTACACTACTGATGATAATTTGTGTGGAATCAGGTCTGTGACTTGCTGGTCTACAGATCATTTCATCATTATGCAATTAAAAGTGCATAGGGAAAGATGAGGTGCTCCTACTGAGAAAAAATCCAGTTTGAAATGTTGCTACTAGCTGAAATGAAAAGATATGAAAGACATTTTAATGGTATTTTTACATCATCAGATAATGTTTACATTATTTTTATATAATTTCTATACTGGCTTCATGTACTGAGTAAACCTGATATTTTTTGTGAAGCTTCTGATCAAGGCTGGGCAAAGAACTTTACCAATTGCACAGATGACTTCTGAGAGAAAGGTGCAACACAACACTGCACTCACTTCTCTCCCTGTGATGATGTATGGCAGGTGTTTAATGACAGTGACAGCACCTTGGAACAGGGAGTCAAGAGGACTGTTCACATTTACAACTCCAAGAAATGCATTAAAAGCAATATTGTGACCTGTATTCTAAATTTACAGTCCAACTTCAGCAGATATGACATGAAACATTTGATTTTTCAGTCATTGATACAATTCAGTGTATTGCGTTACTATTTGTAGTAAACTTAGAAGAAGTTGAGCCAAAACCAGAATAAGGCATTGTGATGACCTTCCCTTTCCCATTTAATATCAAAGATAATGTTTATTGAAGCCCAAATAGTGTCTACACATGCCTTGGTACTCTGATTAAGAACTAAGTTAGGTATCATTGAATTGTTAATATTTCTTCCTATAACAACTCAACCGGTATCTAGAGGACTTACAGCCTAAGTGATAATTCCAGGGTTTTGACGTAGATTCTACAATACAAGATTACTAACATTAACAGCGTAGCCATTTTAACTCTCATTTGAATTTGTGACATGCATGGTTCTCTTTCTTCAAAGATGGTTCAAATACAGTATGATTTAGTGAATAAACATTATTGCTTCTGCTTCACTTTATAACATATTTGAACCTCTAAAATATGATAATTTCTCTGTCTTAGATCAAGACAATTTTAATTCAAAAATATTCTCAAAATTACAGGCTTTAAAATTTCAGTGTTTCAACTTTTCTGTTGACAAAGTTCTAGATTTATATTAAGTAGACTGATGATACGAGGCGTTACTGTAGCAGTCACAGACTATTCTCTCCCATTCCAGGCTTATGCTGGGTTTCATGGTTAGCTGTGCTTTCTTGTCAATGTGGCTCAGCAACACCTCTGCTGCTGCCATGGTGATGCCAATTGTAGAAGCTGTAGCTCAGCAGATCATCAGAGCTGAAGCAGAAGCTGACGAGCTGGAGATGTCTTGCTCCAATGGCTCCATCAACCCAGCACTGGAGCTGGACGGTAGGCGCAGGACAGTTCTGTCTTTGCCACCCTCACGCTGCAGTAAAGAACACAGCAAACACAATTAAATAGCTAGAGAAATACTGGCATCATTATGTGCTTCACTGTGAGCCTTCTCTCGGATTACTGTGTGTGAGCTCTCTCATGATCACACAGGTTAATTAAAACTGAGCAGGTGCAGAAGGTGGCAGGTGGATGAGAGGAGGGGAGAAGGGAAGGGGCTGGCTTATCAGCCTAAGAAAATGGCTGGAAAGAAATGTGACTCCAGGCTATACATACACTAAGGCTTAAAGCTGACACAAGAAAGGAGCTCTTTAAGCTACAGGGTAATGTTGGAGGAACAAATTAATCTAAACTGATTACCTACACAGTTGGATTGTAAATTGGAAAGATTTCTCCTCATTAGAAGGTTCAGATTCCCGGGCATAGGAGTCATGAAGGAGTAGGGCACAAATCAACACTTTCTGAGATTGGTGCTTGCAAACGTATTCATGGGGTGATGTGAAGTGATTGCATAGAATGAGACATGCTGATGAAACCTTTACAGTTTTGCTCCCTTAAATGCTTATCTGTCTTTGCAACTCTTTCTTACAGAAAATATAGGAGAATGTGAAAAGCCAGATTGGAAAGAGAAAGAAAAACAAGTTAATGGGTAATTGTTATTAATTTACTAAAGACTGCTCTAAGAATTCATCTAAATAGAATGTTTGTTACAATGCATGCCTTCATTTTTTCCAGATATAACAATATGGGTAGTACTGTATGCACACTTGAAAAGGAAAATGAAAAAGGAAAGGAACAGGTACTTAAAATGTATTTTTATTATGCAGTGAAACTTAGTTTTAACCTGAATCTCACTTCCATGCCACACCTAACACGGCACAGGTAGCAATGAAGCTGGTTACATGGGAATAAGAGATACCTGTAGTCACACATCTACACACAGTTTGCTTGTATAATTATTTCATTAGTGGTTTTGTCCTCCCAGTGTATTTTACACAAGTTAAAGCAACCTCACCAAAGTACAAATTCTATGTATCTGGTGTATATATATGTTTCAGTCTATGCAAAGGAAGTTCTTCTGTAAAGACTAAGACAGACCAGGAAAAGGACTTCAGGATTTGACTGCCTCTTGTCCTTAGCACAATTATTCAATTGTACTACCAATGTAGCTGCAAACCAAACTACGCTGCAGACAACTATATTGCCAGTAAATTGTCTGGCTCTTCTGAGATATCCTTGAGTTCTATTTTGGTGCCTGATGGTGAGACCTTCTTATATATTAATGGGGGTATATATTTTCTAAACAGGACCTACCACCTGCTGAAGCAGAGAGAAAAAGCAGAAAGGACAAATACAGTGGGATTCTCAAAGTGATGTGCTTATGTGTTGCTTATTCTGCTACCATTGGAGGCCTGACCACGATCACAGGAACATCGACTAATCTGATCTTTACTGAGCATTTCAATTCGTAAGAGACATATATAATATATTATATTATTTGTATTCTTAGTCCAGAATTTTAACTTTCTTTCTTGAGCTGTTATATGGTTCTCCTAAAACACATTAGAAACCTTGCCCTTTGATTTGATACTATTTGATTCTATTGCTTATCTTAATTGTTTGTTAAGGAGAAAAAGTGAAATTGCATGCTTGTATTTGCCTTACACAGGAAAAGTCTATATGTGATCTGCCAACACAAGCAACGAGATGATCATTGCTTGGTTAATTTGTACTTTACTCCTTGGGTAGCTGCATGGAAAAAGACAGATTTGTCTGAAAAGGAAAACACTGCTTAGCATGAATAAGACAGGCACTATCTGGCCGTAAAGACCTGTTATTAATTTCTAAATATAGCAGGAGGTAAGTTCAGTCTGCTTAGCAAAGAGCATCAGGAGACTTTGAAGAGGCTGTTGAAATGAGAAGTTGGAGTCCACTAATCAACAAAAAAGCAAATAATTTCAAACCAATCTGAAATTTTGCATTCAGTGGAGCACCTCGTTTTAAGGTTTTTCCAAAGCATTTTTAACACTCCTTTTCATCTTTAAGTAGAACTGCTTTGAAAAGAAAATTGTCAGGTTTCATTCCAAACCCCTTAAAATCCGATAGTTCTTGCTCAACATTTTTTTCTTCTGCAAACTGCTCACTGTCAGAAAGTCCTACTCCAATTTTGAAATATAACAAAGTACAATCTTCTTTTTTTTTTTTCCCACTCCACCCACTATTGTATAATGCAAATGGCAAAATTGTTGAAGATCAGTTATTGATAACATTTGTAGCATTTGCCTGGAAGAGTTTACTGTTATTGACACTGAGTCACTGTAGGAAGAGGATTATTAAAATCAGTCAGCCGCCTCATGCTGAAGTCCACTGCCAGCCAGAAGAACTTTCCAGCAGCAATGTTTTCTGGCACTTTTCACAAGTCTTCCTTGGGAAGCTCAACTGAATTTTTTTTTTTTCTTCCATCCAGACGTTACCCAGATTGCCAGTGCATCAATTTTGGATCCTGGTTTATCCTTTCCATCCCCATCACAGTTATTATTCTGCTGCTCTCCTGGGTCTGGCTCCAGTGGCTTTTCCTTGGGTTTGAGTAAGTGAATGGTATAATCAATAAAACTAAATGTAATTGATATAAAAGATAATTTGTACCAGGAGTAAATATGGCATCTTAGTTTAACAGGCTCAATAGGAAGAAAAGGCAGCAAGAGTGATTTTTCCAACCTTGGTTAGTATGGCTTAATCTCCAGATGGGACAAGAATTTTCTAAAATAAGAATCCTGGACTACTCACTCCAGTGTGAAAAGTCCATATCACAAAAGGGTGTACTCATTCCTTTATAATATACACATCATTACACAGTGCATGTGTGCAAGACAGAAGAATGCTGAAATCTTATACATTTTTTCTGACTGGAAGGGTCATAGGAGTATACCCTCCTGAGTGAGGCATTGGTTTGAACAGTTGAACAATGTCTGTGCTATAAACTGGATGATTGTATTTGTAAATGTGAGGTAAAAAACTTCAGCTTTTCCTAAATTTATATGTTGTGGTATGGTAGGGTTTCTATTTCTCCACAGAGGCTGGGCTTTCATGGTTTTGGAGAGGATAATACTTTTGGGCTGATTCTTCAAAGCCTTTTTCTCCATGAGTTCACTAACATCTGGAGAGATAGGTGGGACACCAGTCTTTCACAATTACATGGCTACTTAAGGTGCAAGACATGAAAAGTGAGACTCAATTAAAGCAGACATAATCATCACATGCTTACCACTCTATATGTGAACATATATTGTTTCATTTTTCCTGATTGTTTTGATAGTGTTCTTTTTGACATTGTGTAAGAGTCTTATCCAAGAATGAAAACCTGGCTTGCAGAAAAAACTCTGCTGATTAATATGCGGGCTACATAAGTGATACAAACTTTGTCATTCCAAAACAAAGTAAAGCAAAGCCATTAATGACTTTCATTAAATAGACAGGTTATATATCTGATTGTTTCAAATAGTTTACATGATTAAAATTTCATCCTTCCTGAGCAAATGAACTGGTCAATAACAGAGGACACATTTTGTTGCTGCCTCTGTCAATCTCCCACAGAACATTGTCAATTAATCCAATATGCTCAGTTTGGTGTGTGATAATTAAATGGGAGATACTGCATTGTAAAGTGACAATTTTACTTTTGTTAGGTGCTATTGGTAACTGGAAAGGTTGGACTTTTTTTTTTTTTTCTGTATACACTGCTAATTCATCATTCAATATTGCTGCTTTACATTCCAGTTTTAAAAACATGTTCAGGTGTGGCAAGAAGAAAACAGCTAGAGAAGAGGCCTCATCACGAGTGATTAAGGAAGAGTACAAGAAACTTGGACCAATTAGGTATTTCAAACTATAAATCTGCAAAAAAGTGCAGGTAAATTCAAGTGTGAATTCAGGAAAATTTATAATTCATTCTACTTCTGTTATAGCTGCCCAGAAACTGTTACACTTGTCCTGTTCATTCTAATGACCCTTCTGTGGTTCACCAGAGATCCTGGCTTCATCCCAGGATGGTCTTCACTTTTCCCAAAGTAAGTGATCTCTTTTGATACACCAAAAAGAATTGTACTGTGCCTTAACTGCATACCGTCTTTTCTTATCAATTTTCAAAAATTAACATACTTTCAATATTTTAGAAATATGCCAGGCTGAAGTTGTTGCAAACCTTTGTAGTGTACATAGAAGATAAACTCCAGCAATTTCATATATGTATGTGTGTCATACCTGAAATTTGTTGACTCTATTACAGGATAAAATAAAGTGCCTCCTAAAAGGGATTATGCCTAGGTTTTAGGATTAATCTGGTGAGGGAGAATGCATAACAATTGATGCTACTGTATCACGCTTCCTCATTAAATGTGAGATTTGAAGAATAAATCAGGTCAGAATTTTTTTATCTACTGCCCTTAGAGACAGCACACTTGTATGCATACAGGCCAGCATCCCCCGCTCTGACACTTAAAATTGATGACATAAATTACTGTCTGTTCATACGTAACTCTCTTAACATCATAGTTCAACTAAACACCACAAAGTCAAAAACTATTGTACTCTTTGCCTTCTGCTGCATCTTCCCCAGGATCACCTGACTTATTTTCCCTAAGTAATCAGTCAATCTTACAGGAACTTATATTACTGTGATATCTTCTTTCCTCTTGCTGCAATTACTGTAATTTCAATTCTGTTTTTCTGTGACAAAGTTTTGAGTTTTGCTCTGGAGCAATGGGAAGCAATTGCAGGATTGGGACAAGTAGGACCAAATGTTGTTTAGGTCCTTATGGATTTAATATTTATTACTGGATATCCCAAAGGCCTGTGCTGGACCAGGAGGGTAGTTTTCCATTTTGTTTTCCTGTGTGTTTGTGATAAATAATATGTGAACGCACATACATCATGCCTCCTGTCTTTAAATATATTTCCACCACTTACATACCTCTTCCAGAAAGTCTGGGAGGGGATCTCAGCAGGAATAATTGTAGAGCTTTGAAGATTTAAATGTAACACAATTATTTTGTACAAAAATACCACAAAAAAGTGTATTAAAAATTAAGATGGTTTTAAAATTATTTACTTTTAATTATCAAAAAAATTGCAAAAGAATATTTTTTTTCCCTTATAACAACAGCAGAGCTGATGATCATTGTCTCATATGAAATGCTGTACTCTTGAAAGGATTTTGGAGGGGTGACCTAATCAAGCAATCAGCTAGCTGAGCAATCAGGCTGGGTTGGCTGCGTCTTCTGCTTCCTATTAACACCCAGTGCTCATGGAGCATAGTTTAAAGACCTACAGATAAAACTGAAAAAGAGGCACTGTAAATACGAGACTTATGGCTCAAATGACATTTTTTCAGTCCAGAGAGCCACATATTCCTATTTGAAGCTTGTTACCATTATCTGAGGATTTTGTTCATTGGTAGAGAAAAACAGAACATTCTCAAAAAGAAGCATAGTTACAGGTTCTGCACAAGGATGTTACTTTGTGGATGCCCTCTAATGTTGTCCTTGGAAGGAATTGCAAGCGTATGTCACATCCCATTAGGCCAACTTATGCTGTAGTTTGAGTGAGGTAACCTGAAGAGAAACAAAGCTTTTTTTACACACTTCAAGAGGAAAAAAAAAAAATTCGTATTATTTATGTGTTGCCTATTTCTGGATAGATTTAAGGCATAAAATCAGTCAATTACGTCAATATTTTCTGAGCAACAAAAACTTCTCAGCAAACATATGCAAGTGGGGCATAGGTTCAGCACAGGTACAGCTGGGAGCAAGTCATATACTTAGAAAAAAAACTGAAACCAAACAAGAGCAGCAACAAAGAAATGGGACAAAACCCTCAAAACCCAGGAACCGTGTTTCTGTCGTTGTGATGTCCAAGAGACTTCTAGCAGTGCCCTGAAGTGCAGATTACATCTTTTACATACTTTTTCCCTAAGGCCCCTGCATATTAAATTGCTCAGTGTTTTGGATTTAAGTACAGAGACAGGCTTGTGCATAACTTCTTACATTTTATGGTACAGGAAATTATAAGGAAATATTCTCCCCCCTTACAGAAATCGATAGTACTTGCTTTCCACAGGGTCTTATCCCGGAGTCTCAAGAAAGCCTCAGGGAAGTTCTGTCACCTGGAAAGAGCTTTGACCTTACGAAAACCACAGTGTCAAAGCCATAAGTAACATCAAGACCCTTCCAAACTAGTGTGTGGGTCCTATTATGGGGGAATCACACCACCCTCAGGGTCTTAAACTGGAAAAGTCTGTCTGATCCTTCATTCTAATATCCTGAAGATCAAAAGAGTTACATTGTTGTGTGTGTTAAGCTCAGTAGGGACTTATTTTATTAGAACGTGAATTTCCAGAAGGAAATCACGCTTGATGTTAGGGTGGCAAAGCCCAGGTTCCTCAGATTTTGGAATTTGCTATTTTCCTTGATAGTCATCTCTGTTGTCAAGCTAAAATAGATAAACTTACATATTGCATTCTGTCTGAATATAGCTTCCAGCTATCTGTTTTTGTCTTTGTTGGATTAAAAAGTCTTCTGTGATAGCTGCTTTAAAAACATATGTATTTTGTAATTTTATCACCTTATAGGCTTTTCTTGACAAACGAAGTGGAATGCTTAAAGCTTTCCTTCAAACAAAATTTCCCATCACTCTCACCACCCATGTTCCTGTTCTCAGACCCTTCAGTGCATCTTCACAAGTTACTGAATACGCCTTTAATATGGAAACACTGACATTTTTGAAATCCCAGCTGAAATACTGGTATTTAATTATGACACCTTCATACTTTTTAAGAGCTACTTTTTCAATGTCAGCAAATTTTTAATCTGCATTTCTGCTGCAGCAATATTGAGTAGAGTTCGTTTTTAGCCACTTTAGCAGATGCCTTTCAAGAACACATTACCTTTACCAGTCAATTTTTCTTAAGAAAAAATTATAAATCTATTAAAGACTAATCCTTCCTTTGCTATCCTGCCCTGCACCCATTACCTCCTTCTGTGAGCAGACAGCAGGATGTTTTAATAAATATTGTATAACACTACAGAAAGCAGCACAGGGTAAAAAGCCTGTTTCCTTCCCATCTGTTGACAGCACAGGATCACACATCATTTCTGCTACAGAAGTTTCCTTCTATGTCCTGGCCTGGTTCCAGGCTGTAGAATATTAGCTTCAATTAGAGGAGTTCCAAATTGGTCTTTGGCCAGGAGTTTATGAACCCAATAAGAAACAGAATGTTCAACACTGGGCTGCAGCTGATTACAGCTATGTAGGCAAGGTGGGCTTCCCTCGCTCTTCCTCAGACTATTGCCTGAATGTACTGTATTTTTTATCCATGGTTTGTTGCTTTCTTTACTTCTAATAGAAGACCACTAAGCATTTTTGCCCACAGCCCTGTTCTCTACAATGATCTCAGCTGGAGTAATTTTGACATCCTCTGAACCAACAGGTTTTTTCCTTCCTTATAACACAATCAGATTTGCAGTCTAATAAGCAGGTAGATGTTGTATGTGCAATTGTGTAATACAAGCTATTACAAGCTATTACAGCTTGGATAAATGGACTTTGAAAAACGCTTATCCCAAAATTTGATAATGATTGAAAAGCTTCTGTTTGGAATGGCATCATGTGTGTGTTCTCATAATAGTTTGACTGATGGTAAGATGTTTCCTGTGTCCCAAGCAGGCTTTTTGAGAATGGTGTTTTTCATCAGGAATACTGTTTTGTGAGAAAAAAATTGCACTCCTTAGTTCAAAAAGTGTAAGTGCAAAGTCCTGCACCTGGGAAGGAACAATCCTTGCAGGAAGGGGGCTACAGGATCATCTTGGCAATGTTTAAAACTACGTGGTAAGAAGCAAAGAGGAAAGAGTCAGGCTCTTCTTAGTGGTGCACAGTGACAGAGTGAGAAACAATGGGCAGAACTGAAAATTTAGGTGATCCCTCCTGAACATTAGGAAATTTTTTTACCTGTAATGGTGAGCTTGGTTGGGGGGTGTGGCGAGGGCTGTGGATTTTCCATCCTTACTGATGTTAAAAACTGTCTGAACATAGTCCTGGGCAGCTGGCTCTGAGTGACTGCCTGAGCACAGGGGGTTGGACCAGACAACCTCCTGAGGCCCTTTTCAAACTCAACCCTTATATGAAAATGCAGCTGCCTAGAAGAAAGTGGTAGCATGGATTGTTTCTGTGTCTAGATCTTGCTTTCCTTCAAAAGTTCTAGCAAGTCTTAAGAGAATGTAGGATAGGATCCGAGAGGAAGAGATTCTGAATCTCTAGACCTGGTGCATCTGGTCCTACTCTAAAGGTGATATATAGGCAGAACCCTCTGCCTTAAGAAACCATAACAATATAATAACATTTTTTTCAAAATGTGTTTTCTATGCAGGCAGACACTAGGAAGCAAGACACAGAAAATATTCGAGAATTACTTCAATTTCTATGGTACTTTTATTTTGTGACAGTATTAGCTAAAACTATGCTGGTTTTGGTGTAAGTCAGCTCTACATACTAAGCTTTTTTTTAAAAAAATTTCCCCTAACAAAGCAAAGGGATCCATCAGATTATCCATTTGCAGCATATAACCGAGAGAAAATTTTTCCCTTTCAGTGAAAAGCTCTGGTTCAATATAAAACATTAAGCTGCTGGGAAGACCTGATGGGAAGTTATTATTGGACCTACTGTGGCTGAATCTTCAGAAAAGCATATGTTCTGAGGCTGAGAGAACAAATATATTGGTGTATTGGTTCAGAAAATCTTACAGAAGAACTTGCAGAAAATAGAAAAAAATAACAAGGTTAAGAAAATGTTCGGTTAGCTTTCTTCAGTAAAATCTCTCTTCATTTTAATGACCACCTTGACTGAAATGAGACAGACTGGGATATATCACCAGCTAACATTATGTAACAGACTCAGATGGATGTGTTAAAATGGCCTTAGGCCTCAGCTTTGCACCTTGCCTGATCTTGGGGCTACTCTGTACAACTTAGAAGGATATCAGAGCAGTTTAAGAAACAGTAGAGCAAACAGTTCTCGGGCACTGGAAGTGACCAAAACAAACATGGCCCTTATAATTGTGACCCCAGTAATAACAGCCACAGGAGGATGATAGTAAAGCTCTGCTGCCGTTCCTTAGCTACAAAGGCATTGCCCTTTGAGCATGCACACTGCTTTTTAAGGTCTCTTAAACTGAATCTATTGCAGAGCATATTAGAATTATTAAATTTATCATTGAACTGTGAAAATTCGTTTTTAAGCATCAACTACTCCTACTCCCCCTCCCCCTGCTTATTTCTGGGTGGCAAAATAACACAAGCTTACTCAAGATGTTTATTTATTAATTTGGAGGGCCTGCACCAGATATTTCTATAGATGTAAGGACTTGACCTTGACTGTCTGCCCAGCCAGTCACTTTCTCACTGCCTCTCCTCAACAGGACAGGGGAGAAAATAATGTCAGAAAGCTTGTGGGTCAAGATAAAGACAGGGATATTGCTTATCAGTTACCATAATGAGCAGACGTGATATGGGAAATATTAATTTAATTGACAATTAAAAATAGATTTTGATGGTGAGAAACAAAGACAAAAACAAAAACACTTTTCACCCATCCTCTTTTTTTCTGGACTCAACTCCTTCATTCCTTATTCCTCTACCTCTTTCGACCACACCTAGTGGTGCAAGGGATAGGGAATAGAGGGTTATGGTCAGTCCAAAACAGCCTTTTTCTGCTACTCCATCCTCCTCCTCACTCTTCCCCTCCTTCTCTTGACTATATATATTTATATGGCTTTTTTCTTGTTAACTTCTCCTTAGGTATAAAAGCTATATTACGGATTCAACAGCTGCCTTAATGATAGGCCTCCTGTTCTTTATTATTCCAGCAAAAACATTATCTAGGACATCAAATGGAGAAAACAGTTGAGTATATTTTGATGCAGATTTTACTACAATAAGATATCTAAGATGCTACTGTAAAGGTAAATTATTGCATTAGTTAGAGGAATATTGTTAAACACTAATGTTAAAGTCTTAATAGAGGATATAAAGCATTGGGATATAAAGCATCCCTGGCCTGAAAGTCAGTGCCAAAATTTTGCAATGTAAGCAGCAGGAGCTAGTGCTGTGCAGGAAGCTGCTACCTGCAGCCCATGGACAGCAATGGAAATCAACTTTCCATCTACTGCAGCGAGCTTTGGGACTGCATGGGGCAGGGCTAGGCTTATATTTTGAAAATGATATTGCTTAATTAAACTACCCTATAAAATTCAAAACTCTACATGAATTAATTTTCATGTAATTTTTCCTCTTCAAGATGGAATTTTCCTTTAAGGTATACCTCTGGTTTGTCCTCTTTATACATTCAATTGTGCTGCTGAAATCAATGAGATCTGGGGGTTCACAGAGAATGCAAGGCCAGAACCTAAATGACTCGAAGTGAAACAGCATTTGCTCAGCAATCTGTCTGAACCGTGCAGTTTTATTGAATAAAATAAACTCATTGATACCTTATAGCTATCTTCCACATAGGAAAGGAGGCAAAAGGGGCTGCTCCACTGGTGGAAATCGTTACAGCTCTAATATCTCCAAGCTGTGACAGTTTTCTCCATCTAACGATCTGTCCCAGGAAGTGCAGGTTGTTCCTTTCAGAGACTTTGTTCATGTTATAATGATGAGATTTTTGTCTTTGATTTTTTCCCAAGTACTTCCTCAGGGAGATTATTTCAAGAGATTGTCAGTATGCTTTTAAGTGTTGGTTGGGGGGCTAATTTGTTTTTAATTTTTTTTTTTTCTCTAGCTGTTATTGGTTACACTCCACTGATTACTTGGAAGGAATTTCAGTCATGCATGCCCTGGGAAATAGCTATCCTTGTTGGTGGTGGGTTCGCACTGGCAGACGGCTGTGAGGTAATGCAATTTATAGAAGATACTGAACAATAGCGTGACCCAATCAGGAGCAAGTCAGACATGTTGTGAATTCACAGTTATTGTCTTGTTTTAGCAAGTTACTCTGTAGCAATATTGAACAGGATAAATGTGACAAATATTCAAGACATTCAGAAAACACGTTTAGAGAAAAACAAGTTTCCTATGTCTTCCAAGACTATGCACAATTAAGACTACTGCTTCTTATTTAGTTTAAACCTGATGGGGGCAGGATTTGTGAAGACCCACTGTTTCCAAAGCCTTGAAGTTAATGTCACAGAGATAATTTCCATGTGGAGCTTGATGGCTGCTCCAGTAAATCAAGCAGGTTTGGACCTAGACACTGGTCATGAAGCCTAATATACTCATATTAACATTTTCTGATTAAGACTCCTCTAGCCACCTCAGAGATGGAAATATAAATAAATGGAATATAGTTTGCATGGGCTGCTATAGAGCACCATTGAAGTAGAAAAATGGTCTCAAAAACATGTGGTAGGAATTTGGAAAATATTTCAGATTTTTCTCTTTTACATAGATACTTCACAATTAGCAGATGAGTAAAGTCCTGTTATATACCATTTTAAAAATGTTCCTTTCAGTGACTTGCTAACCATCACGTTCTCACATTCCTTATGCAGGTTTCAAAACTTTCTGATTGGGTAGCAAGTAAATTGACCCCTCTAGGATCATTACCCTTGTGGCTGGTTATCCTGATATCCTGCCTTATTGTCACCTCAGTAACAGAAGTAGCCAGCAATCCAGCTACCATTACCATCTTTCTGCCCATCCTATCTCCTTTGGTGAGTAAGCTTATTTTTAATCAGAATCTATCATCCATGTAATAATGCAGCTGATCAAAGAAGCAGTTTTAAAAAGTGGCAGTAAAATACTTAATACAGGTTTTTTTATGTCTGCATTGTGCATTAGATACTTCATTGCTTTAGGTATTTCTAACAAGAGATGCTTAAAATTTAGTAAAATTACATAAAAGTTCATGTTATGATTTAAACCCAGACAGCAATCAAGCCCCACACAGCCACTCACTCATTCTTGCACCAGCGGGATCTAGGACAGAATCAGAAAGGGAAAAGCTAGAAAATGCATGGGTTGAGATAAAGACAAGTTTAAGAGGGAAAGCAAAAGCCCCACATGTAAGCAAAGTAAACAAGTAATTCACTGCTTCCCATGAGCAGGCAAGTGTTCAGCCATCTCCAGGAGAACAGGGCCCATCACATGTAACAGTGACTTGAGGCAAGAAATGCCAGCACTCCAAACTCCCTCTGCTTTATATACTGAGTGTGATGCCATATGGTATGGAGTATCCTTTGGTCAGCTGGGGTCATCTGTCCTGACCGTGTCTCCTACCAATTGCCCACACAACCCCAGTCTCCTCATCAGCGTGGCAGTGAGAAAAGTAAAAAGGCCTTTGTTCTGTGTAGGTACTGCTTAGCCAGAAGAAACACGTCCCTATATTGTCTACACTGTTCAGCACAAATACAAAACATAAATAGCCACTGTGAAGAAAATGACCTCAGAAAAATCCAGCACAGTTCAATATGTGCAAATAGATACTGTTCTTAATACTTGTGAATGTTTGAAACTCTTGAAAGGACAACTCTCTTAGGGCTTCTTCAGGACTTCATCTTCAGTGAAAATGGTTAACACTGTGGGTTGTCACAAAGATAAGAGAGGGCTAATAGATGTGCTCCATATGTAATTATAATTTCTTCTGTCCTTCTCATCACTTTATCTAAACATCTGATTTTTTCTTCTTCAAAATTTACTGGTCTTCTAGTCTGTAGATTTTCCTCTTGGCCAGCCTTGATGCACACTAATGCCTTTTCTCTCTCTTTCAAAGAAATGTTACTCCTCTTTTCTCAGAATTACAGAATCATTTAGGTTGGAAAATATTTCTGAGATCATGGTGTCCAACCTTTGACTAATAACCACTTTGCCAGCTAAAGCACGGCACTTAGTGCCCTGTCCAGTTCTTTTTCTAACACTTCCACAGATGATGAGTCTACCACCTCCATGGGCAGTCCATTCCAGTATTTCACAACCCTTTCACTAAAGAAATTCTTCCTGATGTCCAGCCTGAACCTCCCTTGGTGCAGCTTGAGGCCATTCCCTCTTGTCCTATCACTTGTCTCCAGCAAATGAGCACTCCCACCCAATGTAGTGTCACTCACAACTTTACTGAGGGTACACTCAATCCCTTCATCCAGATCCTGAATAATGCATTATATACAAATTCAACTTTATCATCTTTCTTGCAGTGTTTTTGCATTTCATGACTGTGTAATAATCTTAAAAAATTAGTTACGAAAAAGGTGATTTCTCATTGTTTAAACTGGCAGTTCTATTCATATTTCACTCATGTTAATAGAAGAAGTTTGTATTTCTGTGTTTAAATTGGCAAATGCATCCCTTGACAGCTACACTCTCTTTCATTTTTTGTAGGCTGAAGCCATTCATGTGAACCCACTTTTCATTTTGATACCTGCTACGTTGTGTACTTCCTTTGCATTCCTGCTTCCTGTAGCAAACCCAGCCAATGCCATTGTATTTTCATACGGTCATTTAACTATAATGGACATGGTGAGTTTTAAGAAAACGTCCTAAAGGGGATTTTTGGCATTTTACAAATTTTCTTCAGTGTCTTGATGCATGTTTCTGCTTTCTTTTTCCTCTTCTTTAGGTGAAAGCTGGCTTGGGCATTAACATCATTGGAGTTGCTGTAGTTATGCTTGGAATTATGACATGGATAGTGCCTATGTTTGATCTCTATACTTTCCCAAGTTGGGTACCTAACCTTCCATCTACAAATGGCACTGGGCTGTAAAAAAAAAAAAAAAGTTTCTTTTTTTCTCACATGTGGTGAGTCACTTAAAATGCTTTTAGTCACCACAATGCTAAGGATCTACATTTCTATAAATGCTGTATTTCACAGTCCCAGAGACTGATGATCCAGTCTGAGAGTCTAATCAGGAAGAGTGCTAGACTTTCTAGAGATCATAGTTAGATCAGGTTTCTAATCTAGTTCAGCTAGTCTGAATTTTTGTCTTCATGTTATGAAGGAAAAAAATAATGTACATAGCCATTTCTCTGGCAATTTGCCCCCATTCTCAAGGTAGCAGAATAATGAAATTCAGATGTTATTATTTGAAATACAAATCCTTGCTACTACTTTTTTGGGAGTTGTCAGAGGGTATATTGGTTTTCTGTTTTCTAAATTCAAACTCTGTTTGAAACAGTATTGATTACTAAAAAAAAATCAGGCAGGGGACTGTCTTGAACACAGAGTTTACAGACCCATCAAAAATGCACAAAAACATGGAGGAGAGAGGCATGACCACTTACACAGCACTTTTTCTATTAAGCACCTTGTAATTTGGAAGGAAAATACATACTTAAGCATATGTTTAGTCTACGTCCTCCCAGGACTCACTAAAAGATGTTGCTGCTCTTGTAAAAAAAAAAGTATATATTCCTCTAGATAGACATATATTGATAGATCTGAGTTGGTCTGTATAAATGGAGACTAAATTATCATCATCTGCCAAAAGTAGAGATATATCTTCTTGAGGAAAGAAACTATAAGACAGTGCTGAAGATTCAACAGTCAACCTGTCAATCAAGTGCATCTTCACCAGGAGGCTCACGATCTCTATGGGACAGATGGCAGTTTAAGGTTACTAAACTGTGTTAATATTGTGATATTCTAAAGAAAAAACAGTGCAATGTAGTCAGAATGTAAGTTGGAGTTCAAAGATATCTTTAAATAGTGATGTTCTCTTTGGTTGTTACACATTTTTCACCATAAAGACTATAGCCTTACCTGTTGTGAAGACCCATGATAATTTGTAAAGAGCATGCTATTAGTAGTCTTAATGAAAGCTGCATGTATTTAGATTGGATCAGGCCTTGGGACATCCGTATGATAGTTGTAAACATCAACCTGTCTTTTAAAGATAGTGTCCATTTTTCATAACAACAACCAAAAAATTCTTTTGGTTTTTGATTAATGGTTTACTTTTTTTTTTTTTTGATAGTGCATATTTAGGGATGTCAGTCATGACTTCTATAATGCCAAAATGCAGTGTACAGCATTGTGGTATATGTACTTTCCTGTAGGTATTAGTTGCAGGTTCAGCTGCAGTGGATTGTTAAGCACTTTTTCTTAATGAGTGGCTTTGTGTGAGTGTTGGTATCTGTGCATGACACCATGCTTTTAAGGCTGATTGAGGCTGCTATCTCAATTTTTTTATACAGTGGCAAAATAGGGCTATGACCATCACTGGGCAATCAGGAGCTGCCACTGTACAAATAGTGGTAACCGATCTCCCGCAGTAATGACTATGATTACTGATATAACAACACTTGGGTAAATTAAGTCAGGTACCAGAGGGGAATGCTTATACAGGTAACTAATACAAGATACAAATCTTGGATTATATCATATGGTATTTTCCCAGAAGCATGTGCAGTGCAGGGGCTCAGGTTTGTTCAGGCCTTTGGTCCTGCAGGCATAGAGGAGAAAACAGGTGAAGAGTGCGTTTGCTTTTAGGTATCACCTTCCAATTCTGTCAGTAATTTCCCAATTATTCAAGATCAGTGGAAACAGTGAAATTTAGAGTATTTCAGGTGGAAGGGATCTCAGAAGACCCTTGCATCCAGTCTTGCTCAATGAAAGGTTATTAGTCTATTCAGACCAGGTTGCTCAGGGATTTGTCTAGTCATCTTGAAACTCTCCAACGTGAAACCAAACATGCACAGTCTCACTGGCTAATGTTCTCCAATGCTTTACTGTCTTGGTGGTGAAATATTTTATCTTTAAAAAATTGAAAAAACATATTAATTTTAGGCTAATAAGATCATTAGTCTCCCTTTTATTTCGAATAGGTCCTTTTCTGCTTGTAAAACTGTTTACTTTACTTTTTCATGAAACATGAAAAAGGGAAGACAGTCTTCTTTGTGGCCTTACGTTCTCCACTCCCAGTGGATATGATACTTTCGATCTCTGCAGGTCTGCTCTGCAAAGTCTTATAATGGTGGCAACCGTTGTTCAGCCAAAGGAAATTTGTTAACCACTTCTGAGCTGCCCCTGAGTTCTATTAATGTTCACAATACAGAATTAGCTGTTGTAACCTCAACCTTGAATATGATAGTAAGGTCTTCAGGCCTACATTACTTCTCCATTAAATCAGACTTTGACACCAGTATTCTCTCTTCAAGTTGCATATCTTCATGGAAGAAAAAAACCATTTTGCACCATTTAAGAGAACTCTTCAGAAGCTGTTGACCATAATAAGTAATACAGTTCTCAGTAAAGCTGAAGCCCAGTTCACACTGGCTGATTTTTAGCTGTTATTGGTTTTTGGTTTATTCATAATATCATAGATCACGTGACAACAAAGGCCTGTAATTTCTGAACCCTCACATAATTCAGACCACAGAACATCCCTAAACTATTTTTTAGGGTAGAAATTATGGCTAAGTATCTTAGTAAACAAGTAAAAAGAGTCAAATTGTTTAATGATGGATGCACTTTAGAAAACTATTTTCATTAAAATTGGTGTATGCAGTGGATAATACACAAAGAAATAAGGGAGAGATTTTTAAAGTAAAGTTGGTCGTCTCTTGGACCTTGTGTTTTTATAATTTGTTGAAAAGAAACACAGAATTATATATAAACTGACTTTCAGTGACCAGCATCTTAATTGTGCCATAATGTACAAAATTAGTAACAAAAGTAAATGATCAAGCATGATATTTTTGGAGACTGTACCCTTTTAGCAGGAAAGTAGGGTCTCACCAAGATTTTTAACTTGTTTTGAAAGAAGTTTAGGTAATGGGTCAGATACAATCTTGGAGATTAATTATTACTTCTAACTTATTTTTAAAGTTTTTAGGGATGTTTTAAGTAAAAAATTAACAACTCTGCAATGCAGGGATTAATATTGCTAGAAGTTCCTCGCCTGAAAGTATCGAAATGGAGGAAAAAGAGTTTTAGAGTGTGGCGCTCTGGGTACCCAGTGGGTGGATTTGGCTCTGAATGCAGGTACAGAGCACCATGCTGATCACCAGCAGAAACACACTCTTCATATGTTGCTGTCATATTCCTTGCTTTGACCAGAATTTGAGTATTGGGACAAATGGTGGAAATGCACCTATAATTATTTTATGAGCTGATTCATATATTATGACATTAACTATTTGTAAATTGCTTTGTGCATAATTTTCATATAAAAAGGTGGAGTTTTTTTCTTTGTGTCAGATGAGTCTAATTAGTCTACTGTAATAGCACATAAGTAATATTTATGACTTACTATTTATTTGTGGTCCCATTCCTGATGAATTAAAAGCTTTTGCCATGTACTTCACTGGGCATGTGTGCCAGGTCTTTGTTCTTCTTTTCTATGGCCATGCTATATATTGGCCATGCTATATTTAATGTATTTTCACTTTGTTTTGGAAGATGCGCATTTAGATAACCAGAAACCACGAACCATGTGAACCCTGAAAAAATCTTCTTGACTTTTCTATTTTATGATCAGATAGTCAGATCAATCTTGCAGCATAAATCCTCTTATGTATTTTTAAAATGAAATGAGTGCGTTTGTTTACTGCCAGCGTCTTGCTTGTTTAAAATCAACCAGCCTATAGCTCAAGGGCTCACTGAGGAGCAACACAGCACAGCAGCTCAGGAAGTGTGTAGCAAAAAAACCCAAAAACCTGGATCTTACAACTTGTTGATTAGGCATAGATACCAGACCACTTTTCAAGTGAATAACAACAACAGAAATATTCTTGCATGTTTTGTGCAGCTGCTGGCAGGACTAGAAGGCTTCTAGGGACCCCTTAGATGCCCAGAAGTCTGGTCCTGCCCCCTCTCCTGCCCTGCGCTTGGCAGTCCACTGCAGGATGCCACTTGCTCTGACAGTGACACCTTGCTGCCCCAGAGCACTTGAGGATATCCCACCGTGGGCAGGCCTGCACAGATATCAGATCACTTTGCAGCTATTACTCAGAAATCGTAACTCAGTCATCAGCTTAGTTCATTGCCTTTGCAAACTTTCTTTGAAGATTTATGGTTTTAACAATCACTTGCACTGAACTCTTGTCAGTGTTATTCCCTAACGCTTTTGTCTTTTGTTTCTGGAAGCTGATATATGTTATTTCACCCACACAATGTTCAATTTCAGTACAACCTTCCTTTGCAATACAAGTCTACTATTTTTCAAATAAATATTTTCTGAGTGCTGTACAGTCCAACATGTATTAGTGATAAACTAATAAGAGCTAAAATTGTGGTCTGCAAAGAAAAGATATTTGTCAATAAAAGTGCCTGAGATTTCTTAAACCTTTTTTATTGTTATATCTCAACACTTGACATACATGGCAGTAAGTAGTACCTGCTGAGAATAATTTAAATTTCCTGGATATTGAAAAAATCCTCTTTTAAAATAATTTAAAAGGAGAAAGGTCATTCAGCCTGAACGATCTGGTTACAGTAAAAAAATCTGCTCTCTGCCAGGTTCCTCTACAAACACAGAATAAATATATTGCAGTCTCAAACTCTTTGGGGATTAGTTAGAAATTAGAAAATCAGAAAGCAATGCATACACCTATGCAAAATGGCTCTTCAGTGCCTGGTTTTTGATTCAGGAATAATCATTTTAGGTCAGGATGCTGGAGCAGAGCAGAGCCACAAGGACGGCTGGAAGAGTCACTTCCAAGCATTTCATTTGGTCATCTTTAAATGGAGGGCCTCATATTTTGCCATCTTCAGTTGTGGCAAATGTTGAAACCTGGGTGCAAATTTCAGATTGCTGTCATAAGTTTGCAAAATATTGGTACAAGACGTAAGATAAAAAGCACCACAAGAAGTCTAAAGAACTAGCAAGCTGATACACCCAAACCATCCAAAATAAAATTCTAATTAAAAGCATGGGCCTGAAACTCTTGTTCACAGGCATCAATCCAAGAATGCTGCAGGCATTTTTGTGCATCTTTCTTCCATCCTTTAGAGATTTCCATTTTCATCCTCCAACATCCTCTAACAACACAGGAAGCATGAAAAGTTTTTTGTGATCCTTCCTCAGATGTTGACTAGTTTGAACCCACAGCTTTTACATCTCAAAAGAGAGACCAGTGTTACCAGGATATGCTGCCTTCTGACAGACCTTATAGCTGACAGAGGAAAATTCCTGAGCCCCAAAAAGAGAGCTTTAAGCACATAGCATGGGCTTAAATCAGCTGTGAGGGGAAGCTCTGGGTCTGGCAGCTGGGACGAGAGCCACATCTGTGCTGTCTCACACTGGTACCCCCTCCAAGGCACAGGGAGAGACTTTCACCCTGGGAAGCTGAGGATGTTTTGCTGTAGCTGGATTACAGTCTCATGCACCACAGAGAGATACAGGCACAGTGACATTCAAAGACGCCTAAATTAGGAATCAATTTGAAAAATCTGAGAGAGTAATTTAATATTTCCAGGACTAAGCAGGCAGGCAAGCGGATTCACAGATTTTTCTTTGATTATAGCTATTTAGATAACTAATCACCAAAAAAAAAAAGTAATTTCAAAGCCTATGCCAAAATACAGATGACTGGTTCTTTAGGCCAGGTGTTTTATTTATTTTTTTTACATGAAAAAAAGCCTTTTTATTATAAGTGAGATTTAGAACAAAATGGCTAAGGGGCTCGACCTTTATGGAACACAGAGCATCACTGAGGTAAGTTTTCTTCATCCTGAGTATTGTGATTCATGCTATATGATGCCCATCTCCTGCGCTTATCATGAGTGTAGATAGCAAAGCAAACATATGTACTAATGCTACAAAACATTAGCAGTCTAAGCTAAGTAAGTCTGGAATAACTAAGCCTGCAGCACTTGACGGTTTTTACTGCTTGGCTCAGAAGTAAACAGTGTTAAAGTCTCTTGTTTTTTGTAGCACTTGCTTGAATGCATAACAAATGGGAAAAGCATTTTCAAATGGAAAAAGCATTTTCTGCTCTCCTAGGTGATTTCTCTGAACAATTGTCCCCTTACATTATCTTGAAAAGCTCTGCCTTATTGCAAAGAAATAAAAGGAAGAAAAGAAAAAGAAAATAAATGAGATGAGCAAGGGAGCAGGGAAGAAGGAGAGGAAGGGGGAGAGAGAGAGAGGGAGAAAGAAGCTAACCTACAATCTGCAGTTCTGAGTCTCACCTTTCAAAACTGGTAATGATCCATGTACAAGACTGACAACTTCTCCTGACATTCTTCATGGATTTGAAAAGTTCAGTTTGCATAATATAGGAAACCATGTGGTGGCTAGTTCTTTCTTTAGATGCTATTATAATGCATCAGAGGAGAAGGAAATGGATGGCATAGATATTACCATAATTTTCCCAGTTCTCACTGTTAAACCAGATGGAGTTTTGAACCCATTAAGAACAATTCTTCAATTTCAATAAGCCTTTAACCCTTTCCTAGTTACACTGCATATTTTCAGTGTAGCAGTTATTGAATATATGGCTTAGACAGTACCTCATGGGTGACATTTTTGAACACCACTCTTAAAATTCTTAGGTGTGGAGTACTCTTCATGTAATAGTGGAACACAACTAAAGCCTTATAACTAAAGATGAACTTTCAGTGCCCTCTGGCAGCCACTTTCAAGTTATATTGCACTTACAGGATGATTTTACAGGCCACATAGAGAAAATAGATTGTGTTATACATGATGCTGACAAGGTCAACACTGCCAGGAGCTAAGGAGTTTTCTGCTTCTGCTGCCCAGCTATGATTTGACTAAATCAGAGGAAGTCTAAATCTCCTCCTAGCTGGTCCAAGACGGAAACTTCCATCTGCTCTGATTCCCCTTCAAAGGCAGAAAAATACAGCAGTAGACAGCTGATCTTTGTCCAGCCAAACAGGGCTCTTTCCTAAAATGCTCCCTCCAGCTGTGTCACAGCAAAAGGCAGTTAAATGTTAGCTGGACCCTAACCCAACCTCTTCCCGTGGACTTTACCTTGCACTGTCTCATGGGAGCACAGCTCCTGGGACTGCTCTCAAGGCTGTCTTCTGACAGTAGATGCCCACACAAGAAGCTTACCATCCAAAGAGGCATCCTCACCTTGGTTCAGCTTCTACAATCACCTCCAGAACGCGTAACTCCTCAGCAGGTCTTGGGTCTTCTTCCTTGTCCACATCTGGGAATAGTCAGGCTATTTCTGATTTGAAACCTCTGAGTTGTTTTTCTGACAAGTGAATAGTGTCAGCAGAAAAGCAAAAAATACTAAAAGAAAACAATAGTACTAATTACTGCTAGCTACTGTATTGTGGCGGGCAAAATCTAGCAAAATTTTGAACGTTCTTTTAGCTAGGTAATGCAAATGAAAGTAAAAAACCCTTTCAGAGACTGGTGACAGACAACATTAATGGAAGTTTTGAGCTATTTAGCAGTGGATCAGAGCTATAGAAAATCCCATTCATTTTACTCTTGAGAATAGCTGTAAGAAGTCCTCGCTGTGTGATTACCCAAGGCTGTGAGCCACATCCTGCTGAAATCCATTTGTAAATAAAATTCATACACTTTTCCTACATAAATAAAATCACATCATTTGATTATGGTTGCAAATTAAATAGAACTCTTTCCCAAGATATATGCTCCCCTAGGATAAAATGATGCCTCTCTGCAGGACTAAGCAATAAATTGCCAGCATTGTATTGGCTTGTATCTTAATTGTGAAAGTAACTAAACATTGATTGGAATGTGGAACTGGTTCGCGTATTTTTTTTCATATTTTCCTTTGGCTACTAATACCTCAAAGCATAACAGTAGAAAAATGTTTTTGTCGGCACTTATTACTACAATAAGTAGCCTTTGTAATTTTGATTATAGTCAAGACAGCAAGGAACTAGTACTAACAATACTTGCAAATAACGTAGTAAAATAATTAAATGTTTTGAATTTGGTTAACATATTAGCATTTGCAGGTGATAATGCTGCTATCAACTTCAGGAGATACTATTCCAGCTAGAAAAAAAAACTATGAGAAAAGAGAACTCCATTCAGATAAATACCAGGTTCATCTACTGGACTTTCAAGAAAGTAGACTTTGGTAGCAAAGCAAGTTGCATAATAGAGATTCCAATCCGTGACATATAATTTATATTTTTCTCACATAAATTAGTCATGTCTCAGCTAGAACCAGAGGACATGGTGACCAATTGATCAATGTTCCCTGTAAGGGCTTATTTTGTGCCTGTTTTTAACACTTTAAGCTACCACTTTGTCACTTTCTCAGACTTCAGCTCTCTAGACTGAAGCAACTAAGATGCTTTTGTAAGTTCCCAGGCACGATGCCAATGGCCAGTCATGGGTAGATAATCACAGAGACAACTTATACTTTACTCAGTACATGAGTCTGATAAGTGGTACTGCTCATGTAGTTATCTGTACATAGCAGCAGTATTTCCTCTGTGATGTTCTGTATCCTGAGTTCCCAGATACCCAGAAAAATGGACACAATTAAGCATGGAAAAAGTAATGTTGTTTTAAGCAAAGTGTAAGTATTTAACTGACAGAGGAAAACTTTCAGTAGAATGTCTGGCTAGTGGGTTTTTAATCATTAGACAGTTTTCCATCACTAAATCACCTGTGTATTTTATAAAAATTTTTTTTAAAAACATTTGTTTGTTTGTTTGTGCTTTTCTGGACAGTTTGCAGTATATTCACATCCCTTCTGAACCCAGGGTGCCCACAGAGGAGGGGACCTCTTTGTATTCAATCATATATACCTGATAAATCTAGATAAAGCCCTATCAGCTCTGAGTTTGGTAACCCACACTACTTTTCTACACCCCAAAATGAAGGTTATGTAATTCTTAATTCCTTTTGGAGAAGCATATTTCTCTGCTTAGGAACCAATACAGACCTTGTACTTTTTCAGTCCTACTGCTGTCCAGGTAAGAAGTCCTTACATTCATGAGGTTAACTTCATGGACACCTTTATGAGGAACCTTCACGATGTCTTTTTCCTCACCAAGGTCAACAAGGCTAAGAGCAAGATGCTGCACCTGGATTGTGGCAAACCCCAATACCAATACAGCCTGGGGGATGAATGGATTTAGAGCAACCTTGCTGACAAGGGGCAATAGTTTTAACTGAAGGAAGGGAGATTGAGATTGGATGTAAGGAAGAAAGTCTTTATGAAGAGGTTGGTGAGGCACAAGAACAGGTTGCCCAGAGAAGTTGTGGATGTCCCATCCCTGTAAATATTCAAGACCAGGTTGGATGGGACTTTGATCATATTTCAGAACATTTACTTGATTTAGTAATACAGTGTTGGATTCTAAATCTGTCTCCAAAGCATCTACAACCCATAAAACATTTTTGTTACCTGTAAATTTTATTATATAATTCCCTTACATGTTATCGAAATTGCAGATTAAATTAATGCTACAGGAACCCAAAACTAAAATTTTCTCCAAGGTAACATACTAGATCTATGCCTCCACTGTTTTAGGCAAATGATCCTTTTTTTCTGAGCACAGATTTTGAACACACTGTATATTTGTTTTGCCCACATGGTATCATTTTCTTGTAGGTCATATCACTCTAAATTACCTAGGAGAATGCTGTGAAACAAAAATCTTTCTAAACCTAATGTACATTACTTTTATTGCTTCTTCACCTACTAGACCAGTCTTGCTGCGTAATCAAAGAAGGCAGAGAAAGCATTGTTTTTTCTGATATGACTGGCTTTTGATAACATGTGAGGGAATGATATAGTAACATTTACATAGAAATGTTTTGTCGGTTGTGGACACTTTGGAGACAGACTCTGTGTATCCAAGTGAGTTTGACACGTGGCTGCTCATTTTTCACTCATGTCAGATGTTGCTTTGTGCTATCTTCTCACAAAGAAGTGATTATTATTTATAAATTGCTTCATGTAAATTGCTGAAGTCTTCAAGATGGAAAATTTGATCAATTATCCCTGGTCTGAGTACATCATACCTATCCAAATGTCCTTAGCCTGTTCTTTTTCTATTCTAGATTTCTTCCTATACACTAAATAATTTCCATTTATTGAGTACTTGGTCACAACTGACCTTTCGTATGAAAATTGAAACAGAAGGTCAGCAGATTTTGTCTCCTTCGTGACATCATGAATTACTACTCTTATCCTGCAAGCTATGACTTAGACTTTATATTCCTTCAAATTTGTTTGCTAAACACTATTTTGTTGTATCTTTTATGTTCTTTGCTCCTTGAAATGCATTTTGAATACTGTTTGGGGAGGATTCGGAAAAGACAAGAACCAACAAGAAGGTACCAGTAAGCAGTCCCAGTTCATGGCTTCTGCTCTTCTTGGTGTCTGTGTATGTCAAACTGCAGAAGTGTGAACATTATCAGATAACTAAATTTCAGCATCCTGTAATTGCAAAAGCCATGGGAGCTCAGATGTTGTACCCTTTATGAGTCTGTTCCAAATGCGCAAAAAAGTGGAATGGATGTGATTCATCACTAATTTTTTAAGGCAGACAGAAGGTACTCACACTCAATTCAGCTGAGAAAAAATAAATTAATCTCTGAATTACTTAATGTCTCATATTTTACGTTAAGTTCTATGCTTTTTTCTTAAACTTCAAATATGGCAGCCACATAGTATAAGCTGTGGCTTTTCTTTATCCGATTTCTTTCTTATTGGGCCACCCATGATAAAGGAATCTTGCTAAAATGGGAATAGAAGAAACCTTCTCTGTGTGAAGAGACACATAAATGGTCTTTTTGTCACTTCATGTTTTTCTGCTTCAGGATGTACAACATTATTGAACTAAATATTCATGGGCATGTTGGAAGGTCTTTAAACATCTGAGCAGAAAACTAAAGGTATCTACTTAGGATGTAACGGGGTTGCAGTTTTGTCTCTTTTTTTTCTGACAAGTGTCTGTATGTATCCATGGTTTGCTGACTTCACAGAACCTTGCTGAAATGCCTTCAAGAAGCAAGCAATGGCATCTAAATTATTTAAGGAAACATTCACAGCAGCATAATGAATATTAACCTATCTCAAGAATAAAGGTCAGTAAATCTATTACGGTCCTGGAGCTTTGCCTTGTTGTTATTTCCAATTCTTCTTACTGATTTCTTTATTATTTTTAAGAAAGGTAATATAATTTGACCTTGAATTTATTAATGACCTATACCACTAATTAGACTACAGGTAGCAATTAGAAAAACACTGGAAAGATAATACTAGATAATCATACACACATTTTCTGTAGTTTGTTTTAATTGGCATTGCCTCAGCTAACTACAGTTAAGTAAAGCTAATATGAAACCTTACATATTCAGTTATAAATATATTTGCATCAAAAACTTTCCATGGATATATAAAAAAATAATAACTGGTATTCATGTAGCAACATGATAATCACCAGTTAGTTCTCACCAGGAAAGAGTTTTTGTATAAAATTTTAGTGTAGTGGCTAAGAGAGGAGCATGAGAAAGGGACCATGGGCTTCTCTTCACTCTTTTGTTGCTGCCTCATTCTAACCTGTAGCTCAACCTTCATGTGCTTATTTTTTTTACCAATACTATTGAAGATTATGGAATAAAAACACCCTCACATTCTTCTAGAGGATTGCTGACATTCAAAAGATGTTGCTCAATATTGTTAGAGATATAATTAATGTTTTGATTGGAACAAGGTGAAAAAACAGAGAAAATGCATGGTGTGTGGAAATTTTCACCATATTGTTTTGTTAAAACTGTGCATACTCACGTTGAGGATGACGTCATAATACCATATATTTCCCAGTGTACCAATAGCAAAGTCATCTAAGGTTAACAGTTTTCCAGACTGAGAAATAGCTGTAGGTGAAACAGCTGCTTCCTGAGACAGTAGAGCCCAGTAAAAATAAACTTGATTCCTCGACCTCACAGTTTAAAGCTAAAGAAGTTAAAGAAAATCTCAGACAGTTAAAGAAACATCAAATCCTTTTCAGCATCTAAACCATGGAATTTTGTAAGCTTTCCTACTGGCTGGCTGTCTTTCTTAGCTTGTTCAGTTTCCAGTTACTTTTTACAAAAACAGTCCTCTTCTCTCTTTTGTCACTCTCCTTTTATCCAGAGAGAAATGTTTAAGCACATGCACAAAGAGGCAGCAATTGTCTAGAGAGCCCTCAGGAGACTGGATTTGCTTTTGGATGATCTTGTACAGATGTCCACAAAACAATAGGAATGGTTTTTTGTACAAAAATGCCACACAGTGAATAAATCCCGAATTTCTAATAGCCCTAATAACTGGTCAATGTTGCTTTTCCTTTGCCAGTTGGCATCAGGGCAAATCCCCCACATACAAAGGAGTGCTAGCATGCAGAGATCAAAAGAAAGAGTTATGACTTATTTAAGATGTCTTCTTCTTGAAACAGCCCTTGAAGACATAGCACCAAGAGAAACTGGCCATCGTAAAGATAAACATCTAAGAAGGTCTCACATGTGGTAAACTAAGAGATATCTGTGAATAAACAGAGTTTATTCGCAGAATATAGTTTAATTTAATAGCCCCATTTTGTGACAAATCAGTGTCTTTTTACCATAGGAAGAATTACTGCTCCCTGGGAATTTAATATTGTGCTATTTGTCACTAAATAGAAGTGCTATTAATGTGACTTACAGAACTTAAAGCCTAATGATGACTTCAGATTCAAAAATCTGTCTTGTCTGACATTAAAGAATATGAATTTGCTCTTTAATACAGCAACAACTCTTTTCACCTGTGGGCTGGATGCTGGTTGGCTCTTTCATTGTTCTCTGTTCACCTAAGGGAAGATACTCTAAAATGTGAGTTTTGCTGGGAATTAATTAAAATGTTGTGGTAGGGTGCATTCTTGTTATCTTAGTCATTCAGGTTGAAGCTGGATGAGAAAAGTATCCTTTCAGTTCAAAAAAAGTTAGGGAAAGAAAAAGTAGCTGCTGGCATTTATGGTAAGCAAATGACAGATGTGAAAATCTAATAATGCACTCCTAACAAGATGGAAGAACTAAAGGTATAGTCACAGACAGTATCTCCAGGAGTCCTATTCTGTAAAATTATGGCAATGAAAAATTGCCATAACAGAAGTACACGTTAACACTCCCTTTTGTTCTGTTCTCTTTATCAAATATGCATTCAGAAGAGAATTATTATTTATCCAGATATTAGACTGTAGAGAACACAACAATTTTCCTATCTGTTTAGCACTGGAAAAAAATGGGGAAAATATTATAATCTACGTGTATCTTCAATACATATTAGTAAAATAATATGCTGAATCAACTACATACAGGTGTCTTTGAGAAGCAGCAGGATAGTATTTGTTGCAAAGCTCATCAAACTACTTATCACTATCTTGTTACACTTTGCTGCTGGGTATTCTGGCCTGAAACCAGGGCACCACGTCCTTAAAATTACCAATGCGTAAGTGCTTTGCTGGATTGTGGCCAATGATACCAGCCAAGACAAAGTCTATTGAGATTTTAATATTTCATTTGTATGGATAAAATTTACAGATAACATCAATTGTATATACCTAAGATTATCTTAATTTATTCATCATTTTGGGAACCTACTCAAGTGCTTTTCTTTCTCTCTGTTATGAATAGGTTTACTCTGAACACCATACTTATTTATTTAAATTCCACCTGTCCTGTAGGGGATCCATCTGCCTGACAGTACTAGTGCTTTAAAAATAACAAACCTAAATATCTGTAATATGATACATTCTCTATCAGTAGTAGTGATGATATTTTTAAACCCCAAGACCATTTAACTCAGGGTTTTTTAGTGTTGTTTTCTCATTTCCTTCATGGTCACAGAGAGTGTAGTTACATAAGTGAGAGGAAAAATGAGGTAATACTTTTTCAAAACTTATCTAAAAATTATAAAATTATGCCAAAGGCAATTATTCTCCTGTTTTTCCTTTTCTTGATTCTGTCCCTTGTGTGTCTTTAGTTGGTTTTTTTTTTTGCTTGGCCAAACTCTGAGCTGCTTACATGCTTCATGCAAACCATATACTAAACTGAAATTAACCTGAACTGATATTTAAATATTTAGTGACGTAGGTCCGGAGGCATATGTGAGTTTCTGCTGCATAATCCCCAAAACAATGCATTTCATGATAGGGAGTTTGAGAGAGAAATTTCAAATAAACAGAGAAATTTGTGTAATATCATGGAATATCCTTGAAAAGGATGTTCTGGCAGAGTCAGACTGGAGGTGAGGATGATACAAAGTTGGAATAAAAACAAATAGCTCTTACACATTTAATTTAAATATAACTGTAAATTTCAAGATTGCTTTTCCGTTAGAAAAGTTCAAAAGACCATTAATGTTTGAGAAGGAGTATTGTCCTTACAATTTCTTTAATACTTGTGATATACCTTAAAGAATAAAATAATGTATGCAGACAATTGGGAAGTCATCTCCAAGCCCTGATGGATGTCCACCTGCAGTGATGCATTTTGTGGGACAGCCTTGCTGCTCCCAGACTTCTGAGACTCCTAATGTGGCCTTGGAGAGATCACTCAGCTTTTGCATGGGCAGGAGGAAATATTCCTTTTGAGGTGCTACCAATTAGACATATTAAATGAACAGATATGTGAGTACATGTTTAGACCATCACAGTGTAACCACACTCTGATGTTACAGAGGCCTACCTGAGCTTTCCATCACAAATAAATTAATCAACACAGTTCATCCATATAAAAATGTTACCCCTGCCATGCAGCCAGGAACCATGCTGTCTACAATAAAGTGATCAGTCAAGCCAGTTCTGTTGAAAATTAAAACTGCCTGAAGGCAGCTTTACTTCATCTAAAGAACTTTTTCCTGTCTTCATATAAAATGATAGAGAGAAACTATAGGCATGCTACTGGTTTTAACTGAATTTGTTTAAAGTGGTTGTGCATCACCATTTGGACATCAGCCCCTTCTTTACATGTACAAAGGAAACAATTCACCTTTAAATCCACAGTTTAAAGCATCCTTCCTGCTCAAAGAAAATTATAATCTGAGGTTTACCAAGTTAAAGTACAGGCTTAAGTAGGAGCTGAGACATTTAAAAGTCTGTTATTGAAATAGAGGGATACTTTTCTCTGCTTGAAATTTTTTGCCCTACATTTAAGCCATCTGCAGTAGAGGTCTTTCAATTAATCCTTGTCCCAGAGCTCCTTCCTAGTTGCTAGAGAGAGAGAGGAAAGAGTGAGAGAGATACCCAAATCCATTTGACTTAGCAGCTATCCTAGAGCTCCTGCCCTCTGAAATGACCCCTTCTAGAGGCAAGGGAGAGAGACCCACCAGAGGATGCTTCAGACAAGATATTTAACAGTGAAATAGCTAAAAGTTTAGCCTACTTGTAACTGTTGCCTCAAGCTATTTATCACAAACATCCAAGAAACATCAGCTGGTTAAATCTGGTGGCAAATGTCATCAACCCAAGGTTCCCCACAGGTGCCATTAGGTGCAGGGGATGGCTGTGCAGTGCAGACCCTGACCCCTCAATACTATCAGATATGGCTGTGGGCTGGGAGCAAAACCAGTAGCTCTAGACCTACTCGTTATTGTCTTGCCTTTCTTTTTGCTCTAAATACCCTTCTAGGAATGCCACAGTGATACAGTGATACAGAGCTTATAACCAGGTCTTTATTAATCCCTTTTGGTAGTTCCTTTAGGACATTTTGTACCTTAAGACAGGTAGGAGAAGAAACTGACAGTCAGTAAACTATGGTGATTTTCAGGGAGTCTGACTCCTGGAGTGATCATTGTCAGTTGGTTTAAATTACTAAAATCTTCAGGCTATTTTGTCAGTATCTGGAGTTCTCAGGTTATGAGAAAAAAATCAAGGATATTTTCTCCTCTGCTCAGCAAAAGAAAAAGAAAATTTATCCCTGCAGGTTAGGTTAAGACACAAAAGAATAGGAATAAAATGAAAACAACTTTCTCATTAGTTTTGTTCATATGAGAAAGACATAAAAATCATAATTAACGATGTTAGAATTTTTTAGATATGAGCTCCAGGGCTGTGGAGAAACAAAACAGACAGAGATGTGTACAGCTTCATATAACTCACACCAAGGTCTCAGCCTGCTCCACACAATATCCCATCAATTCTGAGTCACAAAGGCATTCCAACAGGAGTCCAAAAGTCATTACTGATTGTTCAGTGTTTCATCTCTAGCTACATTCCCTGAGAAATAAATTTTTAACCCATAGCAGGGCTATCGCATTATTGGCACCCTGAATACAGGGTGGGATGACTCTTGTGACTTTAGTGTTGGAATGGAAGGATTCAGCTCTTTAGGAATGATGGGCAGAGGTAAGGGGGGGATGGTGCTGCCTTCAACACCAGTGAGCAGCTGGAGGGTGTGGAGCTCCAACTGGGGATAGAAAAGATGATCGAGTGTTTGTGGGTGAGGATTAAAGGGAGAGCAGGGGCAGGTGACATTTCACGGGGTGTCTGCTACAGGCTGCCTGACCAAGAAGGCTGAGTGGATGAGACCCTCTGCAGACATGTGGGAGTGGCCCCACATTCACAAGCCCTGGTCCCCATGGGGGCCTTCAACAATATTTGTTGAAGGGACAACACAGTGAGATAAAACCAATCCTTTTCCAAGTGATAGAGGAGCCCACAAGGAGAGGTGTGATGCTGGACCTTGTTCTCACCAACACAGAGGGAGGGGCTGGTGGGGAATGTGAAGTTCAAGGGCAGCCTGGAGAGCAGTGACCATGAAATGGTGGAGGTCCTTCCTAAGATCCTTAGGAGAGCAGGGAATGTGCATGGCAAGCTCCCTACACTGGACTTAGGAGAGCAGATTTTTTCTCTTAAGGGATGTCCTTGGAAGAGAATCATGGGATAAAACCATGGAGGGATGAAGGGCCCAGGAAAACTGGCTGGTATTCAAGGATCACCTCCTCCAAATTCAGGAATGACATATCCCAGTGAAAAGGATGTTGGATAAAATGCCAGCAGGCCTGCATAGACAAACAATGATTTCCTGGTCAAACTCAAACACAAAAAAGGAAGCCTACAGAGGGCTGAAGAAAGGTCAGGTAGCCTGGGAGGAATTCAGAGAAATTGCCCAAGCAGCGAGGGATCAGATTAAGTTAAAGCCCTGACAGAACTAAAACAGATCATGGATGACAAGGGCAACAAGAAAAGCTTCTATAGGCACATTGATGATCAAGGGAAGACTAGGGAAAACATAGCGCCTCTCCAGAAGGAAATGGGAAACCAGGTTACCTGGGATACATAAAAGGCTGAAGTAACTCAAAGTTTTAGCTTTGGTCTTCTCTGGCAAATTAGGCAGCCCCACTGTCAAGTCACAGAAGGTAAAAGCAGGGACTGGGAAAATGAAGAATCTTCAACTGTATAAGAAGATCAGATTGGAGACCATCTAAGAAACCTGAAGGCCTGCATGTCCATGGGACCTGATGAGATGCATCCACGAATTCTAAGGGAATGGGCAGAGAAAGTGGCTAAGCTAGTATCCATCACATTTGAGAAGTTGTGGCATTTCAATAAATAAAGAGGGCTTATGAGAAAGATGGAGAGAAACTTTTTATCAAAGTCTGAAGTGACAGGACAAGGGGCAACAGTTTTATCCTGAAGGAGGTAGATTTAGATTGAACATAAGGAAGAAATTGTTCTCTGTAGGGTGATGAGACACGGCACCAGGCTGCCCAGAGAAGTTGTGCATGTCCCATCCCTGGAAGTGTTGAAGGCCAGTTTGGATGGGGACTTGGGCAACCTGGTCTCCCTGCCCACAACAGGAAGATTGGAACTACATGACCATTAATTTGCCCGCCCAGGTTGTATGGTTCTATGATAATGAGCCCATGAAACGACATTTATAAAAATTAAAATAAACGTTTGAAATATTTTTTGATTCTGCCATCTGACTTAATTGTATTCTATAATACTCACCTAGAAATTTACTTAGACGTAAGTATAAACTATGTACCTGCTCACTGAAGAGCTCTTAACAAGTGAAAGAGACAGAAAAATTGAAAGACTGAGATTAGCTGACCAGTTCTTTTCTCCACAGAACACGTAATTCTAATTTTAAGTCATAACATACTGATTTGTTTTTCCTTCAAAATTTATTTTTAATCCCAGCTCTCTCAGCTTGATCTGTACAGATATAAAACAAGGTAGGTGCATGAGCTCCCTCCTTATTATTTCTTAGCATTCCATTTGAATATTTACTAGTGGAGAAAGTAAGAGCCAACAATGAAATTTCAATGCAAGACTTCACAGCAGTCCTTTTGAAAGATGATTAATAATGGTTGTTGAAAGTACAGGATATGAATCAGCTTCTGTGTCCTAATGATTGGCTCTGTGAGAAGATGGAAAAATCACCATACCAAGGGAAAAAAAGTGTATTTATAAAGTGATTTAAAACAATCTACTTGCTGACTTACTTAGCTAGGTTATCCCTACAGATATGGTCTAGGGAAAGAAAGATTTCTGGCCCAGTTTAAAAATACTAATTGAAATCTCGGAACATTACTTCTGAAAAGAAAGAAAATTATTTTGTCTTTGGTTTATCTTAGATCAATAGTGAATCTCTGACTAAACCCTGCAAAATAGGTATTATTGTGCATACTGTGATACAGCAATTTGTGCTTGCTTTTCCTTTGGTAATAGGTCTTATCTGGAAAAAAGTAGGGATGAACATATTCAATTAGCTTTTTAAAATACAGTGTCATTATTTAATTCTCCTACCTTTTTATCCATGGACGTTTTCCCAATCATTTTTAGTTACTGCCTCCTGTGGGCTTGTGTAGCAGACATGCTGACTCCTTAATTAAAATTGCATGCCAGGAAGTAAGTAACTGCCAGCTGAATGCTTGCCTCCTACTGCTGCATTCTGTCAGCTCAGGGATGGTTTTCTTTCTCCTCCCCCCTTATTATTATTTTAAGGAAATGTCAGTTTCTGTTTCTGAAAGCAAATTTGGGGAAATCTTGAAAATTCACTTAAATTGGTGTTTAAATCTAGAAAATGTTGTTATTTTTTGTGTAGAAGAAAAACACAAGCACATTAAAAGGATGAAGTCAGTTTGAGTCTGAATAACCCAAACACCATGCAATTAATATTGGTATGAACACATAGATGGACAAATCAGAGTGGTTTATGCTGCAGGTTTGCTCCCATCTGGGCAGACATCTGCAGAACTCTCCTGGAATTAAGAACCTTCCTCAGACATTTCCCTGTTTTCCTGTAGGTAAGGTTGTATTCATGGAGAATTGAGTAGTCTGGACACCTGCCTGAATTTCCCCAGGCTTTGTGATGCAGAGCAGCAGTTGGTCTTCAGGAGCACACGGGTGAGGAATGCACGGCTCTGCAAAGCGAAAAGGCTCCACGCTGCCCGTGCTCCTGCTGGCTACTGCCAAAAGGGCTGTGGCCAGCACTCTTTTTGCGGCTGGTGCTGCTTCTTCTCTGTGCTTTTCCACTGAGCTTCGTCTGGAACCTTTCCCTTTGAATGGCAAGCACACCACCTTTGCTCTCAGCCAAGCCAGAGCAGAGTGTTCAAGGCAATTTCTTGAGTGGGAATGTTGAAGTCAGAGTTATTAGGGCCCAAATTAGGCTCTTAAAAGTCTCAGGTAGAGGCCAAATCATCTACCCTTCCTGCCCACACCAATATTTGCTAATTTTCACCCTTGCTTCCCATGACATGAGCCTCAGGTATTTTCCCTTTTTGCCTAATAGGAGAGAGATTAAGTACAGAAGCCTTCTCTCAAAGAGGGAGAAATAGAATTTGGCAAATGTTCCCCCATCCTTCTAGTTCTGCCTTTTTTACATTCCTTATCCTGTGAATATAAACTCACTTCTCCAAAGCTTTCCAGATATCTGCAGGGGGTTGAAACACGCTGGTTTGTTTGCCCTGGTAAGTGGAATCCACCTCGATGTTGGCTGCCAGAGACATCCAGGTAGCTTCTGCTCTACAGCTCCCAAGAATGGAGCTCCTGGGCAGCCAGAGGCCTCAGCAGTTTCAGTTCATGTGCGTGCTCTGCTCCACAGGTCGCAGGGAGAAGCAAGAGCTTAGCAGCTGTGATAGCTGGCTGCTTTAGCATTTCACATCTTCAGGCTATGATTTTTTACTTTTTTTACAATTGTCTTTGTTTTATCACCTATGGAGTGAAATTTTGACTCCAGGAAATTCAGTAGGAAAGTTCCCATTGATTTTAGCTGAGCTGGAATGTCAACTTAATATGACAAAATGGGGAAGCAAAGCAAAGGCTTTAGAGACAGCTAACATCTTTTATTGCAGTAACTGACATACTTGGGGAAAAAAAAGTAAGGTCTTGGGCTTACAAGATTTTTATTCATATTGCACTGGGTTAAATATTTATTAGAAGTTAAAATATACGTGAACATAATCTAAATACAACGGGGTTAATATTTCAACTAGTACCCAAATTATTCACACTTTTCGGAACTAAATTCAGGCTTCCATTTTTGGGTTGAAATTGATAAAGCACAAAGCTCCACCACAACCAAAACATTGAAAAGGAAAATTTGAAAAAAAAAAAAAAGCTGTAACAGTGCAATTAAAAACCAGCTATGATCCTCATGTAGAATGGATAGCAATGGCTCTCTTGCTCTGGTTTTTATTTTAGTTCTCATTTTGCATGTTTATTTCAAGCAGGTAGTAGCAAAGATCACAGGTCCAGATATCTCACTGCATTCAAATCTTCCTGAGTTTGAATTACAGTGAGAAGAAAAGGAGCAGTGAAAAACATGGATAAATACAAATAAATTTTGAAACTAAACTTTTAAAACCCAATCATGGTTGCTAAGTAACAAAGGCATACTTAACCTTTGCTAATGATTAATAAACCACAAAATTTGCACAAGCCAGGAAACATGTAGCAAAGGAGTTTTGCAGGCATTTTGTTTTGGGAGTTCTCCAGCTTTCTTAGTTTTCACTCTTCTAAAATTTGCAAGGAGATAAGAGGGAGGAAATTACCAAATTACTGAACTAAAAAAGTCTTTGTTCCCATGTGAAATACTAGCAAGAGATGTTTATATTCAGAAGATTTTTCCCTGAATGATGCTCACCCTGAAATGAGATCTGAGCCTGAATGTACCAAGCTGGCTTTGAGGTGGGGACCTGGTTTTCCGAGATTTATGTCACCTGCTCATCATCGCAAAGACACTGGGCTCAACTTTCATGTTGATGGTTAAGAGTCAATTATGATAAGATCTCACAGAATATTTTCTCTGTCATGTCTTGATCCTTTTTCTCTCAGCATAGGTGATCACAGATGCTGCTTAAGAAATGTTATTTCAGTCCTTGAAAATCTCTTACTGCATCAGCTAAAGCTAAATCCAGTCTATCTCATCTACATATCTCTAACATCATTTATAAGGCCTTTATCACTGTTTCACCAGATTTCTTTCAGAATTCCCACAGAGTAGTATATAAGGGATCAGATTCATTTTTCCTTAAGGGTTGGGCTGTTAGATAATTGAAGGTTGTACAGTGAGACACAAGAGTCAGGCCATGAAAACACATACTAGATATCCATGAGACCACAATCCAGTACATGACTGCATGTTACTGCCCAAGTAGTTTTTGCCTCTAAAAGTCTCAGGAAAACAGAGACTATAAGAAAATCTGTGTCCTTGCTTACCTAATTAAGCCTATCTAGATTTGTTTAGATTTTTTCTTTATGTAGGGCTCCTCTAAGTCTCTTTTACATATCTGCCTGTTTGATTATGGGAGAAGCAGTAACCTGATTATGCAAGTAAGATTTTCTGTCTATCTGATTGTGAGATCCTTGGTATCTGTGCATTTCTGCTGTGTAATTCCATTTCTGCACCGAGTAAAAACTTTGACTGCTGTTTTCTTGTCTGCTTTTCCCTTCTGTGGTTCATTAGCAGGCAGTACATCCTCACAGTGTACATTATGTCACTTAAAGAGATGGTGTCTGTTCCTGTCACACAGCCTTTTTTGGAATGTCAAAGATGGGGCAGTAGGACAGATTTTTTTTATTATCTCTGGCTCAGAAAAGGACGTCACACACCTGTGTACTGGAAAACATGATATACAGTGAAACTGGTTGGGTATTTTGGGAATGATGTGCTTTATTGTAAAAAAAATAACAATTTATTGAAATTGAGGCATAGAAAAGTAACAGTATTGACACTTTTGATCTAATTTCTTATACGAAAATAGAAATTCCAGTTTCTCAGTTTGAAATTATATTTAGCTTCATAATTGAAGATAACAAGAGAGAAGTTAAAAATTAACTAATATGTAAAACCATTCAAAGTCAATTGGAACAGTATATCTTGATTGATGCAAACAAACTAACAAATGCAAATACATTCAAAAAGTCAAATGTTTACCCTGAGCATGGAAAAGAAATTTTTTAAATTGCATAAAAACATTCTCTGGATGAAAAAGCTTACTTCCTGGAAAAGTTGAAAGAAAAGCCTGGCAGTATTTTTTCTCAAAAATAAGACAAATTGAAAGAAAAGCCTGGCAATATTTTTATCGCAAAAATAAGAAAAAGAACAAACAGACTAGGAATAGGAATGCCATATAGATCACTAATGACTTTATAATTTAAGACTTTACTGGTTCTAAATTTAAAAGCTTATGCTCTGGTAGATGGTGATATAAACCATCCATAGACTAAGATACTAAAGATGAATTCCCTCGCGGGTCTTCAGAAGATCCTTCGAAGATCTAGATTTGGAGGATGTACTGTATATCAGCGATCTAGATGTAAAAAGCAATTTTCATAAATCTGTTCGATAAGGATAAAGTTAATTTCATGTATTTGTGACATGTCTACATCAGATGCCTAAGCTTTTACAAATGTTGTGCTGTTTCTAATGGAGGGATAAAAAGACACACGTCCTGTGGATGATTTTTCAGGTTTATACTAGAGATGTATCTCAGAATACACTGAATTACTCTGGTTACATACTTGTTGTGTAGATCTTTAAGGCAGTGTAGGATATCCATCTTAGATTTAGAAGTCGAAGGTTTGGTCACCTAAGTAAAACCAGACAATTTCTCAAGTGTGTTTGTTTTATTTTGAGAACAAATATGACCAAGATGACAATATCTTTCTCTGATTGTTATGACGGTTCAAAGTGTCCCTCTCATGTACATGCTTAACCCATGGTGCTGGTTAAACACAGCTGTGTATACCACTTACTCATCTCTGCAGAAATTATTTGATCTCCATGTAGCTCTATACACGATAACCCACAAATGCAAGAGTTTTATTACATGTACTAAAATGCTTCCAATATAAGCAAACTGAAATTGCCTCTGCTTTATGGATGTTGTCATAATAGCTTTGAAGCCATTGCCTTGCTTCATAATACTGTTCTTTTTGAAAGCAATGCTGCTCTTTTTAAGAGCATTAAACATCAAATTAATTCTAAATGCCAAGATCTGAAATCAAGAGAAGAGTTATAACAGATTAACTTCACATAAATATTCTTGGAGTTTAAGAATTTCAGAGTAAAACTGAACTAACTAAATACACCCTCCTTACTATTATTTACAGTTAAGAGGAGAAAACAGGAAAGAGGACAAAAAAATGGCCACATCCTGATTGGGTTAATAAGGTAGGCAGAATTATCAAGGCTGATGAAATTAGGTAAGAGAGTCTGATACAAAAAACATTTTAAACGGGTTTTCCTTTTACAGGGAAATGTTATGTGAAACTAGCAAATGCACTGGAAAATGAAAGCATTGATAGACTGGAGGAAGCACAATGCATTAGATACTGAATAATTCAGACACAATACTTCATATGTTTGCAAACTACAAGGAGACACAACTGAACAGAAAAGTCAAACATCTGAAAATTCATGCAAAATAAGTCAACAGGGCAAAAGATTTCCTGTAAAAATTTTCTGTAGAAAATAATCAGTACTATGGCTGAGATTAATTGTATAAACTTTTAAATAAAGCATGTTTTTTTGTAGCTGTTAACCTGCAGGATGCTAATCTACAGGAAATGTATCAAAATACTTAATGATCTATACTTTAACATAGATTTTTTTAAAAAGTGCCCCATATTTAAAGTATAGTTCCTTATATTTACAACAGATATATACCAAGTAAACAGAGATGATGGGAGGCATGATACTGGAAACTTCCTTGAGCTTCCCTGCACTCTTTCCTTGGCACAGTCAACATTTTTTATATTTTATATCTTTTATATTAGAAACCTTAAATTTATTATAGAGTTTAAGATTTTTTGTGCGCTTGCACTGAGTAAGATGAGGTAAAAAAGATGAGGGAGGGTTAGATTCATTAGTTTAACTGGCCCCCTCCAGACCTACATTTCTGAGTGTGAATTACACCTTGGTGCCCCCTTTCTGCCTGCCTCCTACATATATACACAACACACACGTTTTCTTGCTGATCATTTCTAAACTCATAGCAACTATCTTAAACTAATTTACATTTTCAAAGGGTAGTTACTTTTATTATTGAAAGACAGTTTTTCAAACAAGCTCCTGCTTTACCCTCATAGTGTCTTTACAGGAAGTAGAATTCCCTGCTCTGGCACAATTAAAAGTCCAGTTCTGCAGTTAAACTCAGAATTTAAATGATCTCACATGGCACTCCATAGGTGAAACTCATTCATTTTCTTATGAACAATTTATTTTTCAATATTCTGTTTGAAATGTGGCATCAACTACCTATGTTCCCCATAAAAATAAATTAAAAAATTGTTTACAAGAACTGCTGCCAAAACTCTGGGCATTGTACAAAAGCATGGAAAGTCTCTCATAAGTCAGTAGAAATGGTTTGCAATTTTGGGGAAAGATCAGCTCTGAGTCAAAATGCGGGGTCAGAATGGACATCTGATGTACACTGGGAAATACATGTTCAGAGACCTGATAAAGAAAAGACAGTGTGATATTTTCATGCCTGACAGAATACAAGCAACATTTTATTTACAGAAGTTTAAGTCTTTTATCACAAAAGACTTAATCAGCCTCTTTGCTATGTGCAGTACTCAGAACCAATTATCGTTACTACAAAATATTCACACCTGTGTCTGTACAAAGGAAAACTCCTCCATGATCAGATGTCCCCTCTAAAATCGTATTTCATTGCCAAAGCATCCTGGCTACTGGACAGCTCAAACAGAGGCTGAAGAGGGATAGACAGGCTGATTTAATCATTTGCCTATCAGAATAGAAAATAAATTCTCAGTTCTATTGCCATTAGCATTTCAAAGGGAGTGTGACAGGCATATGTAGTTTTTAAAAAGTAATAAATCTATTTCATCGCAGATGCAGAATCCTGCTGTTTGAAACTAGGACCAAAAAAACCCAGAACATAACTCATATAATCCAAATGGGCTGATACCCATGATCTTTATGGAAAGGCTGGATATGAAAAAAGAGTTTGAGATTCTATTTGATTCTTTAGCCATTAATTATTTTAGTAAGCATAACACCTCAAGAGAATCTGAAAAAGCAGCAAGCAAACCACAGAGGTTAAATATAAGATTAAAAACCCACCCTCTTCAAGACAGTGCTTAAAATGGCCACAAGCTACAATCCAGTATTTAAGATCAAATTATCTGAAGTGAGCTGCTACTGAATCTAAAATTCACCAGGTGCTTCTAGTTTGGCTTGGAAAGTTCTCTTGCCTTTGGCACCCGACACTTATCTCATGGAGTGCTTGCATTGGGTGACTGCTAAGGGACACTGAGGCACCCGCCTGCAATCAGGAATGGTCTGCTGCTGTCGCAGAGCTAAGGTCTGACAGGGTGCTTGTCAGGGGTACAAATTACTACCTGCTGTTACTCTTTCAAGTAGGCATGATTCCAACAGAAAAAAGTTTCCCTTTTAATCTGAATGTATGAAAAATTAGTTCCTTCACTGACTGAAAGGCTGCTTACTGTGGGATTTAAGCTTGTTGTTTACTTCTGTAGTTTCCATATCATTAACTGCTATCATATCCTATGTCATATCTGTGGATGCTTGGTGAGTACCCCTAATATTTATACATATGCACATTTTCTTTCATCTTGGAAGGAGGGCTGTTTACAATCTTAATCAACATTTTCTTTCACAGAAGGAATTTCTTACACAGATTAAGTGCAGTTATTATGGGTTTAGAAACCAAATGCTTTTGCACTGCTGGTATTTTCAGAAACTGGATATAGATCAAATTCCTGGCAAATAATTCCAAGCAAGACATTTGTGTTCCATTTATTTTCTGCAATTGCAGTATATGATCTCCAGTGCACACTAAGGCTGACATCTATTTTTTCATGTTGATAAGACTTTTGCTTCATATCAACATGTAGGACAAAAGACATTTATCAAGACTGGCCAGCTTTCTACAAATTTCCCCTTCTTGCTCTGACTAAATCACTGTGTTCCTGTAACCTTGTCAATTTTCTATGGTCAGATTTTGTCCTCATACTTACCAAAAAACCCCCAAGTAAACAGAGTTTATTATTTTTTTGGAAAGCAGAGTATTATCCTAAATCCTCAGTGAGTTTTTAGGAGTTAGTGCCCAAAATACTGTTGGAAAGTTGCATGTTTGGATTTTATAGCATGTTTTTCTTTGGTCATGGACAGAGTGAAAGATTCAAGCTACATCTCCATGCTATTAATGGTGTGACTGAAGCAGGGTAGGAACACCAAACCAGCCCAAGTATAGCTATATATGTGGGATATCATCAGCAAAAAGTCATAGAGGTAGAAAGTGAAGCCTTTAGCTTGGGCAAGAAATAAAAGCAGTTGCTCAGAATTTGGCTATATTCAAGCTGCTGGTTCAGAGGTGTACAGCACATCTCCAATGGTTCAGATGTAGCCAAAGAGCAAGTCTGAGTGTATTGTCTTTCTGGCAGGAAATCATGTCACATCTAGAGTAAATTTTACTGGATCCCTCAAAAGCTGCTTGCAAGTATTTTACTTATTTCTATTATTTCATCCCTGCTTAACCTGAGAAGGGTGGGACTTATTCCTCTTTCTGCATTGTGACTTTAGGGAACTGATCTTTGCTTCCCTGGGTATCTCCCTCCTTTCCTGTAAAATGGAATAATAAAAACTATATAAAGTATCCCAAAACCTAAGAGGGAAGGAAGTACAGAAAGCAAAACACTGTTATTACTTCACCTTATCTACATTATATCTCTTCCTTCAAACAGCGTTTTCTTCTAAACAAAAGAAATTCATCAGAAGTTCAACATCATCCTTGGCCCATCATGTTTCTATGGTTACAGAGCCAGTATTTTTCATCTGTAGAAACTAGCAAGAATTTTCCATTTTAAAAGTCTGTTGTGCCCTATCTCTCTGACCATCCCTTATCAAGGACAGATTATTTTCATCTTGCTTGCCTCATCAAACCCTGTACTGAAAGCATCTCCCAACCAGACTTTAGGACAGAGAATTTAAATACGTAAGTAGGCATTTTTTGCAATAATACCCAGAAATGTCATCACAAAAAGGTAGAAACGTAAGAAGGGATGTTAAACTAAACCTGAAGGCTTACCCTCTCTCTGTTTTTCAGCAGGTTGGATAGGCCTTGGCATGATGGAAGGAACATGATCCTCTCCCTGTCAACACTATGTGCCTTGGCCTCTCAAGCCCACTGCCTAGTTCATGTCAGAGAAAAGACACCATGCTTCATCTCAGATCCAGTCCATCTTGGATATTTTTCCATGTCATTTAATTTTGTATCATGCAAGCATACATATATCTCTATATATGCATATGCTGTCGCAGTAGATAAGCAATAAATGTCAATACAAAAACACACACACCCCTCTACTGCCCAAACTACCATGAGGCATTACAGATCCCTTTTCTCAACCCAGCCTTTCTGCAGTAGGAAGGCATGCATATAGATTAAACTTCAGCTTCCCTTAAGCACAAGCTTATAATTCCCTTAACATCCTCTTGAAATATTTTTTTTTCTCTTCTCTATGCACCGATGAAGAAAAACAACCTTCCCTTCTCAGAAAAGGAGCAAAGCCCACTCCTTCTCAGAATGATATCAGAACTTGGCTCCTTCTGTGTCAGCGGCCTCTTTATTTCCCTGTCCTGACCAGTGTATTCCTTATTTGCACTCTTGTCTTTCAGTCACATGTGGGATTTTATCTGTTGCTGTAACATTCGTGAAAATTACCACATAAAACTTCAAAGTTAGTTTGGAGAGCTGATCTACCATGACTCTTTGTAAAAAACCCCTTTAACAGAAAGAATACTGTTTCCCTGATCATTCCCAGTTTTCTTCCTTATTTTTTTCTGGACAATTTCTAATTCCAGAGTGAATGACCAGGGCTTGAGGAACCTGCAAGAGTGCCTGCAAGCAAAAGCCTAGGAAAAAGTATATAGCAGAATCTCCTGCCTAACTAGAGAAAATGGAAATTTTCTGTTGTTCACTAAAGACAATTTCACAATGTCTAATAACTCTTACTGCGTTTTTCTACCATGAACCAACACCCGCTCACCTTGAACCCTTTTCAAACATCCATAATATTCCAGAGCAAGGAGTTCTGGTCTAATTAGGCATGGTGTGAAGCACCCCTTCCATTTGTTTGACCTTTTACATGTCTCTATCACACAATTTCTAAGTGTATGGTTTTTGGACTATATGTTCAGTGCTACCATGTGTGAATTCACAGTGAAGAAAAGAGGAGTAACAAATCAATAGTCAGCGTGCTGCTCCAAATGATTGGCACAAAGGTTCAACTGAGCAGAGGCTGGTACAACCAAGATGTCATTAATTTAAGTGACAGATCAACTAAAAATCATAAGAAAATAAAGTGTGGCATATGTTACCAGGGTGACATATGTCACAAAGGGGATAATGGGTTGATAGCAGAAGATGAGAGGAACCTCATGGCCTGAGGCATGAGAGGCCTGTCATGGCATGACAGGAACCTGTCATGGCCTGTCTCTCAAAAGCTGCTGATTCAGTACAAAAACTAAACCCAATTGCTCTGCTCTAGGTCTCGTTATGGTTAAGTTTTCTTTTTGTGCCTCACCAAAACCTTAAATGAAGTTTTAATTTAAAAAAAAAAAAGTTTGACAATGAAGTGGCTGCCAATTCCTCCTTAATTATTTAATTCACCAAATACTATAGCTAACTTGTCAGCATTTTGAATTTTCTAAGTGGAAAGAAGTAGAGAAAATAGATAAGGTGTCAATTACAGTGAATTGCAATTAAGATTATTGGCAGACGAAGACCTTCAGGGATCCAGAGTCCCACATAGCAGTAAGCTTGATAATCAGATGATCTAACCTTGCACTAAAAAAGAGAATGAGTCATGTTATGCAATATAAATTAATCATTTGAAAACAAAATTTAAAAGAAAAATAGGATAGACATATACACTCAAAATGTTCTCAAGTTTTTCTTGTCTTTGAAGGAACAAACATCCATCTGATCACACGTTTCTTGACTACATTGGGAGCAGAGAGCCAGGGAGCTCCTGGCACACACCAACTATGTCCCAGCTCTGTGACAGAGTGGAACCCCAGGGTGCTCCTGCCTGAAAAACAGGCTCAGCTTTCCTACTGGATGTTTTTCAGGCTCCTCAGTTTAGCTGGAGAGGATTTTCTGGGCAGCCCTGTGGGGTTGTTGATGGGGCCTGCATGTCAAGAGACACCACAGCACATACCCAGCAGAAAACAGATGCTGCTTTCTCCTTCTGCCATTAAACTACAGTAGAAGCAGCTAGCTGATCTAATACGTAGATTGTCATGACAAAAGAGATATCTAAGGACTGATCCTGAACATGATATCAGAAAGTAGGGAGGCTTCCTGGATTACCACCTTCTGTGTCAAATCAATTCAGAAATTACTGATGAGAGAGAATGAGAGAAAGAAAAACCCTGCTCTCTGCTACTAGAAATAAAACCTGTTGTTTAAAATGATGCTGATCTTTCCACTAGCCAGACCTTGTGGAACAGTACTTGTGTCAAGTTAGAAACATGAAAACAAGATTGCTTCTGTTCACATTTCCTCCCACCACATCTCTCTCAAACAATAATGAGGCTGAGGGGAAAGGAAGTCATTGTAATTTTACCAGCTGTAACAAAACATTTACACCAGCAGATACCATGAGGCTAGACTAGATTACTCAGTCCTGGAAACAGCATTTCTGTCCTTAACTGTGTAACCATCACTGAGGTTTTGCCACAGGTATGCTGCACTGCCTTTGCATTTCCTTTTCTGAAGAGGATGAACAAAAGAGAACTGTACCCATTTTCCTCCCTATTAACACTGCCTAAGGGGTCGTATAAGTCAGAAATACTCATAGAACAACCACATTCTCCCCTTCCTTTCAGCTTGGAGCTCTATCAGGCTCTGTTGTAATAGCCTTTTATTCACTATAGCTCTTTTATAATTTCTTTCAGTATTCAGAGTCCCATCTGCTTACTCAGGGGACTGGAGAAAATTGACATTCTTTAGAGAGCGATAAACCACCAGCACATTTCAGAGAACATTCATGAGGTTTAATTGTGACTTTTGCATTATCCTATGTTATAGTTCCCAACAGTAAAAGAAATTCTGCCCTCAATGTTTTTCTGCTGACAACACTGTGTTACAGGGACCATACAAGCAAACAGCTTTTATAGACACCGTGATAGACCATATAGATAAAATGGTAGAGATGTAAATTCACATTGGCGTGTGCATAAGTGAAATTCACCACTGGATTCAACTAGCAGAAAATGAATTTTTAGTGAAATATAAATTGGAAAGAATAGACTTGAGATCCAGAACTAAGATGGATTGCACATAGAAAGTGCTGATTTGGTTCACAGAGACAAGACATTGCCCCTGTGTCATTGCTTCAGTGGTTATTTGAAAGAACAGGAAGCTTAGGACTCTCAGAATAGAAAAAATGAGAAAACCAGGCAATTGTACCTAACAGTCTGCAAGGATGACAGCTACTTTTGCCTACTTGGCACGCTGTGACTTCTTCCAGCATCAACTGCAGATAACAGAATTGTGTAGGTGACATCTGCATCCCAGAGGTTGGTCTTGGGCCCCATGCTTAGAGGGCAACTGGCAGCCATGGTGTCTCAGCCACAGCTGGCACTTACACTGGACTCTGACATTCTGCCAAAAAACCCAGCTCACCAGGGCAGGGGGACACCCTACCTTATCCCAAGGGCAGTGTTGGTGTTAACCAGTGTCAGGGCAGAATGGTGGAGCAGGCTCCAAGCACATGCAGCTGCAGGCAGCATCTACTACTTTGAAAGAGGTTTTCATTTTCAAAGAATTGCTATGGGTCTACACAGCTAATTAATGTTTTCCCCAAACTATCAAGTAACTTCTTCTTTATTTTTTTTAAAAATAAAACCTATGACACTACCCTGCCTTGGAAACTGACATCCCTGCCAGACTTATGCTGGTGATCTCTTACAATAATACAGTGTAGGAATGACAGGTTCACTTAAATAGTATTAGAATTAACTAGAACAGTAATGGTTGGCAATTGGTTGGAATTATACACTATAATTTTTTAAGTTTTTTAAATTTTTTAAAGTAAATTTTGGAAATAAAGCATATACAATCAACTGAAACTAAATCCTAGTTTTCCCTGTAACCATTAAATTATATTTTCAGAGGGACAAGACACATTCCAATTTAGAAAATCACTGTGGTGAGAAAGAAGTCATGATACAGCCCATGGAGGTATTGTAGTGGATTTTCCATTATTTGATATCTTTACATTAGAATTATCATTCAAAAAGAGACACTATAGCTTAAATAGAAAATAACTGATTTAGTGTCAAAATGACTTGCTGAATTTTTGAATTTTTATATGCTCTTGTAAGTCAAGTGGTTAAATTACTTGATCACCATTTCTCTCTACAACTGAAAATCTATAAATTGCCAACCAAGCTTAGTGATGTTAATGATATACATATACTATAGACAAAAGTGTTGCAAATTATCAAGACAATTATTTCACTAATAACTAATTCTACTTTGAAGTACTCTGATACTGCAGTTCAGATCTCATCTTTCCATTCAATAATAAGATAGGAACTTAGGAAATAGAAAACAATTGATTTTGGTGAAACATAGATAAAGGGATAGAGACATAGAGAATTAAGTAATGGTAACATTTGAAGATTTTATTCAGTGCTGATCAGAAGTTTTAAGTCTTAAATTTCATAATGCTCCCCATTATTTTTCATATAACTCATATTGTGCACAGGACATGAATGAAAACCTACCTGTAAACTTTAAATCACAAGCATCAAAAGGGTATTGTAGTTGAACATTTGCTCCATAAGTATTCATAACATTTTTTATTCAGCTAAAAGGCAGGGAGTCACCAGTGCAGAGCACTTACTGAACCAACTTTTAGGTTAACTAATTAGGTTAACCAACTAATTTACAGCCTTATTTAGAAAACTGCATTGTTCTCTGGAGTTCTCTGCTTTCTTCTCTTGGTGAGACACCTACATTACCAACTTCTAAATTAGATCCCCAAACTGAGTTCTTGTATTCTTACCATGTTGAGAAGATGAAAAAAATACCCTCTAAAAGAGACTTAAGAAAGAAGTGGGAAGAGGAAGATTAAAGAAGTTTTGAGGTAAGCTAGGAAAGAGATTTTCTGCAGTTTTTCAGAGAGGCAGGATGCAGTTTTGTACTTAAACTCAAAGAGGGGAAAAAAGCAAATTTTGAAGACCATAGGTGTGTTTGAATGGAGCTATAGAGAATTCGATTGCAAAAGACCTTTTAAAGGTGTATATATATTCAATTATTTATCTAACAGTCTACAAAATCTCAGGAATGTGTTTGGAATGCAGATAGCCTCTCCAAAGTTAATACTGAATATAGAATATTATTATTCAGTACCAGAATACCCTTCTGATATTGAATACAGCTTTCAACTTCAGCCCTTTTCTTACAATTTTTTTCAAAAGGGAGAGAATATCATGCAGTTTACATGTAATAGCTCATCCAAACTAATCAAGTTTTGAAAAGTTTTAAAATAAATTATGAGAAAGTATTTCTGCTCACTTAAAAAAAACCAAACGACATTTTGAACTTTGTTTTATAGTTTTCTGAAAATGACAGTAAGAAATGACATGATAGTGGAAATTTATTCAAATAGTTTAACTAACTGAATAGAATTCATAATGAACTCTACATTTTTCTGAAATTGTATGATAAATATCTTCTTGGAAATTATATTAGGGAAGTAGGGACCTATGAGATCAAAACGAGGAGCTAGTTATTACACTAAAAGTATCTCAAAGTCAAAACCATCTTTTGGCTGTAATGGATATTAGTTGGTTACTTCAACACAGTCATGAACCAGCCACCCAATCACACATGGCACTGGCTTGCCTCCTTTAATCACCCTAAAAATGTCCGAAGCAGGTAAGCATGTACCTGTTTACATGTTCTTCTCCAAAATAGGATGGACATTGTCCTGTCAATGATCTGGGGAGGTCCAGACAGTGGGCAGTGCAAAAGCTGCAGGCACAGCACATGAGCCTTGCTGTAACATCCCTCCATTTCTCAAAAATTGGAGTTTTTCCCTTTGTCACCAGCTATCACCCCTGAAAAGATACATTTGTCCAGCTGAGATCTAGACAGAGTGTAAAGCATCCTTTGGTCTCCTTCTGATGGATGAGAGAGAGAAGACCCAACCTCCCACTCACTTACTGTGCAGTGTCTTTTTGCTTGTGCTTGCTGGCCCACTTTAACCAGATGTGCCCTGAAAAAATGCCTCTACTCATCCTTGTATCAGCCCATGTAAGCCTTCTGACTCTCTGAGACAAGAAGACTGTTGCCAGTAGCGTGGGCTGGACCAGCTGACCACCAGGGATGGTCAGCAGCTCATCGGCGGTGTCTGCGCGTGTCCCTGAGTGCCAGGTTCACTGCAGTCGGGGACCGTTTCCCCCAGCCGTGAGCTGCGATTCCCTATGACGGCAGCCACGCTGTCCCCAAAAGCCGGAGTGCTGCAAAGAGAGTGTTCCCTCGCCCGGACCCCAATCAGACACGCGGTCACACGGTGGTCAGGTGCTTGGAGTCAAGGGCGAAAGCCCTGGCCCCAGCAGAGCATCAGACTTTTATTCTGAGGGTAACAACCAATCTCGGAACGGCACAGGGGAGGAACCAGGGAGGGACAAAGGGACAGGGACCAATTGGGAAGGAGGAAGGGAGGAAAGAGGGAGATACGAATATACCATTATGAACTGAGGGACAGCGGGCTCTAGGTTTCCACAGATACCTCAGGGGGGAAGAAACTCTCTGGGCTTGAACCACCGCTACAGAAGACCATCTCTTCTCCCTGGTTGGAGAGATGGAAACCAGAAACTGTGTAGCAGGTTCCCTCCTGTGTGTTTATCCCACATGCCAGGGGCAGACTGTGGGGCTGGCAGCCTCCCCCATGCTTTTTCTGCAGTAACTGCAGCCTCCAAATAGCTCCTGAGATTTGTGCTGAGAGCTTGTGCTGCCCCAGGCCTTGACCAAAACCTTCTGCAGGGCTGCCACAGTTTTCAAACAGCCATGACTCACAGTTCTGATGGTAGAAAGCCAGTTATTGTGCTAGTAAATGCAATACGGGGGAAGCTTCTAGTGCTGCTGTTGAACTGCTCTCTTCTATGGAGTGTACTCCATCCACATCCTTATCTCAATGGAACTCAGAGAAAATTAAATGCCTCTCAGACTAACTCTTTCCATCCCTCTCTCTCCATGTTCATGCTTTCATCTTTGGTCATGCTTGTCAGATCCATATAAAGTGGATAGCCACAGTTTATTAGATCACAACATGTTTTTTTCCTTTTTTCCCCCCCTAAAAATGCAATGATCCCCTAATTGGTCTGTCTTATGTATATAGATGTATAAAATACAGCTTTACAGCTTCATACTTAGTTGAATTTGTTGTCCTGCATCTGTCATTAAACATTGTTCATGCAATCCTTTTACCTCAAATATAAATATAAAATAATTTATTTGAGTAGTTATGCAATATTTAATAAATGTGCTAGAAACCATTTATTTATGAGCTATAATGAAAGCACATAGACATTCTCTTGAAAAAAAAGGATAAACATGTACTTACATTATAGTAATTTTAAAGATAGTAGTTATTAATAAATTTAAAAATCAGATTATAATGAATACCTTAGAGATACATCAATAATAGCTACTAATAATCACTACACAATTAAAAGTTTTTGTTGTTTGTGCATATACTTGTATATTCATCAGTGACCACTGAGTTGAAGTGACTTCACTGTTAATTGCGTGTTCACCCTTCTTGCCACTTTGTCTTCCTATTCTTACCATTTATTTATGCAATATATTCTTTGTATGATTTATGACAAACTTCCACAACACTTTCCAGCTACTTCTCTGCACTTTTCAAATATTTTTCATTTGATTCCCTCTAAGTTAGACATTGAAAGACCTAACCCAGAAAAACTAAAATCAAGCTGAATATAATTAATTGACCCAAAAGAGGCCAGCAGAATCCCATTCACATAAAAATTATTTCCTTCTGGCTCCTGTTTGAATCTTGGTATTTCTGAAAATCCCTCACAAATGCAGAAAGGGAAGACACAGAGAGGAGCTATACAGAGAACGGAGAGCTTTGCAAAAGCCCAACCCACTGACACAACCTGTGGGTGCAGCCCCTGGAGGAAAGCAGTCTTCAGCCTGGCAGGGCTGGTGTGACCTGCTGCTGCTGGGAGGCATCCATCAAGCATTTACACAAGCCACATCAGCTTAAGACACTCTCAACCCCACTGGAGAAGTAAGGCTTAATTCAATCCCTTATCTACCCTCAGTGAATACCACTGGAAATACTGCTTTTTCTTTGTTTTCCCTCTGATATTTGGCACCAGGATTTATGTTTGGCCTTCACTTTGTATCATCTCTTTTCAGCAAATCCATTGTCTCCTTTGCTTTCTCTTTTATTTTTAAAAAAGCTTTTCACTTCAACTTTTAGTAGTGAAACAGAAACCATACTTAGAAATTCCTCCTTGGGTTTGTCTTTCAAGGAGGATTTGCAAAGCCCTGTGCTTGGCAGCAAGCGCTTATGCCACCCCAACAAAGCCCCTACAGAACAGCACTGCTTACTTGTGTGACAGCTCTGTCCTTGCATGAATCAGATGTGTGGAAAGATGCAGAGTTTAGTGCTAGGATTTGTATGAATATTCTGTTTAAATATATGTCTCAAGCCCTCATTTCTATAATTAGAAAAGGCTTCCAAATATCCTAATGAAAAACAAGGTATGCATGTGGTTTTCTGTGAATTGTACTACCAGTTCTTTCTTACATTCGGCATTGTTGTTGCTGTTGACTGTAGCAGATGGCTGGGTTATATCTTTTGCCCTTTGCACAGGAATGTTTTTGCTATTGTTGTTTGATGAAATAGCTGGCTTTCAACAGGAATTTTAATTTAACTAATGTACTCACTGGGAGACAGGTGAAACTTTCAAAAGTTTGTCGAAGCAAAGTGTCTGCTCACAGACACATATTTAAAATGAGGGACATGTACAAGGCAATTTGGGTAGGATGTTCAGAACAATGGATTGAAAAAAGCTGTTGTTTATAAATGGCTATTTACATAATCTGCCATTTCTGTTATCTGCAACATTCTGCACAACAAAATTACTGCAAACAAATGAAATTTAAATGTCACTAGATGAACTAATCTTAGCTAAAGCATAAGAAATTTAAATTAGCCCATCATTAAAGCAGCTTGCATGACATCCTAGAGGATGAAGTAATCTTTTCAGCTGGACAGGAATGGTGGCTCAGCCTCTATATTTGCTCAGATGGCAATTTGGCTGTAATTTGAAGATGAGAAGTCTCATTCTTAGAAGGCATCACTGTCCTGTCAAAATAACACACTTCTCACATGGATGACCCACCCGCTGGTCACCTTACGCTTTAGTTTGAACTATTGAACAATGAGCATGTTCTTGTTTAACTGTGCAATATTTGATATTGTCACATTTGGGACAGATAACCAGGAACAGAAAAACACTGAGCATTATGGGTTCAGTCCCTACAAGTGTCTTCTGATCTTGATTCAGCAAAACATTTAAACCTAAGTTAAATGGGAACCATGTGAGCAGTGTTTGCAGTAAAAGGGATTTTTACTGAAACATGGTGAGAAGCCCTCTCACAAATAAATTATAGCACACCCCCATCTGTGGAGGTTGTGTGGGGCAGAAAGAAATAAGATAGTACTGGATGGTTCTCCCCATGCTATCAATGCATGACTTCTAGCTGCCAAGGGCACTAAACTGCATCAACTGACATCCCTAGCACAATATGTACACCCATTAAGATCTCCTCTTCCTGTCTTTCTTCACCTCCAGTACCATTAGCCACATGAAGATACTGTGAACTCTTGCTCCTGCATCACTCCAGAGATGTGCACTTGCCCACCAGTCCTTGGGGCTGCTTCAGATAGTAAAGTCTCTTCCTCACATGCATTATGGCCTTAATGGTTGTGGAAGTCAAGAGGAAGATCTGGCCCTTAGGCTATAGCATCTGCTGGTGGGTGCTCAGCGCTCATTGCAGAAGAACATGGACCACAGGGGGCTCAAGAACAGCCTTTCTCTCAAAGATCTCAGACAGATCAGCCCAGCAGAGCAGCTCTGTTCAGTTGTAGCCAAAAATCACACCTGCATGCATGTGCCCCTACCTCTTTATTTTTGGATCCACACTATGCTGCAGTTTGTGCAAACCCAGCTCAATCCAGGTGACCCAGTGTAGCTTCACACCAAGGCAGGGGAAAGGCACAAGAGAGAGAAGAGCTTTCAGTTTCCCAGATTCAAGTATGAACCATTTATGAACCAAGTATGAACTCCATTTTTACAATCTTGACCATAGTTCTTTTTGCCTCCTACATGGTCCTTCAAAATGCATATATTATATCATCCCATACACGTCTTTTTGTAATGGGATCCACATATGACAATGATAATTGTGGAGATAATGAGGGTACAAAAGATAACGCAGATACCTACCACTGTAAAGAGATGCAGAGACCTCTCATGGTCCAGGATGAAAAGAATGGCAGAGAAAATTCAGTGTAGGTAACTTAAGAGATGTGATGAAAGTAAGCACTCTTAACTTTATATATCTAAAAAAGATGAGCTTTAAAAAAACTATTTCCAAGCAATAAAATTTAGTGTTATGCTAGATCGCTCTATGATCTCTCAGTCTTTAGAGGACCACCTCCTTAGAGAGGAATAAATGTATTTGTTATTCCACGTAGTCTTAAGGAGCACATTGTAAAATAATTTATTGCAAGAGCATTACAATTACATTTTAAGAGTTTTGTTTTAAAATTTATACAGTGAGATAAAACAGATGCAAATTGTTTTATTGGATTATTTTCTGCCATTTTTTAATTCCTTCTCACGTTGTTTGTAAAGACAATGAAAAATTCCTGAGGGTACCATAAGTATGTTTCATAATATAATTATATGTGCATAACTTCAAAAAAGGTGAAATCTTTAGGGATATCTTCCTTTATAGACTGTGTTATTATCACAATAATCTACAGTCATATCGAAAAGTAAATAATTAAATGCCAGAATTTACTTCTGTTTTTATTTTTTCCGCAAACTGTGTCATCATGATTTTTTGGTACATATTTTTGCAAAATATACAGAGCATACAGAGAAAACCTACTTACAAATTATCAGTATTTTAGGCTAAAATTACAGAAGTCATTCCTTTTAGATACAAACTTCTAAATATTTCTCTTCTATTTTATTTTCTTATATTGACTCAGGCAGCAGTACTAAAGCAGTATAATTGAATTGTGCTTTGTTTTTCTGAAGCTGTACTGTGGGACTAGGTGACCTCCCGAGTCCCTGCCAAGCTGAATTACTCAACAGCTCTGTGATCATTGCCCAAGACCAAGGCTGTGGCTAATTTTAAGATTTCCTGCCACTATTACCCAAGTGGTTAAATATACACTTTTCAAGAGAGGAAAAAAATGACTTGGTCAATATTATAAGTTTCCATCCTTCTTTGTGCAGAAATGAAAAACCACAGTCTAAGCCCAGCACTAACAAAAGCCTGAAACCAGTCTGAGTCTTACATCACTCTATCTCCATTTACTGTGGCTGCCTTTTAGAGTGGCATGAGTGTGAAATGAATCACGCCCTCTATTTTTAATTGACGTGCCTACAGCCAAAGTCCAGTGATACAGAACAGCCAACACAAAAAGGGGCAGCATCTCATAAAGCAAACTGATATACCCTGTTCCTGAGGTGGAAACTGAACATTTCAAGGCTGAGATGAATAAAACCAGGAATGTGAGAATCATAAAGATTCTGGCAGAAGAGGTCCCCTGAATGATGCATGATGTCTGATCTCCCTGCCTTTTCCGGTCCTGCAATAGAAAAATTGTCATGTTACAGACAAGAGTGGTAAAAAACTGGCAGAGGAACTATAACCTTCCTTTAACTATTCCACAAAACCAAAATAATAAAGCTATTAGCCAGCTAAATTATCAAAGACTGTATTTATGTATAATGTTTGTAAGGCTTTAGCATGACAAAACTCAGTCAACACAGTGTTTGTCCTGCTTAATATGAACTCTATTAGGAAACACCTACATACTGATTCATTTGACCTGTTTGACCATGCTAAATGGGCACTTGTGCCTGTCCATATGCAATGAATCTCTGCAGAAAAGGTCTTCATACAATCAAGACTTTTAATAATGAGTGCATTAAAAAGGATTAAAAACTAATGGAGAAAAGAGGTCCTAGAAGACTACATGGGGACTATTTACAGAGTTATACCAGAGTAGCAAGTTTCAACGTGTGAGCCCTTTCAACATGTGAGCCCATACAAGCATAAGGAATTAGAATACATAAAATAGATCTGTCAGTACACCATATTAATGGACAAGTAAAGGCTAAACATTTAATTCCAGCAAAGTGAATCAAAGGATAGCAGAAGACAATGCTTTGTCTCTTTCAGAAGAACTTTATTCATTAAGAAATGAAATGTGAGCTAAATAGAAAGCCCTCTGGTAAAAAAGAAGGGAACAGGCATCCATTTACTAGACTATTTAAAAATGTAGAAACTGAAGGCTAATTTCTTACTTCACTTTTGTCTGTGCAAACTCAAAGAAACTCCCTCAACTTCAGTGGAGCTGGTCCAAACTTCTAGCATTTTTAATGATGTCCATCCTTTGTAAGAAAGATCAATCTTTTTACTAAATATGAGTGCTTTTGTCTGTTTTTCATTGCTGCAGGAGTTCTGCATAAGATTAGTATTTCATCTCTTGATGTTCTTTTTAATATTACAGGTGACCAGATAGTTTCTGTAATTTTCTGTGTGGCTGCCTCCATAAACTGTCCTTATTCGGAATTCACTGAACAGGTGTTACTTTTATATACCTGCAGATGGTAAGGCTACCAGAAGGGACATCACAGCAAAGCTAAATAGCATTTCTGACAATATAACGCCAACTCCTCATCCAGCATACAACTATCATGAGTAACTTCAAAATGGGTAGGCTCCAAACACGACAGTGGCCTTGAGGCCAAGAGGGAGTAGTGGAGATGCAGAGCTCCGAGGGGCGGTCCAGGAAGTCTCACACTTTCTACAGAAAGAGATGCTTTTGCTTTATACGCAGGAAGTAATACTCAGTAGAGCCCCACAAAAACAAAAAAAAAAAACAAAAAAACCCCAAAACCCCAACAGCAACAAAAAAAAGAAAAAAGAAAAAAGAAAAAAGAAAAAAGAAAAAAGAAACAACACAAAAAAAAACCCAACCAAACAAAAGAAACCCTAAACTGCCTCCAAAAAAACCAAAAACAAACAAACAAACAAAAACCAAAACAAAACAACACCAAACACCAAAACAAACATTTCCCAGAAAAAATACTCTCATACAAAAAAGCTGTTTTTAATTTTAGTAAAAGAGCCTCTTGGGGATTTCCTGGATTATTTCATTTTTATGTTTTGTAGATATTGTGTTGTAACATTAAATCAGAATTATTTTTTTGTGGTTTTACAAGAGACAACGCTGTGACTTGAAAAGAAAAGGACTTTTTTGTTATTTTGATTTATTGGCTGTCTGGCTGAATGTGTCTCCCCAGCACAGGTTCCCATCAAGCATCAGATAATCATCATTTTTTACTACCCGATGTCTTAACTGCTCCCCCTCATAAACGGTTGCACGGAGTCAGCCCAATCCAAAAGCTGCTATGGCATAATCTCATTGCCTTAGTCCAGTGCCTTTTTGCATCAAGAAGGATGACTATGTTTGTAGTGTGTTAGAGATGTGCCCTTTGCCTAATCCCCACCACAGTTCTGCTGCTGGAGGCAACTGAGTTCAGGGAGGTTACCTGCACTACAAAAAACTGAAAACAACAGTATCTATGCCTATACTGGTGGCTTTCACAGACTAAGATTCTAAATGTGATGAAGAATAGGACAGAGGTTATGGCTTTCACTGAAAATACAATAAAGGTACATCAATCTGAAGCAAACGGAATTGCAGTTCTCCTGCATGTCAAATCACAAGATTAATTCTGCACTTCGGATTTAGGAAATTTTTAACAATACTTGCAGCACAGTGTAATCATTTTGAACTAAGGTATATTAATTGCTACCTGATATCTGCCAGAAAAAAGCAGGTAGGTATTAACAAAACATTAAAACATCTAAGCAAATAAAATTCAAAAATCTAGTATATAAATCTTAAAGGTAAGACATACAGAAGATCAACAGCTATTGATTAAATTTCTTAGGTTTGAGAGCTGAGAAATTTAGACATCTTTATTTTTAGAATATGCCACCAACAGATTGGGCCCATGTTTAATAAAACAACAATCTGTGTTTTTTATGGACAAATATGTCTTCAATCTTAACCACAGGAAAAATTGTCATTGTTTTAATGACCAGAGCCAACAAGCACCTTTTTGTTCCAAAACAAAACTGCAGTATTAAGATGGTGGGATTGCATAACCCTGTTCTCTCATGCTCTTTGGCACAAGCTGGTAGTGAGTCACGGACACAGATGATGGGTATGATTTGCCCTAATGGCAACGCTTTGCATCAGAGATCGATCCCTCTACCTACAACTAAGTTCAAGGCTACAGCATGGTTTAGTACAAATGAACATCTACGTGCTTGTTGGGTATTTAAGCATGTAAAGAATAAAGTCATAGCCACTGAGACTGCAGGAAGACTTTGGGGAAAGAGTAAATGTATTTACTCAAGTTTGCATTAGTCAGGATACATGATAAACATCTTCATTTCTATTGCTTTCTGTAAAGAGATGTAAATAACACCATTTCTCAGCTTAGTCACATTATCAACCTTAGATCCACATGTATTTCTATTCATTAATTGATAGTGATATTTGCTATGAGGTTTTCACTAACATTGGCCATAAACCTTTTACTTAGCATTCTAAGGCTGTAAGGAAATCGTCAGAAAAATCATAAAGGGTAGTCTGACCATTCACAGCTGGTACAGTTCGTCATGGAAATACCAGTTAAGAATTCCAAGTTGATTGTTAGTTACATTAAAAATTCATTAACTAAGAGTTCCCAGGAAAGCAAAGAGAGAGGAATAACCTCTTGATTTACAAAGTTATGTGTATAGTGCACTAGAAATCTGGAAGAAATAGATTCTAAGGATTCCAAGCAAATAAGGTAAGTAATAGAAGTATATGGCGAAATGAACCTTCCTTATTACTTTATAATGAGCACTAAGAAAGAAAACCAACTAGCTTAATTCTGATTGAACTACTAGGTCCCGAAAACTGATAACTTATTTATCAAGTCCAGTTGGAAACTGCTCTGGATCAGTACCCAGACTTGAATATACCAGGCAGACTGTGCAAGTAGTCACATTCAAGATGAATTTGCGTTTATGAGTGGGTCCTCAATATGCATAGATATGAAGAAAGGGAGTTCTGTATTCACATACCAGTTTACTTAATACACAAGTGCAACATCAGCTACATTGAGCAAGAAAGTATAATATTTTATTAGGCAAGAATAAGAGCATACAAAGGGAAGGGAAGTATTAGTATTCCAGGTTTACAGAGCATGAAATAATGAACAAAGAGCTAAGTACCTTATCTTGAGTTACATCGGAAGTCTGAGGCACAGGCAGGAAATGAAACCAGGACTGCCTGCTTTGCCCCCAGTTCTTAGCACAAGATCAACCCTCACCTTTAAGTCTGCATATCTGGGATCAAAGACATACACATTCTTTCTGACTAAATCAGAGAAGGTTTGTACAGCACTGTTCTTGCAAGTAGTAAACCTTTAACTTTATCTATAATTGAAGAGGCAGCATTTCTAGGAGGCAAGCCCATGCCAGGGCACTGGTTCAGTACAGAATATGGCTACTCATGAAATTTTTAGTACTTTATCAAGTCTGTGGTACTTAAATTTTTCCATTTGAATTCACTACATCTAGTGGAGGTCATGACCATAAATAATACAGCAGCAAGAAAATGAAGCAATAAAATATATCACAAATACAGTCTGACCAAGAGACCACTTGCTTTTACAGAGCCTAATTAGGTTTGTAAGACGAGGGGATATTTACAGGTTATTGGCCAATTTAATCTATTGCTGGACATGTGAACTCTCCAATGTGAACTGTACACCCACATAGGTCCTTGTTACACACAACCTGGATGACAAGATTGAAAGAGCCCTGACTGGTCACTCCCATTCCTTTCCAAGAAAACCAGGGCACACTGAATAAAGACGTAGATCAAGTTTGCCCTGATAAAAAAATCTGCAGGTGGCCAGACTAGGCATGGCTACCACCCTACAGCCTTACAGTAACACAGGGCTGCAAAGCTCCCTCGACACAACTTCAGGCCATTCCCTCAAGTCCTCACTGGTCACCAGAGAGAAGGGATCAGTGTCTGCCTCTCTTTCCCTCATGAGGAAGCTGTAGATTGCAATGAGGTCTCCCCTCAGTCACCTCCAGGCTGAAGTGACCAAGTGACCTCGACTGCTCCTTGTACGGCTTCCCCTCCATCTCCTTTACCATCTTTATTGCCCTCCTTTGGATACTCTATAATAGCTTTATATTTTTGCTATATTGTGGCACCAAAAACTGCCCCCGGGACTGGAGGTGAGGCTGTCCCAGTGCATATCTTTTTTGTACCTCTCTACAACTCTAAATCTGTGAGCCTGACTTCCCAACAGCTCTTGATTCTCTCCCACTCTGTCTGCCCTTTAGTTTGTTTGTGTGCAGTTGGTTCTGTCTCTGTTTATGTCTCCTGCACCTTTGGTCATGACCATGGAAACTGCATCCCTCTAGCCTGTCAGTCAAGTCCACAACACAGCTGGCGCCTTTGGCAAGAACTCCAAATCACCAACAGTTTTTCTAAATAATTTCTCTAAATTATGATATTTCTTACTATCTTGCAGCTATATATATGGCCAGATTTTTATGATTCAGTATTTGATTGCTATGACAAATATTTTGCTGTTCCTGATGTGTCACCTTGCCCAATTGTACCAATCAAAATTGTTATTCAAGGAGCACCTTCTTGGCTTGTGGTTATAGCAGTGTCACTCTGTCTCTCCACAGACTCTCCTTTTTCTGTTCTTCAGCTACACAACGTGTGTCTTGGATTCCTCACAGCCTCTGTCTATTCCACCTGAACCTCTTATTCAGTGTCAGGAGTTGACTCACAGCTTCCATTCTATACATAGTTCAGGTCTGAATATGATTTTGCAGCATGCAAAGGCCATTTATTTCCTGCGGTGTCCATCTCTAGCTGACAAAGAATGAACTGTTTCCACTTAATCACAGGGTTATTTCGTCACTACAAATTACATTAAAAATTTTGTTATGATGTATTGTACCTTCCAAAAATAAATATCTGCAGTCATGTCAACATGAGTGATTCCAGATTTTGAGCTTTTTTACAGAAACTTCTATTCCAGCTTTTTAGAGCTACCAGTTAGGTTAACATAGTGCTATATACTTCCCTAAGTAATGTGTTCCTAATTTCTGTACTAAGAAAATAAATTCTTTTGTGGGGGACTGCAAACTAAAGAAATGTAATTTACCCAAGAAGACAAAAAATAATTTGGATTTTATATAAGCTCTTAGGAGCAAATCTAGTTTGTGTTACCAGGTAGAGGAACCATAATGATAAGGCATTAAAATTCAAACCACCTATTTAAAACTCTGTGAGCAGTTTTTCAGCTCTCTTTCCTTTGTGTTCAGAGTATTCCACAAACAGTGCAAAAAAAAAACAAAACCGTAGTCTGAAACAACCTGGTTGCTGCTGATATAAGAGCAGTTTAGAAAAAATCCTCCATGAAACCAAGTCATAACAGCAATGACCTGACCTGCTGGAGAACTAGAGCCCACACCTAGACAGGCCATATTGCGGCACTGGGAGTCACCTCCACGCAGACGACTAGATGGCACTGCTCTGCTTGGCACAGCTGCGAACAGAAACTCGTTTGCTTGGCTAATGAAACACCCAAAGACCTGACTGATGTCGCTTTCTTAATCAGTATGAACACGAAAGAAAAGGCAATCTTAGTATCTTTATATATGAGTGAAAAATGTTTAATTCTTTTCTTCTTGAGGACTTTATTTCTTATAGGGGTACTTGAAAAAAACGAAGCATTAAAAATATATAATCAGGCATTGCATGCTACATTATTCTGGTAATTTTGGACACGGTCTCACTAGCTAAATGCTTTAATCTTTACAGACCCCAAGTTAAAATCATGCTGCAGTGAGCAGTGACAGTTATATTAAAAATATATATTTCATGTAAATGTCAATGGTTTTAAGATGAACTAATTTTAATATGACTGATGGTCTAAGAGAGAAGCAATATTCACTGTCATTCAAGGACATTCAAAACCAATTAGATACATGGAAAGTAATTGCATGTGTGAAACAGAGGAATTCATGGGACAGACCCAAAGGCCAAAACTGTTAACAGTTAAATGATGACCTTTCTCAGTGCAGTGTTTGAACCAAGATAACTATCTCTGATTAACACAATCAGGGTTTTATTCTGCTTTGCTAATGACTTAGGGTGAATTTGTGAACTGCACTTTTAAACTCCGAGCTGACCTGACCCTGCAGAGCCAGCTGGAGCCTCAGACCTGCACGGATGCACCAGCTGGAGCTGAGAGGTTTTTCAGCTCTGGTGGAATAAGAGGGGAATTGTTCATCATCCAATTCAGGCAAAATCAGGCAAATTAACTCAGATCACCTCTTCAAATGCTCTAAAGAGAACACTTCTGTGATCCCATCTTTTCAGCAGAAGAGCTTGGGAAGCAAGTATCCCCAGAGGAAAGGTTCCAAGAAACACCTCTGGGTTAAGAACTTCTTAAATAATGGCAGTTTTTTGCAAAGTTAAGGTCTGTGCTTGAAATTTTTATTCCTTTATAGAGTTTGCCCAGGGGTGGGAGAAGACCAAATGTAATTTAGATTGCATAGGAGAAGTATAAAAATCTTGGTAAGTAGCACATCATTTCCTGGTTTGCTTCTGTCACTCCATGCAGTAATCTCGTATATCTCTCACCTCAAACATTTAGTTTTTCTTTACTGCCAAGTTGTGATGAAGTCTTTGCAGAGATCTTTATGTATTTATGTTTGGCAAAGGGATAATCTGCCACATGCCAAATAAAAAACTTTTATGTGATCATTCTCTAACACTTCAGATTTTTAATCTGGAATGAAGAAGCCAAAACTGTGGGAGAGAGCTTTGTATCTTATATTTACCCAGATTTCTGAAGTATCTTTTTCTACTACATGGAAGAATGCTGCAGATTGTTATGTGACAAAGGATTTGTCTAGTTCATCAAATCTTTTGCTTTGAGACTTTTTTTGCCTCCAGTATTTACAATAAGGCACCTTCAGTTTCGAGAAGCTACATTATTCTTTGACAAACCTTTGCCCTAATATTGCTATAGGCCTAATGTAAACTATTCAGCCATGCTTACAATTAACAACAGAACGAATTGCCTTGCAGAAAAGATGGAGAAATTATGACCCAAAGACTTTTACAATAAATTCAATAAAACTGATAGAACCCTCCCAGCACTTTGCCTGAGAGCAAAACATTTCTCAGCAGGCCCATCAGGTCTGGCACGGGTAAACCAGGCGACCCCCTCTCACTGCCTCCCAGCTGCTACACTAACAATTTATGCAGAGCAGCGTCTTTTCCAATCTCTGATCCCACATGTCAGACCCAGTTAGACGATGGGTCACTCCTGGGTGTTCCAAGGAGCATTCAATTATTGGCTTTTTCTTTCTTTCATTGTAATTCGGTTATACATAGCTTCAGTTGTTAAGTCATTATTGTTATCACTGTTGAAAAAGTTTGTGAGGATGATTTTTAAGACCCATAAGGTTTCTGGCACTATTCAACTGTTTTAAAATTAATTGATCTGATTTTCAATTATGATCTTTCTCCCTTTTTTTTTTCCCATATGTGGTGTGTTCTAACCCACTTCAGATCTAAAATCCTTTGTTGTACAGCTGACAGGAGGTTGACTTAGTACAAGGGAACTAATGATGTGAGGATAAGAAACAGCCGGCATGGAAAACAGTGTAGGGATAGCTTTTCCTATGGCAATGAAAATATTAATTGGTATTGTAGAAAAACTTGATATTGTTTAAAAACACAGCCTTTGACTTACTCAGTACAGAAAGGCTGCTGTGCAGGGTCCTCCTGAGGCACAGGGTGGTCAGGTGTTTCACTCCTGGCAGAGTTGAGGGTTCTGAGGTCAGAAATACAACTGCCCCAGTGGGTTGAGCTCTGTGGCACTGGTCTCATCAGAAGGGTGGGTACTGCTGGGGAGTGCTCCATTTCTGCCCGAGCATTCGAAGATCGCAAATTAAACATCAAGACTGTGAGAGTATTTTAAAGAGTGACGTAGGAAAGCATTATTTACCACCTTACCAAGTCCACCCGGGATACCTTTCAAATCTGTTTTTTGTAACTAGAATCTTGCTAATTAAATTTAAACTTATTTATCGTAGTAGCCAAAAAAGTTAGGAGACAATAACAATTCCAGTACCAGAAGTTTCAGGCTAAAATTCTGTATACAGGTAATGCTGATTGTATGAGACATTACTTCTTTAATTACCAATCCATTTTGTGTTATTTTTTCTGCCTTATTTCCAAAGTAAATCCATCTTGTTGCCTTACTATCACCATTCTGCTTTATTTATGAGCTCTAACAAGATCACAGCGTGAGGTAGCATGGTGGCCGTCAATAGACAGAACAGAGTTGTGATCATGGTGATTTGCTGAGACATACAGGCCTGTAATTGCTTAATAACAATATCTGGTCTTTTTTTTTTTTTTGCACAGAAATGCTGTGTTAAAGTTGTCGCTGAGTCTTAGCTAACTCAAAGTCTTGATGCAAAAAGTACAGCCGCATGCAAATGGTGCGACAAATATAGAAACCATCAGATATGTAAAATGCTGCAATACAGGAGTAAGAGCAGCAAGCAGAGAAATCCCTGCTGTGGAAAAATCAGGCTTGAGAAGCCCTTGGTTTCCTGAAATAAAATAGCACTTAGTCGTACTTAGGAAATAACAGTTATGTATCTCAAAATATAGTACTATAGGACATCCCATTTGCTTGTGGTCACTTTTCAATTTTTCTTAATAGTTTTTCTGATCTGACAATGAATCATTACTCCTGAACATGATTACTCTATTAGCTCAAAGCTATTCCTTAAAGAATGCCATTTGGGTGAGGGTTAGGAAACAGTCTTGGAGGAAAGACTTTTGTGAAATGCCTTCTATATAAAACTATTTTAAGCACCATGATTGATTGGCATGAATTTCTCTGGACCAACCACTATAAACATTAATCTTTGCAAGAGCAAGTCCTGAGGATATTCGGGTGACACTTTTTTTAATGCAGAAGGAAATTAATGTCTGGGACAGGTTGTCAAGTAGCAGTTGTACCTGTCACCATCACTTTGTGCCCGTGTAATATACATCAATTGTATCACAATTGTATAGAACAAAATGATAGTCCAGACGTGAAAGTTAGACAGAAGGATATACAGACTCAGATAAGACACCTGTCTGCCTTTTCTGATTAAATTTACCATTTTGAGTAACATCCCAAGATAATAAGCAGGGCAATTCTATGAATAAAAATGTAGCTTATTTTATTTAATATTTTTTAATATTTTAATGATGAGTTTCTCCATATATACTTTTTTCAGCACTGAGTAGTATCATTACAGTGTAGAAAATGCTATTGAGGAGAAGCTAAGAGGAATAAGAATCAGAGCAGCAGCAATCAATACAAGGATAAGAAATCTGGTAAAGACAAAACAATTTAGTTAAAAGTCACAACATAGGTTTATATAACTAGTCAAAATTTATGCATCAAATATTATGGCATAAATATGGAATAAAACAACTCATCTGTTCTAATGATAATGGGATGATAGGAACAGTGGCTGGAGTCACAAGACTTTAGGACAGACTGGGTAGATGCTGAAGCAAAGGACTGGACCATGCAGAAAACAGGTTACACCTGGCAGTAGATCTTCCAAGTCCTTTTCTGCTTGTGAATGATACAAGCTGTGGAAAATGATGGTGATGTGCTTAAATCAAAGTGTTCTATTAATTTATACTTTTGCCCATGATATGTTGCTATGTACCTGAATAACTGTGCAAGTTGTGCGTTACAAGAGTCCAGAGATTCACAGCTACAGCAGACAAAGGAGGAATAAATCAAACCAAACGAGCTGGCTTGAGGGTGTAATAGCTCTTAGACTTCTCAAACAGACTTTCAGGCTTTAAATTTCTCAGTCTGCTTAACAGCATTGTATTTTACAAACTTGCTAATTGATTAGTCTAAGGAAAACAGCCACATATCTGTAGCATTTGATTTCATTCACCTGAGAAAGTTTTCTGATCCTCAATCTAAGTATTTAAAGGCTTTTTTGAAACTGTAATATTAAAAAAAAAAAACAACTCCCAAAAATTTCAAGTAGGAACAGAAAAAGAAAGTGCTAGTTTGATCAGTCTTACACTGCATGAGGTTTCCACACCTAATTTTTACCCATAAGATCAAAAGACTTACTTCTTCCAGGCTGCATTGAACTTCTTTTAGTTCTTGCAAATAAAAAAACAATAATATCACAGAAGAACCATGTTGTTCGTATCTGAATAGATTTTCTGACTCATGTAATTACATTTAAAAAACATTTAAAATATGCATCCCCCATGTAGAGCAAAAGATTTATCAACTTTTCAGAGGTTTTACCCATAGCAAAATATCTTCTGCATTCAAAATTATAAAACCTCAATTTTAAATTGTATATAAACAAATAAATTCCTTTTTTTTTTATTTTAACTGAAAGCATATTCATGTTGGAAACTCTGAGGATTCTGCAGTTTTAAAGTCATGCCAGATTCCAAGGAGTTTCCAAACCTAATTAAAACCAAATCAAATTATTAAAGGGATTACTGGGCCTTCCAAGTCTAGGTATCTAACATTGCTTCAGTTGTTGGACTGCAGTGGGAATCAATCTAAGGCCATGATTCTGAAAAATATACACTTAAACATCTTTTTATGCAAATTCCAAGCCATGAACTCATATGTCTCCTCAGGGCAGTCTTTTAATCAGATAGATCTTTCTGAGTTGTCTTTCTTAGGAATATATTCCCAAATCAAAGCCTAAAATAATATACCTGCAGCAGAATGTGTAACTATATCTGGTGGGGGTAGATGATGTTCCTGTGTCCTTTGACTCCTGGCATTTTGCTACGCTATCAAACTGCCATGGATTATATTTTCAAGGACAGCTAATCATACTGCACTTAAACAAACAACAATATTCATCTCCAGTGTCAGAAAATCCAAGGCTATGGAAAAAACATTACACTTTAAAGCAACATCCTAACAAATTTGCAGATTCAAGCTCACTGGCAAAGTTTGGGATGTTAAAACTTAGAGGCTTTGGCAATTTCTGACCCAAATACCTCTCACACACAAACATATATCAAAAGCAAAAGGAAAAAAAACAAGAAACCCAACCCAAAACTGGTTGCATATAAGCTATCACTGTGTGGCAGAGCATGTTCTTATCTTTGCAATATACATAAAGAAATACAATCACTCACTAGTTCATCAATCAAAAAGCTAAATCTGATTTTACAGTGAAAATGCAATTTCATCTCATCAGGTTCCATAGAGCTGAAATGCTAAACTTAACAATAGAAACTGATGTGATATGTTTGAAATTAAATTGAATCACTGCAAACAATGGGTTTCTTCAGAGGCCAGCCTTGACTGAATATGTTTTTCCACTTCATTCTGCAAAGAAATTGTCAAATCTGATGGCTTCAAGCAATCTAAGTGACATGTAGGTTGAGCAAATAGAAAAGCGCCACTGAAAAAATGCCACACATAAAGGAGAAATTATCACACACAGCACTGAAGGCCTTATCAGTTCCACATTTCATCTGAAGCCCTTTTAAGCAAAGCAAGGAGCCCAGCCTTAAACCAGTGAAGTATGTAAAAAAGATTCAGGCTTCTTTAACCCCTGAATAAGGCCCAGTGTCTGAAGCCCATTGTGTGAACTTAGCGTATGATGGTAAAAGCTGAATACAGAGGTATGACCTTGGATTTCTTATCAAATGTCAGAAGTTTTGTCAAGAACCATCAAGAGGAAAACAGAAGAGCAAGTTCTCAGCCCATAGGCAACACCTCTCAGAGCCAGCCTGATGGGCACCTGCAGCCACTCAATGGCCAGTAAGGGCATGGGCTGAGTGGCGATGCTGCTCTGCATGGCTGCTCACTCCAGACAGAAAGGCTGAGAATTTTCCTCTATAAGGGCAAAGTCTTACTGTGATTTGCATCCACTTTCCTGGGAAGAAAGGGACAGTACAGGCCTGAGAGCACATCACTGACCTATAATATAAAGAGGCTTGTTTAGCTCATAATCATAAAAAAAAACTACAAATAAAATCTCAGTCCAAATTTAGTCTTTTGTGATCATTTGCTCCCTTGAAACACTGTGAGAGACAGATTTCTTCAATATAGTTACCATATACTAATTATTATTTTTTTCTCTGTCTCCAAATAAAAAACAAAAGGTCAAGGAGAAATACCCAGTATTGTTTCTTTTAGAGCTGAACTGCCAGCCAATTCCTCTTTCAGAGCCAGATGGCTGTGAGGTAATTCCAATATCAACTGTCCAATTCCTAGATGCCTGTTTAACAATATTGTACATTTTTATTTGTTTACTTTAAAGATAGATCTGCAGGGAGGTTTACAGTCTGTATCCTTACTTCATATAGGGAAAGCCTGTGTGAATAAAGAAGGGGTTAAGAAAGCAAAATCTGTGAGGTTTCCTGGGGAAGACTTTCTCCTAATCCTTCCAGGAAAATAATGAGCTGAGTGACTTATGGAAAGAAAAAGCACTCAATTGAATACTGCTCCAGTCCTTAGACAATATCTGAGCTTTCCCTGCAGGACAGCAAACGTGTGTCCATAGCAGTGTTTTCTTTCCAGAGCTGAGCTCCACTGCCTCCTTGTTGGCCTCCAAAGCCCTCTTGCTCGGTGACATGCTTCTGAGGGCTCACCTCAGAGGCTACAGAGACTGCAGAAGAATTTCTAGGGAAAATATGCAAATTCACAGAAACCAGCTCAGTATCTCACATGGGAAGCCTGCAACACTCTCAGTGGGTTAATGCCACTGCTGCAGCTGCTAAAATAGGAATCCAGAACTTATTAAAACAATAGTTTACAGATTCACCTTTTCAAAAAACAGGGGCTGTGAAGGCTCTAGTCTTCCCTCCATGGCTTACAGCTACATTTTGGCTCATAAATTCAACAGATTTATCAGAACAATCATCACCCTCACCATCATCATCAAATTTTGTACATTTATGTTCTTGCTCTGGATAGGTTATACAACTAAGGTGAAAAAATACAGACCTGCTACAGTCAATAAGCTTAATTAATTTCTACAGTGGAGAATCTGACAGATGATATAGCAAGAATACCATATGTGTCAAACTAAGACATTTTTACATTTAAAATATAAAGAAATTTTAACAAATAATTCACCATTTCCTTCCTTTATTATTAAAAATTAAATTAGGTTTGCTTTTTTTTCTTTCCAGGCATAAAATTTCTGAAAAGTTGGCATACCATTTGTTAGTCCTGGCAGCACAGAATTTGCACTACTTATTTTTTTTAATATTATTATTATCTTGATAGCAGAGTCTACTGAAGTTATAATGACATGGTTTTCACTATTGTCTTTTTATTCCTAGGAAATGAAAGAAGTCTAATGCTGTCTGTAAGAACTCAGTCAAATTGAATGGGTAAAGTCAGATCTAATTAGCAAAGATTAGGTATGGAAAGCTCACACAACTAACTACATTTTTATATATATTTTTATTCTGGTGAAAATAATTTTGCAATATGACAGCATCTCAGTAGCTTCTACATTACATGTTCTTTTACAGGCTGCCCCTGGAAAGTCAACAGTAAACTGGGAATCACACCATGATCCTTTTGATTTCTTCCAGCCATTTTTCTTTGTGGCAACGTTTCTGCAGGTCAGATTCTGCTTTACTTATTCCTGTGCAGCTGCAGTGCTTTAGAAGAGTGTCAGGAGCAGAAAAAGCAAGAGATAACTGGCAGCATAAGGAATAGCTTGTGCTATCTTGGACAAAATTTGTGTAGGGCTCTAAAGGAAAAGTTCAGCTTTGTAGAATAAGAGGAAAAGATAGAAATTGAGGAATCATGTGACTAGAGAGACTGATGATAGAGATTAATTTTGGAGCACCTTTATGGCTATGTTGATGTGGACAGAGCAAGGGTGAAAAACTAAGTTGTCTTGGGCAGGAATTTTAATGGTGATGGAGAGAAAAATTTGGAATGTGAATCAGGAAAAATAAATTTGAAAGCACATTGAACTTGGGGAACTAGAGACAGTCATTAGGGAACATGACAAATTACATATGTTACCTTAAGAATACTTGTACTTAACTCAGACATTATACTTAGAATGTGTGATTCTTTGCCAGCCCTTCCTAGGGCTAAACAAATATTCTCTGGAAGTTAACCTGATAATTCCCTTTTCTTTTCTTTTTCTTTTTTTCTTTTTTTTTTGTGGCACTCAAAGACTTTCTGAAGGCTAGTGAACAGAAGTAATTTGCTTTCACAGAGGAAATACCAGGGTTTCATCTTGATTTGGTAGTGGATTCATTTAAACTTGAGTTTTCAATGCATTCTTTCTTAAAATTATACAAATAGATACATTTTCTCCATTCTTATGTTCATGTAATCTAATTAACGAAGGTAAAAGGATTAAGCTTTTCTTAGAAGTTGATAAATGAGAGGTTAATGAGCAGCGGAAGGAGCAATTTGAACCATGCAGCCACACTACTTGCTTCTAAATTAACTCTAACCATTCAGAAAAATGGACTTAGGTATCATCATGGACAGTGCAATACAAATCTCTGATCTCTCTGTGAGAATTGTTAAGAAGCAAAACAAATTGCTAGCATTTAAAAGGAACAGGTGGGGAAGTAATAGCAAAAGTATAATAATGCCATTCTCTGAATTGACAGAATGATGCATCTGGCTCTAGACTCCCTATCCCCACAGAAGACAATGTAGAAAAGTAGAGTTCAGAGAGAGATGAAGAGTGAGTTAGATGAAGAGAATAATTAGACACAGGAAAGAGAGAATGGTACTGTTTTCAGAGAATAATTGAAACAGATATGCACAATACTGAATGAAAAATCTCTTTTTAATTTTTTTTTTAAAGTTATCCCTCTTTCTAAGCATCTGTACCATGTCGCATCCAGTCCTGATGGTGTCGGCACTATATATGCTACAGATGATTCTTATCTACTTTCTAGGTGATAATAGTAGTATGAAGAACTCCATATTAAAGATTTTCTTGAAGCCAGCTCTTGCTATTTAACCTGTCTTCTACCTGTCTTCTACATTTTCCTGTGACCCATTTCCTATCCCTAATGAAGCCTATTGATGCAGCTGAAAATGATGCTCACTGAGAATTCAATTCATCTCCTCCATGCTAGCAGCGGGTGAGCGATGGCACTGCTCTGCAGATCACACACGGCTCTGGCTATCCCTCACAATGTTTGATCATGTCAGTGCCAGTAAATTGCCTCATCTTCAGGTGTATTCTCTCCCTCATAAGGAGCAGCAGGTTGGCTCTGAGTCCAGGGGAGGGAGGACAGTGTTAGCAGGTAGATGAAATTACTCTGGAGAATTTTTTGCACAGTCATCTGTGGTTCGGGGTACACATTCATTACGGCCAACTGAGCCTGTTGCTAAGGCATGCTCTCTCATCTCTCCGTGTCACTAAACTCTCACAGCCAGCATCTCCAAACCGTTTCAGTTGCCTGGGAGACCCTGCTCCATCCTGGTGAGCAGCAGCTGGCCTCCCTTTTGCACACCTTCACAGGGGCTGTGCTGAGCTGCAGCGACCTGCAACAGCACAAAGAAGCCAGGTGAGAGGCAGAAAGTGTCCTTGCCCATCCCTCCCAACAACTTGCGGGACTGTGGTGATGCTTAAAACTTAAAGGCCAGTGCAACACCATTGCATACACATGCAGCCCAGAGTTCCCATAGGGTACCACTCACGTCTGGAGGGGTTATGCTTTTCTTAAAGATGCTTCAGGGTACAGGCCCAAACCAGCTGGAAAATTCAGGATGAATATCACAGTTTATACCTCAGGAACAAAATAGTTTTATTTCTAAATTATTACAGAGAAATCAGATTTTTCAGGCATATGAAAATGTGATACGAATTTTCCCACAGGCAGTAAGCTCAGCTGCTAACTCCACCATCTTTCTTCAACTTCAAAGAAAACAGCTTCAAATTTACTTTATTTTAAAATAAAAAACAGATAATCTAATAAAAATTAAATAAAATATATAAACTTAGACAATAATTCCATCAAAGCAAAGCACTGCTTTTCACACATTTCTCTTTCTTGGAGAACAGATGAAGAGAATGAACCACGTATAATTTTGGCCAGTTGGGTCATTTAAAGAATTACTGCCAAAATAACTGGGAGAGCTTGGCTGTGACTCACATTTTTCTGTTAAAATCTCATAATGAGAAAACATACATTTGTGACAGACCTTGGCTCCTAAGTAATAGCACATCACATAATTGGTTGAATCTTTGTGCCTTGTTGTCGAGGTTTGACCCTGG
>VZTX01026965.1:0-16864 GCA_013400915.1 Pardalotus punctatus | reverse complement strand
CCATGGGAAAAATGAATTCCACAAAGACCATGGGAAAAATGAATTCCACAAAGACCATGGGAAAAATGAATTCCACAAGGACCAGGGCAGTGCTGACAGGTAACGCCCGTGATGCCAGCCGGGCTTGGCACTCAGCTGCTCCTTCCTGCTGCAGCATTCCTTTGCCTTTTAACTCGAATTCTTGGGTTTTGGGAGTCACCCGTGAAGCAAACAGGTCTGAGCTCCATTAACTCTGCACCTGACACGTTGTTTATAAAGGATCCTGAAAGCTTCCTCCCTTATTGAAAGCTTCCTGGGGAAAGCGGGGCCCAAAGAACTGTAAATCATGTCATTATAAATGAAAATATCGAGCCATAAAGGATGATCTAACCCTGCTCACTCCATTCAGACACAGAACAAAGCAGCAAAGATTTGTTTAAAATTTCTTTCCCAGAATAATCCAAATAAAGCCCACCCCAGCAGCAGGGCCAGGAAATTATTATGGAACAGCAACACCAATAACCAAAGGCAGATTTACCCCCGTACCCTCTGAGACCATTAGGGAAGTAAAACAGGAGAAATTAGCACAGAGAATTCCCTCGGGAATTCTTCAGCATCCTAAATTTTGCAGCGTAGGGATAAGAAGTGGTTCTTTAATGGTCTTTAACAACGCTGTTTGCTTTGCCCTTTAAGAACTGTAATCCTTTGGTGAAAATCATCCTGGGCGAGCCATGGATTAACTTCCCCCTCCTCACACAGGATCAGGAATTAAGCAGGAGGTTCACAGTCATTGTGGCCCTTTCTTGGAATAATTAAAAAAAACCAAGTTTAATGCCGCTTTAGGAATTAGAGCTTAACGGATCCTTACTTCAGGAAAACAGTTGAAACCTTAATTTAAATGGTGAGAATTACAGAGGGGCTGACAAGGGGAGATTTGCTACAAGCATGAGACAATACAGATCAAGCCTCTTTTCCAGAGCACCAGGAGGAAATGCCACAAAAGCAGAGTTTCAGAGGGCAAAATGAAGCTGTGCTGGGGTTAGCATCTACTCGAGACAAAAATCACGGTGGAGTGAGCTGCTGATACCCAAGCAGCACAGCAGAGCAGTTTTCCAGCACAAGGAAAATTCCATTTAATCCACAGCTGCTCTGGAAAACCACTTTGGAGGTAACGGCAGGTGTGAGCAGAGGCCATCCATCCATTTTCCTTTCCACACACCAGGCAGGAACTTGCTCTCTTTGCTCTGGGTGAAGACAAACCTTTCACCCTTCGGAGCACTGAGAGAAGAATTTCTCAATTTTCACCAACTTCTCCATTTTTGTATTGTTCTCGAAGACCAAGAAGACCCACAAACTGCATTTACCTATGACTGCAGGCAGCCAACACTCCCTGGCACGGTTTGTGGGTAATTCTGAGCCTAAGCAGAAAATTCTGAGCCTAAGCAGAAAATTCTGAGCCAAATCAGAAAATTCTGAGCCTAAGCAGAAAATTCCAGCCAAATCAGAAAATTCCAAGCCTAAGCAGAAAATTCCGAGCCTAAGCAGAAAATTCCGAGCCTAAGCAGAAAATTCCAAGCCTAAGCAGAAAATTCTGAGCCTAAGCAGAAAATTCCAAGCCTAAGCAGAAAATTCCGAGCCTAAGCAGAAAATTCCGAGCCAAAGCAGAAAATTCCAAGCCTAAGCAGAAAATTCCAAGCCAAAGCAGAAAATTCCAAGCCTAAGCAGAAAATTCCAAGCCAAAGCAGAAAATTCCAAACCAAAGCAGAAAATTCCGAGCCAAAGCAGAAAATTCCACGCCTAAGCAGAAAGGCCACACTGGAACAGCCCCAAAATTCTGCCCCTGCCCACCGCCCCCCAAACATTCCCAGCCTGTTCCATGGAAAATTCAGCCCAGCGAGGATGTAATGATCCAGTTTTTCACCCCTCTCAACAATGCAAGGTCAGTTTGTAGCATCTAAAGTGGCAAAAATAACAATAATAATCCAGGAAGCAACAGAACTGATATTTAAAAGGATTTGATTGATGCTAAAGCCCATGGGGAAAAAAACATGGAGATTCAGGTGGGATAGGAATGCTCCTCACTGAAATAAAGACTTTGAGACTGAAAGGTCTTAATCCTGTGAAATAAAAGGGTGGGGGGAAAAGAAAGAAAAGAAATAGATGAAAATAACTCTTTGGACTTTTGTTCCTACAGAACAAAAATAGCCTGACCCAATAACAAAAAAAAATAAATGTAATGCTATTGAGGAGGCAGTTTCCAAGTCCTAAAAGCCATAATGCATGCTGGCGAGAAAACAAATTTTCTCCACAGTATTATAGGATTTGAGAGCAGCAGATTTTGTCAGTGGATTTCACATGATGAATCAGGTAAATTGGAGCAGGAATCATCATTACATCCCCAGGCATCTGCAGGGAAATGGGAAGGGAAGGAAATAAAAAATTAGAGAGGCACCTCAGGAATGTTCTGGAAATCACAGGAATATGGAGTGAAAATCAGGGGGTTTTTAGGGACAGGGGGTGTTTGGGAGCTAAACAGGGACAGGGAGGGGTTGGTGATCCTCCCCCAGAGCAGAGGGGAAATCCAGAGGGAACTGGACAGCATGAAATGGAATAAAAGAACAGACCTGTGAGCCAGGGTTTAGATGGATGTAACAAACTGAGATCTCCAGAAATTATTAAGAATGAATCTGAAAAAATTCCACGAGCAACTGGAGCACTAAACCACATTTCCAAGTCCCACTTGTACGTGTCCTTTAATTCCCTCCAGATGCGGGGACTGAGCAGCTATGCCAGGGCTGGGCAGCATTTCCAAATCCCAAATATTCCCAGTATATTCCCAAAAATATTCCCAAATATTCCCAAGAATCCACCCTGCGCCTCCCCTGGCCCAGCCTGAGGCCATTCCCTCTCCTCCTGTCCCTGTTCCCTGGGAGCAGAGCCCGACCCCCCCGGCTGTCCCCTCCTGTCAGGAGCTGTGCAGAGCCACAAGGTCCCCCCTGAGCCCCCTTTGCTCCAGGCTGAGCCCTTTCCCAGCTCCGTTCCGCTCGGAACAGCCACAAACTGGACGTGCTGGATGCCCCAGGTGATCCCTTCTTCAGTTCTTCGTTATTCACCTGTCACTCAGAACAGCCACGAACTGGACGTGCTGGACGCCCCAGGTGATCCCTTCGGAAGTTCCTCGTTACTCACCTGTCACTGCAAGGACTTGCCTTTGGAATTTGTCACGTGCACGTTGGAGCTGGATGTGCCCGGTCCAAGCCCGTGCAGGGAACGGCACCTCAGGGATGTTCCTGGGCTGTTCCCGCAGAACCCGCAGCCGAAGGGCCCTGGGAGCACGCGGAGCTGCGGCTCCAAAGGGGCCGATCCCAATCCCCAAACCCTGAAACTGGAAACAGGGGAACGCAGTGCAAACGTGCATTGACACAGCGGAGAGGAAGGGGAAGGGAAGGGGCTCGGATGCCGTTCTGAGCACAGACTCCAGGGAGACTCCAAAAACCTCATCCGAGGCTGTGGTGCCGTCAGAGGGAGCGAAACACGAGCAGAGCTGTTGTAGGGTTGGACACGAGAAACCAGACCAAATCCAAACGCAGGTCATGGAGCAGTGCAGGCAAGAGGGAAAAAGCCCTGCCCTTGTTTATTCTTACATTTATATCCATATTTACAGTCAATCATGGATTGGACAATAAGGTGATCAACCCTCCAATCCATAGGTCCAAGACACAGTCCATCAATTTTCTCCACCTTGGGCGAAGGAATGCAAACAATCAGCCGGATAGCCAAACAATGAATATTGTTTATGAAACCCAAGTGAGAAACAAAGCACAGTGTGAAAACAAGGTGACACAGAGCCCCCTCAGCCTGGGCACCTGCCAGGGTGACACGGGGACAGGGGACAGCCCCAGCCTGTGCCCAGGGACACCTCGAGTGTGCTCAGCCAAGCAGCAAAGCCACAGAACCACTTTGGTTTCCAGCCCCTCACCCTTCAGCCAAAGGCAGCTCATTATGGATAGGTCAGAGCCTCACGGTGTTTAACTCGGGATTAAATATCACTCTCATCCTCAGCAGGCAGCCAGGGCATTAACATATGTCTTGTCATGTATTCTCCCCTCCTGTTACAGCCAATTAATTCTGCCTCTTGCCAAAGTCTTCGCTGAGGTTTTATGGGAAACGCAAACCCGTGTCAGCGGGGAGGGGATGAGCCTCGGGAGGGACACAGGGCAGGGGGAAAATAATTCCTGTCCTCTGGGAGGCTGCAGAGAAACCAAGGGAAGGGCTTTCTCTCATTTAAATATATCTTTAATGTTCACCAATTGCAAGACTTGATTAATGTTAATTAATAGAGGCTGAAAACCACAGGTCATTTCCATATGGGCTGGTCCTGATCCCAATCCCAGATTAATAAAACACAGAACACAATCCCAGAATGGTTTGGGTTGGAAGGGAATTAAAACCATCCAGCCCCACCCCAGCCATGGCAGGGACACCTCCCACTGTCCCAGGCTGCTCCAAGCCCCAATGTCCAGCCTGGCCTTGGGCACTGCCAGGGATCCAGGGGCAGCCCCAGCTGCTCTGGGCACCCTGGGCACCCTGCCCACCCTCCCAGGGAACAATTCCTGCCCAAATCCCATCTAAATCTTCCCACTTCCAGCCTAAAGCCATTCCCTGTGTCCTGTTCCTCCATCCCTTGTCCAAATTCTCTCTCCATGTTTCTTGTTGGCTCCTTCAGCTCCTGCAAGGTCACACTGAGCTCACCCCAAAGCTTCTCCTCTCCAGCTGAACAATCCCAGCTCTCCCAGCCTTCCCTCCCAGCAGAGCTGCTCCATCCTCTGCTCATCTTTGAATTCCTCCTCTGGACTCTCCCCAGCAGCTCCAGCTCCTTCCTGTGCTGGGGCAGCTCTGCAGGTGGGGTCTCACCTGAGCTCAGGGCAGAATCCCCCCTGTCCTGCTGGGGCTCAGCCCATTAACCATCCCATAATAATGAGATTTTTATGGTGCAACAGTGAGAACAGAATGCTGCAGGCACTTCCCCTTCTCCCCGGCAAAAGCAGTTCCCTTAATTTCCCAGTTTCCCATCTTTGCCACTTCTCTTTACATTTTGCCGTAAATATCGTTCAGCCTGGTGACAGGATATTCCAAAGCTTTTAAAGGCAAACAAACTGCCCGAACATTCCTCTAGCACCGGAACATTCCATCTCTTTCCCCTTCCACTGAAAGCATTTGGGCCAACATTTCAGTGTTAAAAACGTTGATTTTCCTTCTGGAAGGGCAGGGGTGCTGTGGCTGCAGCAGCTCTGCTCACACCCCACACTCAACAGTGATGGGAACTGGAGTTACAACCTCAGGTTTGAGGTGCAAAAGCCTCTTGATGAGGACACCTTGAGTGACACAAAATTCTTATTTATTGCCATTGTACCTACAGAGCCAGATGTGCATGTCCAGGGACAGCTGAGGGGAGCACTGTGGGGCAGACATAAATATTCCCTGTATTCCCCAAAAAGCATTTGGAGCTGGAGATGTTTGTTCCCACATTGAAGTGATAAATCCAGAGAGAAATAAGTCAAACTGCACCTGTGAGACACAAAAAAGCATTTCAAACAAACCTTTAAGGTCCTTTCCAACCCAAACCACTCCGTGATCCTACAATTCCGTGGCAGGAGGGTCCCAGGGAGCCACAGCCATTCCCAGCCTCACAGAAATCCAGGTAAAAATTCTTTGTGCATTCCTATCCCATAAATCTCCTCCATGGCAGGGACACCTCCCACTGTCCCAGGCTGCTCCAGCCTGGCCTGGGACATTCCAGGGATCCAGGGGCAGCCACAGTTTCTCTGGGAATTCCATCCCAGCCCTCACCACCCTCACAAGGGAGGATTCCTTCCCCATATTCCATCTATCCCCGCCCTCTGGCAGTGGGAACCCATTCCCCCTTGCCCAAAGTCCCTCTCCAGCTCCCTTGTAGCCCCCACAAAACCATTTTCTGGGAATAACCAGGATTTCATGCAGGAAAGTTTTCTGGAGGCAGGGTTTGAGCAGTTTGCTTTATATTCCAGGAAACTGCCAAAATCCAGAGAGAGAAAAGTGAGGTTTGTGCCGTCAGGATGTTATTCCAGGTGTTTTCAAAAGGCCTTTGACAGAGCCAGGGGGTGCTCACAGGTGAGAAGAGGGGATTTTCCAAGCTGTATGACACCTCAAAATAAGAAATATCATAATGAAATGATTCCTGAGTGACAATGAAATCCAGGAATGGGAGAGGCTGTATTTTATACCAACCCCAGCACAACACCCCGCCGCTCTCCAGGCTCCAAACCACCCAGGACGGGTAAAGTTCCCTCTTAATTTTGGCCACAAACAGCCCGGGAAGGTCTCTGCCTCTATTAATGGCTCTCATCTATCACTTAAGCCCAGAGCCACTTTCTATCAGCCCTGTGATCAGGGAGGAAATGATCCTGACAAAACAACTTTGTTTTTGATGGGTTTCTAATCATTCTGTTATTATGGAGTCCTGGCTGCAGTGAGAGCTCTGCGATTTACAGGTGGGTGCTGTGGTTTGGGGATGTTCCATCGAGTGGCACCCGCACAATTTAATATTTATGGGGTGCTCATACCTCACACAGAATTTTAGGGAGGTGCACATGATTGATGAACGAATGTTGCCTGCTAAAAATGAACTTTTCCTTAAGAATCGCAGAATTATTGAGGCTGGAAAATCCCTTCAGGATCAGAGCCCAACCTTGGATCCCCACCCTGTCCCCAGCCCAGAGCACTCAGTGCCACCTCCAGGAATTTCCTGGACACCTCCAGGTCTGGGGACTCCAAACCTCCCTGGGCAGCCTCTGCCAAGGCCTGAGCACCCTTTCCAGGAAGGAATTCTTCCTAAATTAATTAATTAATTAAGAAGAGATTAATTCCTCTGGGAAACACGCTTCCCATAACCACCAGAGCCCGAGATCGAGGACACACAGTTGTGTTTCACAGCCAGTGTGTGCTGCCCATTCCAGGCCCCAAGATACTGAAATAAACTTACTGCAAATAATGGAAAAGTCTGAATTCCAGAGGAGAAACTTCAGTGATTGGATCCCAGCAGCCAAAGGCACCTGAGGACACGGTGGGGACCACGGTGGTGCCGCTCGGACTTGATGACCACAAAGGGCTTTTCCAGCCTGAAGGACTCTGTGATTCCGTGATTCCGTAATCAGAATTTATTTCCACCTGTGCATCCAACAAAGCCGATTCCCGGGGAAGGAGCTGCTGGTGGTGCACAGCCCTGGAGAACTGGGCTGGAGTTGTGGTGGGGGCAGCAGGAGAGCCAGATGCTCCCGGCCTCGCAGCAGCTCCTTCTGGAGCACATATCCCAGAGGGAGCAGCCGTGTCCATGGGGCCTGGGACAGCTCTGAGCTGCCAAGATCAATAACCACATCCACAGGGGCTGTGCTTCCCGAGACAGACATTCCAGAGGAGGGCAGAGTGTTTTTGGGGTGAGGCAGGACTGTTTAGGGGTCACTGATCCAATTCTCTCACAACCGAGAACCAAAGGTTTCACCGAACCAACAGTTCTGGTTCCCAAACCCATCCAACCCTGCTCTCCTGAAAAACCTGTATGAAATTATCCTGCACTTCATTCATTATTCATACAGTGGGGACAACATGGAGCCCTTTTATCCCATTTTAGTGGCAGTAGAACCTTTGTGGTGATCCCTAGCCCTGGGAAAACTCCTGCCCAGCACAGAGGAACCCACGGCTCTCACACCCCTTCTCCTGGGCTTCCTCTGCTCACCAGCGCCAGGGAAACGGGAATAAGCAGCATCCCAGGCCTTCCAGCTGCTCCATGGCTCCCGTGGATCTTGGCTTCTGCTCAGGTCCCTGCTGGAAGGAAGATGGAATGTTTGCTGATGCAGCAGATCCAGAGATTTTAGGACATCTGTCACCTCCGGGGCCCTAAAAAGAGTTTGTCCCATTTAAACCTCAGCTTGCAGTCAGCTCCCTCTCTTCACCCTTTTCTACACTGACTTCCAGGAGCTTTTTTGTGCTTCTTCCTTCCCATTTCTGCCCCAACAGCTCATCCTAGAGCAGGGAATCTTTTCTCTAAGCTCAGACTCCATCTTTTCCAGATGGCAATTTTATTTTTCACTTGCACCTCCTGATTTTCCTCTGTATCCCCTTGAAGTCCAGTTCTGCTTCATTCCATGGTTTCTGATTTTAAATAATTCCTTCTCCAACTCAATCTACAGAGAAAACTCCTGGGAGAAGCTGTTTCCATAGCAGCTCCAGAGCAGAGTGGCTGAAGACAGAGACAAAACTGCTGCTGGAACTCCTTTGGTGCCACTTCTCCAGCTCCCACTTTTTTTTCCGGTTCTAAAAAAGGAAAAACTCTGTTTTGATCCCAACACCGATTCCTTACGTGGTTCTTTTCTGAGGAGATTAATGTGGATGCTCAGCCAGCTCTGCTGCTGTCTGAAAGTCAGGATTAATTTCTCCTCTCGGGTGAAAACATGGAAAAGTCTGTCAGCATCGACACTCCAGCGGCTGCGGCCCTTGGGTGGGAAGACACTGATGGATTTCCCTGGATATTCTCTGTTTAATGGCTTAAGGAGCAGCAAACACTCAGAATTATGTAGATTTATGATGTATTTGGCTACAGATCCAGGCTGGGTACAGCAGCCCTGAAATCCAGGAGCCTCCAGCACAGCAGGAGCAGCCCCTCGTGCGGGACAGAGGAACAAAAGCAAAGCTCACACCTCAAAACTGGGTTCAAAATTAATCAATAACTACGGGAGAGGGATAAAAACAGAATTAAAGCAATCAGCTCTCTGGTTTTTTGATGATATTGGAACACTCACAGACCACGGTGCCACCAAACTGCTCTTCAAGACATCCAAAAATGCGGCTCCTCCAGTGAGGGAATTGTGGTTCCTCCAGTGAGGGAATTGTGGTTCCTCCAGTGAAGGAATTGTGGATCCTCCAGTGAAGGAATTGCAGTTCCTCCAGTGAGGGAATTGTGGTTCCTCCAGTGAGGGAATTGTGGTTCCTCCAGTGAGGGAATTGTGGTTCCTCCAGTGAAGGAATTGCAGTTCCTCCAGTGAGGGAATTGTGGCTCCTCCAGTGAAGGAATTGTGGATCCTCCAGTGAGGGAATTGTGGATCCTCCAGTGAGGGAATTGTGGTTCCTCCAGTGAGGGAATTGTGGCTCCTCCAGTGAGGGAATTGTGGTTCCTCCAGTGAGGGAATTGTGGCTCCTCCAGTGAGGGAATTGTGGCTCCTCCAGTGAGGGAATTGTGGCTCCGGGCATCCTTCATCTCTCTTGGAGGTCACCAAGGGAGGCTGTGGGAATCCCTGATCCCACACGGATTCCCTGCTCCTGAGCACCACAGGCTCATCCCAGCTGTGGGTGTTGTAGGGGGACACCACCAGGAGACTGAACAACCCAATGGGCTCAAACTGCTGTTGCTGGAGATTTATTTCCATCCATTCTCCTGAAATTAGAAGATTTAGGAAATTAGGGGGAAAAAGATTCTGTCCTAGGAAACAAATCATTTCTAGAAAAAAAAAAAAAAAAAGGAACTTATCTTTTAATGAATAGAGAAGTCTTATTACTGCTGCCTCTTACAACTTCAAGGTTTCCAACAGAAACTTCTCCAAGGCAGATAAATATCCCATTAAACCAGCCCTACATCCCAGAACTCCTGCATTTTAAAAGCACCCTGAAGGCCAGAACTCGCTGCAACTTCTGCTCTCTTCTGAAGCTCTGTCTCAAAAAGGAAGAGTCTTTCTAGTCAGGGTTGTTGTGACTTCAACACAAACTCCAAATCTTGGCAGAAACAGTCTTGAGAAGGAAATTCTGAGGGCTGGGGGTGGGGGCTTGCTGCAGAAAGGGAACATTGGATTTTTTCGTGTGAATCCTGCTGTAGCTTCATGTTCATCCTAAGATCACAGAATCCCACACTGGTTTGGGTGGGAAGGGACTTTAAAGTCATCTTGTCCCACCCCTGCCACGGGCTGGGCCAGCTCCCCCTGTCCCAGGCTGCTCCAAGCCCTGTCCAGCCTGGCCTGGGACACTCCATGGCACTCGGACACTCCAGGACACTTGGATGCTCCAGGAAATTTGGACATCCATGGCACTCAGACACTCCAGGACACTCAGACACTCCAGGACACTCGGACACTCCAGGACACTTGGATGCTCCAGGAAATTCAGACACTCCACGGCACTCGGACTCTCCAGGACACTCGGATGCTCCAGGGCACTCGGACACTCCACGGCACTCGGACTCTCCAGGGCACTCGGACATCCAGGGCACTTGGATGCTCCAGGAAATTCGGACATCCATGGCACTCGGACACTGCAGGACACTTGGACACTCCATGGCACCCGGACTCTCCAGGGCACTCGGACTCTCCAGGGCACTCGGACATCCAGGGCACTTGGATGCTCCAGGAAATTCGGACATCCATGGCACTCGGACATCCATGACACTCGGACACTCCACAGCACTCGGACTCTCCAGGACACTCGGACTNCCCGGCCCGCCCCGGGCCCTCTGGCCCCCCACGGCACTCGGACCCTCCAGGACACTCGGACTCTCCATGGCACTCGGACACTCCAGGACACTCGGACACTGCAGGACACTCGGACTCTCCCCTGCAGTCCCGGGCAGCTGCCCCGGCCTCGATGCCCCGGCGCAGGTTGAGGGGATCTGCAGCATCCGCGGGAAGAGAATCGGGACAGCCCGGCCAGGGATGTGCAGTGACCCCACAGGGACCCTGCCCTCACGCCCAGACCCCCGGGATTCCGCAGGATCCCGGATTTCCACCTGCGTTTCCCAGAGCTCATCTTGTTTACAGACTCCTCTTTCCTTCAGAGCGCTGCAGAGTGAAATTTTGCTGTTCATTCCCGGGCACACAGACCACATCCCCAGAGATCCATTACTGCCACCGAGGAGGCTGTTCCAGCACCGGCACTGCCCACGGAGGGTGAGGATTTATTTTCCAGTCCTTCCCAGGGTCCAAGTTCACTGGCACCATCTCACAGAGATGCAGAGCTGCAGTTCTAAGGATTAAATTCTGGGGATTTGACTCTGTTTTGTTTACTCTTGGAATATATAAATTCCAAAAGTCATTTGAAATCTTAGCATGATTCGCTATTAATCGCTGTTAAACTCCTTCTGCCACCAGGTGGGAAATCTCTTATCACCTGATGACACATTTCTGTGCTTTTTTAAAAATTCTTCTTGTGTGTTTCCAGGATTACTTTCTCAGGCTGCTGCAAGCCCCAACATCCAGCCTGGCCTTGGACACTTCCAGAGATCCAGGAGCAGCTGCAGCTTCTCTGGATGATCTGTGCCAGGGCCTGCCCACTTCCCTTAACTGCCTCTGGTTTTGGGGTGAGGAGCATTTCCACCCCACACCAGCAGCAGGAAACCTGAGTTACAGAGCATCTCAGCCATAATTAACCTTTTAATTAACATATCCACAACAAATCTGCTAAAATCGTGAAGGCATCTAAAGCACAGCTGTGCTGGTTGGGAGCTGGACGTGATTATTTTTGAGAACAGAACGCTCAGCTTCCACTCAACAGATTTGCAGCAATTAAATCTCCACCACTGGCACTTATTTTACATTTCTTATATCAGGAAATTACTTTTTTTTTTGACCAATCGAGCACCTGCTGCTTCTCAGCGGGCCCCGGAATGAGAGTGCAAAGATGTTGTTTGAATCATAAAGTCATAAACCAAAAGCTGGGTTGGATATTTAGTGTTTGTGTTTCTCAATGCCCAGGTCCCCACAGCTCAGGGATGTGTCCAGGACACCCCACAACCTCTCAGCGTCCATCCCTGGATTTGGGGGCCAAAGATCCTCAAAGAAACCCCAGGTGGCTCCAGGCATTGAATGGATTCAGCTTCAACAGCAAATCCTGGTGGGTGGCAGCTCCCAGCCCCACAGCAGCTCCGTTCCCCAGAGACACAGATCTCCAGTTTTGGCAAAATCCTGACATTTCTGTGCCTCCATCCTGACTTCGTCCTGTCCCTGGAATCAGGCTCTGCCTTTCCAACCCAAATTAAACCAAGATCGGATGAGTTTTCGTGTTTAAGTAGATGTTTCCCCCAAATTTCCTGTCCTCCCTTCACCTCTTTCCCATGAGCAATGTTTAGCATCCCCATCATGCCCAGACTCTGATGTTTCTCCTTTTCTTTCCTTTTAAACCTAAATCACTCCCTCTGCACTTCCACAACTCAGAAATAACAGGAACCAGATGCTGCTTTCTGGTTTTCCCTTCAATTTTCAAATTACTTCTAAATTGTGACCTTGCCTACCAAGATCTTGCCTAAAGCAGGGTTTTACTGCTGTGTTATCAACTCCAGAAAATAAACCCCTCACATTAGAAAAAAGAAACAGACCTTTAATTAACTGTAATGATAGTTCTGGGGGCCATTAGCACACATCCCAGCTACAATAAAAAGCTTTTAAGAGAGTTGACAGCAAGTTCAGCCCTTGTTCCTCCCTCCTTCCCAGCATCCAGACTTAAGGAAGGAGGAAAGCTCTCAGCTCCCGCTAAAAGGAAAATTTGGAATATCTCAGACACTCGAGCAGTTGGTTGTACCACAGAAACTTCCTCAAAGTTCTTCCTGCAGCTTTTATCCACTTTTAAATCTGAGAATATCCAATTCTGATTTATTTTGATACCTCCCAGGGTGCTGGGCACCATCGCACCCATTCCCACCTCCGGTGCTTTTCCAGACCCTGTGCAGCAGTTTGAGCCACTTAGACACAGGAACATCCAAATTTCCTCCTGGTGGCAAAGCATTTTTGGAATTTTCTATTCCATCATCAAGTATGCAAATTAGAATTCGTGCCAATGTTTTTCCAGGCTACAATTCCATGGCAGGAAATGGATTTAAATGCTGCATCTGGGAATTTGGTTTTTGCATTTAAAGAACCTGTGGTTTGGAATATTGATGTATTTCTCCAATTTCCCTTAGTTTCCCCTAGTTATGCCAAGCAATAATTGTTCCTTGTGTACTTTTCTGATCAATTAATCAAATAATCTCCACAGCCATTCCAGGGGGGAATGGTGGGATTTATCCTGAATTTTCCTGGTGACTCCCAGATGTCCCAGCAACACCTTCCACCACAGGGCAGGACCCGAGACATCATTGCTGCCATCCCAGTCAAAAAATTCCAGTCTCAATTTATTTTCTTAATTTGCATCCAAACCTTCCAAGACAGAGGGAAAGAAATGACATTTTTAGCGCTCCAAGATGGCTCTGATGTCGATAAGGAGCCAACCCCTGCTACTCTGGAAATTAATGTTTTCATTCTCCAGCAACCCCAGCAGCCCAGCTGGGAAAAATAACAGAGGAATTAATCTAAAACACACTGCTTGACCAGAAGGAAAGCCTCTCAATATTCTTCAGGAAAGGGCACCCAGGGATAAAATAGAGCTATGGTTAAAGAGGAATTGTACTTGGATGCGTTAAGCAGCGACACGAAAACCAGCGGCAGAAATTTCGGTTTGCAGCCAGGAGAGAGAGAGGAGCCCAAATTCCTGCTGCTCACGGAGCTTCATCAGGGATTTTCGTGGGCTGGATTTGAGGAGATCCAAGACCCAGGATTTCAAAAGGATGGGGAGAAGGCAGAGCTGTGCCAGCTCTTTGATCAGCCTTGCTTTGCCTGCAGTTACTCCACATCATCTGAAAGGTGAGCAGCACCACACCAGGCCAGAAATGCTGTTTTTGTCAACTTGTCAACGTAATGCCACCTCACTTTACCACTTTTCACAAAGGGACATGTCAGGATATTATTTTTTATCTTTTCGACTCGATGATCTCAGAGGTCATTCCCAACCTAAACCATTCTGTGATTCCCTTTTTTTAATTGTTTAACCAGTTAGGGAGTTTAGAAATATTTTAGTTTTAATTCCAGAATGGCAAAGGATTTTCTTTCTCATGGGCACATTTCACTGGGACACAGAAATTATTGTTTGTCTTCCATCACTTTGAGATGTTCTCCATGGGAACCAGTGATTGTCAGGGAATCAGAGAATCCCAGACTGGGTTGGGTTGGGAGGGACCCTAAATCCCATCCAGTGCCATGGCAGGGACACCTCCCACTGTCCCAGGCTGCTCCAAGCCCCATCCAACCTGGCCTTGGACAATTCCAGGGATCCAGGGCAGCCACAGCTTCAAAGAAAAAAGGCAAAAAGAGGAATTTCCAAACAGGAGGTCCCACATCTCCTGGGCTTTCCCCCAGCATCACTCACCAGAGCTTTCTGCTGGTGCATCTCAATACTAAACCTGTGAATCAAATCCAATCAGCTTTATCCTGAAATGAAACAGGTGCTTCCCAGTTTATCCCCTCCTGGCCTCCCACACGATGAAATCTGACGTGGGAGAAGCTGGATTTATTCCATGTTCAGGAATTATCCCCCTGCAATAACGCCCAGAGTGCAGGGATCCCGTTGGAACCCACACTCCCAGGCAGCCCCTTCAGCATCTGCCTGCTCCAACCCAGCCGGGAGAGGGAAATCATTGATGGGAAAAGCTCGTTTTTCATCTTCACAGCTCCTTTAAGTCCCTTTTTAACGTACAGCACCACTGGGGCATCACCGTGCTAAAGGGGGGCAGTTCTGTTCAGGAGCTCAATAATCAGCAATGGGACTAAAACATGGATTTTTGGAGGGTGCTTAGCAACGTGGGCAAAGCTTTGTGTTGGTGCAGGATCCAGGCAAAGCCTTGTGGTGTCACAGCATTTTCCAGAATTACTGTGGGTTTAACGAGCAGGAAATTGAATCTTGGATCTGTGGGCCAAATCAGGAAATTCCTTGCCAAGCTCTTTGCTGAGGGGAAGTTCACTCTCAGCTGGGGCACAGCGTGAGGAGCAAGGTACAAACACAGCAAAAGCAGCTCCTCTGCTCAGGGGGCAAAACTGAGCTTCTGGGAGACTAAAAACTTGTGGATAATGGGGAAAAAAGTAAGAAAATGGTAAGATTTTCTTTTCCTGCTTTTCTATTCCCTTTCTCCTTTGCTGTTCCAATCTCTGGTTACCACGTAGTATTAAGTAAAATAGAAAAGCACAAAATAACAGCAAGCCATGAAAACTCCCTGCTAACAAAAAAGCAATGAAAGAGAGGTTAAAAAGGTAAAAGAGGTGAAAGGAGAGTGAAAGCCACACAGAGAGAACCAGAGAGAAATGGCTTAGCAGTGGCAGTTTCAGGAAGGAAAAGAAAAAGGATCAGCCAGATCCTGCCCTTCTGCTCAACCTCCCCTTTCAGAGGCTCTGGAGAAGCTCCTGCCCCCAGGAATTCCCTCTGTGCTCCGAGAAAACCTCATTGCAGACCCTGCCCCGAGCCAGGGCTGTCCCACCCCCCGAACCTCCCGGATCCGACCCTTCCCTCGCCTTTCCCAGGGTCTGGGGCACGGGGGAGGATTCACCCCACACCCACCGCCCATTCCTGGGGTCCTCGGGATGCTCAGCAGCCGGCTCAGTGCTCTCAGCATCAACAGAGGGTTTTTTACCTCTGGAGTGCATAAAATCTCATTTTGGGGGGGCAAGGGCACCTGACTCACCCAAACCACAGTGAATCAGCCTGGACGGGGTCACTGGGGTCCAGCCCCTGCTCAGGGGGTCATCCCAGGGGGATGCCCTGCCACCCATGATGCCCATCCCAGCCCACGATCCTCGGGACCGTGGCCAGAGGGCTTCTGATGTCCCCAGGCAAGGAGATTCCACAACTTTTTGGGAAAACCTGCCCTCCTGGGAGACGATTTGCCGTCCCACTTTTCCATCCCGAGGCACAACTGGCCAGTCACCCACACCCGACCAAGCTTTGCCATCGCAGCTCCTCAGGACTTCCCTCCTGTTTCTGTTTCCATTTCTCCCCCATTTCCAGGTCTCTCCCGAGTTTTCCCATCCCAGGCTGCTGGGGAGCCCCAGAGCCCAAGGTGATGGGAGAACATTGTCCCTGGGTTGCTGCTGCCACCACAGGGCTCTGTCCCAGCCCCACAGCCCCAGCCTTGCCCAAGGGCTGCCCCCCTCCATCCAAGACCTCCAGCCATTCCCAGCACCCCCATTTCTCTCGGCTCTTTCGGGGTGCTGTGGAGCAGAGTGGATGCAGAAGCAGCAAATCCCTCCAGACAAGTTCCCCGTGAGCAGGAACAGCCACAATCTCCTCCCACCGCCCTTCCGAGCTCCCCAGCGAGGAGGAGGAGGAGGATGCACATCCAGGTGACGACATTTCTGTTACTCTGCCCTTTTCCACACAGGGAAATAAAATCCTTCTCCCTAAAGCCCCTGGAGAACTTCAGCAGCCTCCAGGGAGACCCCAGAGCAGAAATGAAGGAGCAGGGGTTGAACACCAAAAGGATCTGAACTCATCACCACAGGATTTTCACTCGTTCCTGCCACTCATCTCCTTCACTTACCTTTCCTGAGGCTTCAGGAAGTTTCTCAAGAGGAATTTCCCCGTGGAAAGGGGGGTCTGGCCTTGGAACTGCCCAGGGAGGTTTGGAGTGCCCATCCCTGGAGGTGCCCAAGGAATTCTTGAAGGTGGCACTGAGAGCTCTGGGCTGGGGACAAGGTGGGATGGGCACAGCTGGGACTCCATGGTTTGGGAGGGCTTTTCCAACCTCAAGGATCCTGGGATTCTCCTATCAGGAATCTGCATGGATCCCAGGAACTGCAGTTTCCCTCAGCACAGAAGCAATGTTGTTCTCCCCTAGAAATGAAAACCAAGGCACAACGGAGTGTGAGGAATTTTTGTGTGCTCTGCAAGTGAGAGGGCTTAGTGTGAGCAGAAATGAAACATAAATACAGCTGGAATTAAATCTCTGAGACTTTCAGACAAATGAGATTTCTCCCTCTGCTCCAGCTTCCCTGGCCTGGCAAAGCCAGCAGCA
>VZTX01026964.1:210947-261532 GCA_013400915.1 Pardalotus punctatus | reverse complement strand
ATACAGGTGTCCCTTGCGGTTTCAGTGTCCACAACTGCAAAGCCACTGTGCCAGCACTCATGGTCCTCCAGTTCTGGGGATCAGGCAGACCAAGGCCTATCAGCATCACCAAAAACCGAGACAAAATACACAGTGAATGTCTCTGCATTTTCTTCATCCCTATTAGGCAGTGACCACCTGCAACAAGGATCAGTGCAATGTTTTCTTTAGACTTCTTCTTGCTATTAATGTACTTCAAAAAGCCTTTCTTGTTATCTGAAGCAGCACTGGCCAGTTTCAACTGTAATTGAGCTCTGGCCCTTGGTGTCTTCTCCCTGCACAGACATACCACAGGCTCTGTAATCCTCTTGAGAAGCTTGACCTCACTTTCAGAGCTCATACAATTCCTCCTTCCCCTTAAGCTCCACAAGAAGTTCCCTGTTAACAAAGCCAGTTTTCTGCCCCAATCGCTTGACTTTTGATATAGTGAAATTGCCTGCTCCTGTGCTTCTTAAAAGCTGTAGAGCACTCGTGGATTCCTAAGCCCTCAAAACCAGATTCTCAGGGTAGGCTGCTAAGTAGTGCCCTCAATAGCTTAAACTTTGCTCTCCTGGAGTCCAGGGTAGCAACTCTGCTGTCTCTTTTTATTCATTACACTGTAAATTTGAAACTCAGTCATTTAATGATCACTGCAGCCAAGTCAGCCACCCACCATCTCCCAGGAGTCCTTCTCTGTTCACAAACAGCAACTCTAGGAGGGCATCTTTCCTAGCTGACTCACTGAGTACTTGTGACAAGACATTATCTCCCACATGAAGAGATATGAGGACAAAGATGGAGAGGAAGCAAGGTGGATTATGTTTGCCTGGCTTTTCTTTTTAAAAGCAAAGATGTATTTCTTGCACACTTAAAGACCCCATTGCTTAGTGGACATCCCAGATTAGGTTCCAGGAATAAAACATCCAATCTATACATGACAGCTCTACATTTTAGCCCTCAGGCACTTGGGAAGAGCTTTGAGCTGTCCATCTGGAACAGGGCAGTAAGAAACTGTGACTTACTTGTATACAAGTCTATGGAACTTCCCTCTCCTTCTGTCTCATTATCAGCTGCTACAGCAAATACTGTGAAGTTGTACATGGTCCCTGGGATTAACTCAGTAATTTCTGCCTTGCGGTCACTGGATGTCAGGTTCTTCACAGATGTGTCATTTACAAACTGTATCCTGTACGTGTAGAGGTCAGAAGCACTGTCATTCACCACCCATGTCAAGTTGACAGAAGTCACACCAACGTATTCTGCCTTGAGATCGAGAACTGGGCTGGGCTCTGTGAAAGGCAAGACAACAGCCTGTTAACCTGCAAGAACAGCTGCTCACAGACATGGACACAAGGAACACAGACACACCAGTGCTTCACTTCCCTCACACCACTCATGGTCCAGAGTGCAGGAGCACCACAACAACATCACCATGCATTCCTGGAGGCTGTTGTACCAGTGGGCAGCTAACAGAGAACTGAAGACAAGCCATTCTGTAAGCCATTCATCTCTCTTTGACATTCCAAAGGAGAAGCACAGGCCATCACTGTGACAGAATTCCCAGGGCCTCCCTCGGGAATCCAGAGAGGCGTGCGGGGAAGAGACCAGGATGGAGGGGAAGATAATTTAAAACAAGAAAACAAAACCATCAGGTCTATGTTTGTGCTGTACAACAATATCCCATTCTTCGCACAATGTCTAGGTCAGCCTCCAGGACTAAAATATCATGTCTTATAGACAATAGCATTGAATTTCAATCTTCACATATGTAGGCAGACTCCCAAGCTGCACAGAAAAGTACAGACCACGAGAAATAGGGATGCAAGAAACTGACTTACTTGTATACAGGTCTATGGACACTCCTTCTGTCTTATTATCAGCCACTACAGCAAATACTGTGAAGTTGTACATCGTCCCAGGGATTAATTTGGTAATTTCTGCTTTAGGGTCACTGAATGTCAGTTCCTTCACAGATGTATCATTTACAAACTGTATCCTGTATGAGTCAGGCTTCAAATCAGTGTTGTCCACTGACCACGTTAAGTTGACAGAACTTGCACCAATGTATTCTGCCTTGAGATCACGAATTGGGCGAGGTTCTGTGAAAAGAGAAAAAAAATCAAAATCTTTTACCCTGCAAGAATATTTGCTGACAAATGCGTACAGCACTCTCCTCCCTGTCCTACCCAGCTTTTGTAAAACAGAAATCAGCCTGGAAAACCATCAAGCCACCTTTCTCTACTGCAAGGCACACTTGCTAGCTCTGCCATCTACTCAATTCCTCACGCTTCACGTTATCTCAAGGAGAAAGCTGCCTAGGTGCAGCAGTGATTTCTGTGCTGCCTCAGCTGTGAGCTTCATGCAGGATGCTGAAGAAGACTGCAATACACAACCTACTGTCATTCTTTTCCTAAACTCGATATCCCAAAGAGAGAAGCCTTTCTAGCTGCAAGATTCACACACCTCTCCTATAGATCCATGACACAGAATGCTCTGTACTGGGTAGGGGACTTCAGCTGTACCCTGTCAGTTATGCATTTCAAATCTGTATGTCACAGTGAGTTGACCTATTAACCTGTAACCCAAAAAGCCATAATAAGCAGGGAAGGGAGCCTGGATATAATACAGATAAAAGTATTCCAAGGTCATGCACCAATCACAGCATATAATTGCACTCCCAGTCAGGTGTGCAGGTAATTTTCTTGGCTTCATTCTCTACTGTAGTAAAGCAGTTGGATCCATGCCCACGCAATGCTCCTTGTACTCTGAACTAGAGTTCAGGCTTAAAATGTTATCACAATATAAAAATGCAAAACACTCCAAAGATTCACATCCCAGTCACATTCCAAACCACGTACGTGTTGCAGTGCTTAGATCACTTCTTGTCCCATCAGATAGTGGCACAGCCCTGACCACTCTTCCACCTGCAGAGGTTCTGTTCCCACTTGCAGAGTTTACTGATAAATCATCATTACTACTAGTTGCTGGTTCTGCAGTTACATTTTTTGAGCTGCAATCCTCAGTGCCTGAAAGAAGAGCACAAAACCATGTCTTAATAAAACTTCTGGACCTTCCATTTGCAGAAGTACAGTCATTTACAGACATGCACAGACCTGCAGTCACTTCTGTTTTCCCAGTTCTACAGAAACATCACTGAATATTTCCTGGTTTTACCACTTTTCCTGGTTTCACCTCTTAACTTCTGGAAGATGATTTGAATTAGATTCAAGTGATTGCCATGTTATTTCAGCCATCCACTGACTCTACATATGATCTAGATGAAAGTTGTCATGACCTGCTCTTTTCAGTACAGTTTTGTTTGAAAGCAATTAAAAAAACTTGCAGCCACATTCTCTGTGTGTTTTCTTCACTTATTATCAGAAGTTTTGTTTAACCTGGCATAGCCATTTTGTCTCTTCCCCTCAGCACATTCCCCTATTCCCCTCTCATATTCCCACAATATGCTCCCACAAGAAAGGAAGAGACATGGCTCTATATCTAGAGCCAGAAATTTTACATTGATGTAGCATGGCCCAAAGTATAGAAAGAGTTGATTCAGACTCTAAAATTCCAAGGCTAACTCATATAAGTCTGATGTTCAATATCAAGGTAGAATTTAATTGCACACACTTTCAGAAACTTCTGCCACATGAAAACTTGTCATCCTGACCAGTACAGCAGTTCTAGATTCACCCCAGAAATTCTTTAAAAGCATCACTTTGCATGTATCTTGGTTTTGGGGGTTGTTTGGTTTTTATTGACTTTAAGTATATTTTCTCATCCTTCTAAGCACATTACACCTGTACTTGATTTTACCAGAACTCTTTACAAGCTGAAAAGCAAAGGGATTAAAGTACAGATTTCTATCTTTAAATATCCTTAAATGCATTGCAGGAATTACAGCCACTAAAATAACTGAGTCTATATTTTTAACTGCTATTTCTAAAAATTCTTTCCAGGAAGCTTTTTTTTTAAAGTACTTTGATGATACTGTTTGATCGTTCTTAAAAGAAATTAAGATAATGAGAGTTATATAAAATAATAAAAAGTAAGCAACAGAAGGATACTTACAAGCAACTGTACATCTGACCTGTAAAACAAAAACAAATAATAGAAATTAAAACTTCAAAACTAAGCTCAAATAAAATAAGGTCTGATTAACATGAGGGGGAAAAAATCTGTTTAAAAAGTCCAGATTTTTCAATCTGCAAAAGACATACATAAAGTTCTACTGACATAAAAATAACACCAAAAAACATACCAAATTAGTAGAGGGGGAAAAAAAAAATCTAACCATGCTAGCAAAATGTTAGTTTCCACATTCAAAAAAAATTAGCCTATTTTGTCACAAAAAAGTTTGAATAACATAAGCTGGTTATTTTGCACACATAAATTTATAAACCAAGCCTGTAAGATCTTAGTCCAAAGACACTTTTGTTAGCACCCCTGACACCATCCCACAAAAAAAGGCAGATATCAATTAGGCCTTTTTTATTAATAAGATTTTTTTCTTTCATCCTTTTGCTGTGTAAACATTCTTATTACTTCTCACAAAGGAGTGTTTTGCATTTTCTGAAGCAAACTCAGGGTAGTTAAAATTCAAAACACTTGATACATGCTCTGAAATCCAGTTTATACATGTGCATACATCCATAATATATCAGCAATTGCCATTTAACTGCAGCCTGAAACTCCTCTGCTGGTAATACTGACAAATGCACCAGAATTCTGCTTTGAGGACAATTTTTAGTCTTCAGCCTTTCTACTTTACTTCTAAATAGCCATTTCCCTTCCTGTCGGTGTGAGAATTGGCCCATAAATTGTCATATATGTGTCCCTCCAGGTGGCACCACAGAATGCTGCTCAAAAGAGTGAAGTAAAAGCCCCAGACTGAGGTCTGCAGGTGCCTGAGAGGAAAACTCTGATTTCCTGGGAATCTGGTAGCCAGCTGATGCCAGGCGACTGCAGCAGCCACTTTTGTCATGTAACAAACAGATTACTTCAGCAATTTTATCAAGGATTAAACACAATTTCCCCCCTTGCAAAGCTGCACACAACAAGGCAAAACCAGGCATGCAGAGGAAATCCTCCCAAGGACAGGCAGGTTCTCATGTGGTGGAACACAGTGCCTTGTGCCAGGGAGTCCTGTAGGCCTGGGAAGTTTCTGCCCATGCACCTCTGGGTCTGATTTTGGCACCACGGTGGATACAGGCAGAAGTAGTCTTACCTAAACCACTTGGAACCTTTGCTTCCTCTACCCCCATTTAATTTCTTAGCTGTCTGCAATTCATGAGCTAACTCAAAATAAGCAGCTGCTATCTCACAACAACCTGATGCAATGCTTGAATCCCAAATCACTCACTCCCCCAGCTGTCATGCTGCTGCTGCCACAACTAGCTCCAGCCCAGTAGCTCCTTGCACCAGTCATGGGTCCAAGCAGACACACCCCCAAAAAGTAGTCAGAAAATATCATTAAGTCTTGTTCCCATGATGGCCTCAGTAGTGCCACAGCAAAGAAAGTTCAAGCACTCTTTCTAGGCAAAAAAGCACTTGCAAGCATCAAAGACCTAATGCCTGGTCTTCTCTAGCACAGCCCTACAGACAATGTAGCACACAACAGACATGACATGGGATGCAGATGTCCTACATACAAGGCTCCTCCTCAACCTGAGTTTTTAAGAGCTCAGCCAAACTGCAAGGCTGTTTAGGAAGTGAGGAAATATTTGCCTGCACCCAGGTCAAGAATACTTCTGCATTCCTCCACAAAGTATCTGAGGAAGAAGAGCTCAAGAAGGAAACAGCCACTCTGGAGGCAGGAATGCACTACTGCGCAGTGTCCAGGGCAGAAGAGCTGCCCTGTGGAAGCTGTGTGGAAACAGCTGCTGAATGGTGAGCAAGAGGTGAGATCCCCCAAAATGCAGGGCAATCTACAAGCAAAGCAAAAAGGATGTTATGTTTATTAAGAAACGGAACCCACAAAAATAACAAGATCAAGAAGAAATGCCACAGGACTAAGCTACAGTGATTTCGGCAGCCCTACAGACAAAGAACCAAGAGCCTGACATCATTCGTGATCCATCATCCTTCAGTTATTTTTCTCTTCTGTAAAATTGTCTGAAAATGAACTTTCTCATCTCCTTCTCCACTAATTTTGAGTTTAGGGGCAGAGCATCCTTCTTGAGCAACAGGAACAACAGCTATTATATAACTGTGAAACAAGTATGCCACTACCAAGTACCTGAACCCCTCCTTTTTACCATCCCATTTCTTCCCTGTCAGCTCTAACAAGGAATATGTTGATTCCTGTTTTATGGGCATCTGATCTAATGGCAAATAATGACTAAGCTGCTAGAAATTTGGTTGTACTGTCATATGTGGGTTTTATTAAGGATGCTCAAACAACCTCATAAAGGAAAGTTACACTAAAATTCCTGTCACATAATTAATAAACTGCATCCCATCATTCTACTTGCTTATCACACCTCGAAATATTCCCTCACAATACCTTTCTGACTCTCCAGAACCCCACGTGCAAATCAAATTTAACAAAAGCACATCACAGTGGCAGCAGGCAGGCCTACTTCTGAAATCCAAAACCACACAAAACAAATGATCCCATTCCCAAGCATCAGCCTTGCCTGACTCAGTCATTCCATGCTGTATTTTTCAACAGCAGCCACGAACCAAACTGTTCTCCAACCTGATGCTATTACTTAGTGAGAATTTACACAAAACATTTGTTCATGATTTCAGAGGATATTTGCACTGAACACCTGATTCTCCTTGTGTTTGCATTTAATATATCATGAGCCCCACCATGTCAGTTTTTCTTTTTTAATGACACAAATTACTACTCATCATATGTACAGTTGGGTAATTTTTAAACTTTTGTGGAACTTTGGGTTGGGGTAGAACATCCCTAACCAAGAAAAGACAGCAAAATGCCAAGTACTGACCATTTCAACTGAAAAACAGGAGAGAAATGTATACACAAACCCATCACTGTCATCAGCTATGGCAAACGAATTTTTTCGTGTGTCACACAGCCATGCTTAGGGCCTGATCAAAGGCTGCACGTTCCAGGGGAGCTGAGGAATTCATCTGCACTCACAGAAGGTCTGTCCTGTGCTCCTCATGTGAGCAGTTTATTACTGACCAGAAGCTGGTAGTGTATGATACATGCAGAATTCAGTTCCATCCTCCTCAGGCACACAGTGGGTTACCTAACTGAAGAGTTAGTATTAGCATCACAAGTAATCTTATCCAGGAAGAATTAAGACATACTGCAGGAAAACTTCAAAAATACCGAGTGACTGAGAAGCCCAAATCCCACTGGTATTTGATAACTCAGAGTAAGACATTTCCAGGAGCAGGATTTAAAACATGCCAGCTGTACACATGCACTGGGGGAGCCACAGGGACAACAGTTGTGCCTCCCTTCTGCCAGCTGCAAAACTTCAGCCTAGCTTAGCTCGGCTCTGCTGCCAAACTGTGCCCTCTAATGAAGTTGGGGTTCCTGCTCTGGGGAAAACCCTTGAGGACAGCAGCTGACCTACCCGCTCCAGTTTTCAAAACAAACAGTGCAGTTCGATTCATGTAAATATAACATCAAAAGCTGGCTAAACAGTCAAAGTGAGCAAACCAAAAAAATCTTAGCCAAAAAACCCCTTAACCACAAATCCTTTCCAAGAACACCTCTTGAGGTTGCTGCTTACTGTTTCTGGTGTGCTCACCACCGTGTGCCTTGTGACTCAGCTGCAAAACGCCAGGGAGTTAATTGCACCCCTCTCAAAGCTAATGATCTTTCAAGTGTGTACCTTCAGATCTTACCTTCTCCACCTGTCCATCCTCTCAGGTTTGGAGGAGTTCCACAAAAATACCACCAAGCTATCACAGAGGTCACCAAATTGCTTTTTAACACCGTTTCACCAAAGTAGCAGCACAATTAAGATCACTGCTCCACAGTAGGCAGTAACCCTGACCTCACATCTCTTTTTTGCCCCTCTATGTCCATCTACCATTAGCTGTCCCACATGCATAACTATGGGCTTCAGGAAAAGGTACCACACAGCACCATCACGATGGTTTTAAGATTTCAGGCTTGGCTTTGCTGATGCTGTCAGTCACCACCACTCAGCCAACAAACATTAACCAGCAAAGACGCAGTAACTTGGCCACTTACAGACCCCTCTATCACCTCTGAGATTTCGTACTTAGCATAGACTTACTCAGGAAGCACTTACACAAAGTTTTTACTTAAGGTCACACAAAGTAAGTGCAAATCAAACTCGGGAATGCTATTGGGAAGCCCCATAGTAATGGAAATGGGATTGCCCAGGTATTGCATCCACAGACTGATACAGCTTTCCAACACTTGCTGATTTTCTAGGATTTTTAAGACGTTGACTGCTGTTCCACCTGGGGACATCTTTCTACTTCCTTGGGAGTGAAAAGTCTAAATCAGCAGGGAGTGACACCTTTCTGCTAGAGACTGTTATCCTGCAGGAATACAAAGGCAGGTTTTGGAAAGATGTAATGTTTCTGTCTCTTGAAACCCATCTCAGGGCTGTTTCATCATTCATTTCCATATTATTTCCAAATTAATGAGGTTTGTAGGCTTACAGCACTGGGCAAGAAGAATGAGATTACCCGAACTGGGGCATAAAACTATGTGTTTAAACCTGTATGAACCTAATTCAAGTAACATGCCTTATCTAGACAATGTCTGGGTTCTGGAGTGGAAAAAATATTCATACTGAAAAATGAGTTAAAGTGTATTTGAGTAACATACTGCCCATTTTTCTAATTTCTTTATAAAATGTCATAAATTTTCAACTGCAAAGCATTTCTCTGCATTTAAAGCAGAAAACTTCAAGCGCAAGTCATTACACTACTACAAAACACAGAATCATCGAGGTTGGAAGAGACCTTGAAGATCATCCAGTACAACTGCCCAGCCAGCACCACCATAATCACCCCTAAACCATCTCCCCAAGTGCCACATCCAGACATCTCTTGAACATTTCCAGACAGCCCTTAATTTACACAAAGATATGCCAAGCCAAGAAAAGCAGATGTTTCCCCCCATGCTTATTGTCCAACAAGTAAAAAGGCAATGCGGATAAGACCTGTCTGCTGATGGGCTGCTAAGGTAACAGTTCAGTTACCAATTCCAGTGGCATTTGTGGACACTCAGCCATCCCATACCAGGTCCTTCCTACTTGAAGGAGGAAATAATCAACAGGAGGCTGTCAGAAGCTAACATTTTATTATGTTATACAGTATCATTGAAGATCAATTACTTACTGAATTCAGTGCTAGAGTTCGGGGTTGATTCTCTTTTTTCCTCCTTTCTAATGTGTATTTACTCTGCTAAATTCACTTCAACTGTAGTCTGCAACAGTTTTTTGTTTTTTCATTCAAATTAATTCCAGATGATCTCGATAACATGATGAATTCACTTCCAATGAAAATGGAATGCTGCAGCAACTGTCAGTTCTACCTGTTTTCCCTCCAGTATCTTATACAGGTACTCACAGCCCATACACAAAACACCATTTCACAGAATGTTTGTTATAAGCGTGTTTTCCCTGGAGTAAAAAAGCTCTAATTTTGGAAAGAGTGCACTAAGTTTTTAGGAGATGTTTGGAGTCTCCTCTTCTTTTAACCCTAAATGATCAACTCTGCTAATGAGCCTGTACAGGACCAGATGGAGATGCAGAACTTGGAAGAAAGAAACATGAGCTGGTGATTGTTTTGAACTGGGTGTGGCTGGACCCTCCTAGGCCACCCTGTTGTATTAGGAAGCTATGCAGAACTCTGAAACAGCCATGCACAACCATGCACAGGCTATTTTGAGCTGTTATGCAGTTATGTGAAAGAGGAAAGACTATTTCCATTTTGCATGTATTTATATTTTGCCCCTGATGTTTTTAAATTCTGACTTCCCTGAAGCAAGCCCTTCTGCAAAGAAAGACCAAATATAATTTCTTTTTCCGCTGGCTTTTATGAAAACATATGAGGGCATTCTGGTTTGTACAGCACCTCCAATGAACTAAAAATGCTGTGGAAGACAAAGCCTTGTAATAAAACCAAGATGAGACAACAAATAAAAATTTGTGATGACACATACTAGATCAAACTCTTTCTTCCTCTCTTGATTCTTCTCCAGTTCTTACCTGTATCTGCTTTTCAGATGGCTAGCCTAGGAGCAAGGAGTTTCCTGGGAAACATAACCAGAATAAAGAGAAAATTATAGACACCAAAACCAAAATATGACTGCAGCGCAACTGATAGCTTTCTCACCACTGACCCCAGAGAACACCACTAAACCTAATTCCAATGGCTTCCAGATCAAACTTTATTTTAAAATGTTTCCACGCAGCCCAGTAGCAGTTCTGTTTAACCCAAACCTCCAGGTCCTGATTAACCACAAGAATTAAATGCTGCAGACCACCTCACAGTTTAGTAGGATCACCTCTCCATCTGAGGAAACAGCAGAACTTCAACCCAAAGAAAGGCTGAAAGGCTTCAACAAGCTTAAATAATTCACATCACTCAGGAAGTTGTGCTTGCAATGTGTTCTCAGAGACGATCCTGCTGAAGGAGTTTATAAAGAGAACAGCGTGCTCATTTGACAATGGTAAGGAGTAATGCTTAAAACAACTACTTACTAAACCCCAAAGAGCTGTCCTGCTCAAGTTCCATGTCATACTGGGCTGGTTTCAGCTGGGGCAGAGTTAACTTTCTCCACAGTGGCTGGTGTGGGGCTATGTTTCGGATGGAGTACTTGGTTGGCTGGGGTTAAAGCACGACTTACTGACATGGGTGGAAATGCAGCTGGATGTGCAAGAGCAATGCCTGAATTTTAAAAATCCTCTTCTAAGAGGAACTTCCACTTAACACTGCCAGTCTTTCTTTCTTTTTTTTTTTTCAAAACTCAGGAAGCATCAACCTTTATTTTATGTGCACAAGCTGCATTCCTGCGTGCAGCTCAAGAGCACTATTTTTTCACTCTGAGTCATTACTCAGGCACACCCTGGAAGAAGCAGGATACAATGAAAAAAAGGAGAAATTAAAAAAAATACCCGGGTGGCAATGACACAACGCTCACTGTCACCAAGACAGCAGGGTTGGCCACCCAGGCACCATGGAAAATGCTCATCAGAGCCAGCAGCTGCCCAGCCTTTGCAGCATAGTCACGAAAAGGCGCAGCATTTCCTGACAGAGCCCTATTTCAGATCTGTTTAGCTGAGCGCGGTCAGGACTCTCAAGTTTCTCTTATCACAAGTAGATTTCACTTTCCTGTGCCAGACACTTTGGACTCTGCATAGTCTTTCCTCAGGGAAGTGTTAAAAAATACTTTACAAGGAAAATAACATTGAGCTGGATCTGGTTTGACAGTTTTCCAAGTAAAACTAGTTGTAAAGGAATCTTAAAACTTACACTAAAGCACAAAGACAACATCAAGAAAGATTATTTATACTGACAAAAAGGACCAGATTTTTGATCTATGACACCCTGTCTGGTGGCAGAACCATGGTCTGCAAAAGTCTTCAAGCTTGTTCACGCAGAGCTCAAAACTGTCTTGTTACACAATCCTTTTGGTTTTTTTTTTGTGGCAGTCTTGATGCTGGTACATGAATGATTTGCTCTTTCCTGCCTTAATTCTACACTTTTCTTAGTACAATTTATCTTTTTGTCCTTAACAGTCCTGAAAACTTCCTAATCTCAAAATCTGTGAGTTGTGCAGCTGGGAGAAACCAGCCTGCGACCACTGCCCAGCACAGACTTCTCAGGCTAACCTTCATCTCCTCCTTCACGCTCTGTTACTGTTTATTACCATTCATTTATGCTCCTTCAGCACATTCAGTTCTAACTCCGTGCGAAACGCTCCACCAGAATCCAAATAAATTTTCTGTATGGCGCTGCCCTTGCCCTGTGGCCGGGTAAATCCATCTAAAGGGAGGGCGGAGAGCAATCCTTCCTCCCCATACCCCAACAGCAGCTTCAGAGGAGTAATGCAGTTTGAGACCACTAGAGGCCCCAGTAAAACCATCTAACTTCAGCCCAAGTGACTAGCAGCAGCGAAATATGCCTGAATTCCCATAAAAGTTGACATTCTGGAAAGCACAAGGCTAAGGATGACCACATTAAGAGTGTAAAATGTGGATGCAGATGTCGCCGCCTCAGACCCAGACTGTGGGAGATGATGACACCACGGCAAGCTGGCTTGGTCACGCTCAGTGCATCTTCAAGCATCATAAACCTGTCACAAGGGAAGTAATTTCATCCAATAAATTACTGACTGGACCTTAGACTTTCTTCACAGCCCTTATTTACAACATACCACATCTTCATCTGCACTGGTTTGAAGTGAATCTACATTTTTTGATTGGACCAAAAAGCAAAGTAGCCTGACTTCCTCAAAACAACTGCAAATTGCCTTACAGCAAAAACATGATGTTAAACCTTTTCCAGCTCCAAAATAAACCAGAGATCTGGCTGATCTACAAGGATCAGATTATCACAAACACAAACAATTTGATTAAACAATGTTTTCCCATATGCTGTTTTCACATGCAGCACCATGGGACTGCAGGGATACCCTTGGGGTTTGCCTGCAACTGTCAGCCCATTTAATCCTTTAATGAATTTAAACTGTAGCAAAAGACAAATGGACTGCAAGCGTTCAAAACATGTAGTAGTACTCGTGGGAGGAGGGAACAAAAGATATCATTGTACAGCTCCACTAAGTTCATCTGGGGCTCTGGTAGAGTCTCTCTTTTCCTCTTTGAACAGAAGCTGAATAGAAGCAGGAATGAGAATTGGCTGCACCATCACCCCATCGCCAGACTCGCCTCTATGAATACATTGAGGCTGCATGAGAAGTTATTCACCGACAACAACATGGGCTCTCTCTCATTTACCAGCCAAGAGACACGTCTATGGAAGGTCAACTTCATGGCCATCTGGGAGGACCGGCTATGCTAGAAAAAGGCTGGATGGTGCAGGGTCACAACCAGAGATCAAACCGGCACTGCAGCCTGACCAGCTGCAAACTTTTTGTTCTAGGAAAAGAATATCCATGGCTTCTCTCTCCTTCCAAGACACATGAAGGAGCTCCTGCTGATCTGTATAGTTGGCATAGCTCTGATACAGATCAAACAGCCAGCAGTTAATTTTAAACTCTTATTTTAAGAGGAAGATGTTTGTGTTATTTATTATCAGTCTTGAAACATGCTCATTTCAAGTAAATTGCACATTATACCACTGTGCAGTCTTTGTTTAGCCTTACATATCACTTCAAAAAAGAAACCAAAGCAAATACAGAAAGCTTTCAAAACTAAGAGTCAATTTCCCCAACATTTTGGTCATCCTTTGCTTAGAGCAACAGTACCACGGATGTGGCTTCCCATAGCTTCTGCTATCTCCATACAATTATAGATTTTCTTCTACCTACACTACAACCAGAATACAAAAACATACTCTTTCTATTGCATGGTCTTGGCAGACAAGTCCAAAGTTTTTATAAAAGACTACTGAAAACAATCTTTTAAAAATTGCAATTAAGTAAAAGACAAACAAGATAAAATAAAAAATTAATTTAATTTACCCAAACTTGTATTACCACTACAAGAAGATCAGCTACTGGAGAGTTTAATGATGAAGCACAACTATTTCAATGTGAAATTCCCCTTCCACTTGATGATGGTTCTTGCAAATTTTAAGTGGACAAGATTTTAAAATCTCTATACAATTTCTTTTTCTGAAGACACATACATATATATTTTATACAGGCAGCCTTCTGTTTCACAGACTGCCTCAACAAAATGCATTAAATGCATTTTGAAGTTTTATTAGAAGCACAGGTGCACTTAAAAATAATTGTGTCACACAGGCCTTCACAGTATCTGAGTGTTACCCTATCAGAAAAGCAGAAAGCGGCACCAACAAGTGCAGCACCATCCTCCAAGCACTTTGGCAGGTTCTCCCTTTGGCAAAGTCTGCAGTAGCAACTATTGCCTCAACTATGGCCAAGGAAAAAAAAAAAAAGTGAGACATTAACAAGTACTAATACTGGTCAGGCATTAACTCTGCAAAAGAAACGGGTAAGAGAGGGCTTCATCTGTATTTCTCTTTTTCCTACCTATGCTATTAACCCCTTTAGTCTAATTATTTTTAAAGCATATTTGGGACAGTTAAAAATTCAAATGGAACAATATCCATGAGGTATCCTCAATGCATTTTAGAGTCTCCTAATGTCTATACAAAATGGCAGGGTGAGAAAGATGAGTACCAGGTGCTGCTATCAGTCATGAACTCCTCATCCTTCCTCTTCACTTTTGCTGCCCTTCAGTAACACATTAACACTCACTTCAATTAAATATTCTTTGACTCAAACTGAAAGTCGTAAGAGTAGATTTGTTTTTATTTTGCCCAGATAATATGTTCAGTATCTTTGAACCAGCAGACAACAGTGTTCTCTTTTGTTCCTCTGCCCTCAAATGACCACAAACACAGAAACCGAAAAAATACCGCTGCTTCTCTAGAAGGTTTCTAACCTTGAGCTAAACTATAGAAACAGTTTCCCTGCACCACTGCAAAATGCCTGGGAAACTCTGAAGGACAAGAACTTCATGATTTCCAGACACATTTCTTTCTGGCCTGATGTTTAGTGTTTAATTTTTTATACTTTACAATAGCTAAAGCATAACAGCTCAAACATTCAGGGAGGAAACAACAACATACCCAAAACCAACTAGCTAGAGCACATACACTGCGCTAATTTATTTGCCAAAAAACCCCAAAAAACAAAAGAACCCCCAAACAAGTGAACAAAAAAAACAAACCACCAAAGCAATGCCCCCTCCTCCAAAAAAACCACAAAACAAACAAAAAGGTCACAAACAGGAAAGGCTATGAAAAATAATGCTCAAGTACTGCATTAAAACACACATAGTCAACTGAACTCTGAATTATCTGCTAAAAAAATGCTTCTGAATTTTTCCATCTGGGTGTTTAAGGCTGACAAGCACAAAAGCTCTGAATAAAAAACCCACATAAATGTGTCTATGTTTGGAGCAACAGCTTTGGGGAAGGTTAGAGGGGAAACCCTTCAGTTCACTTTGACACATTTTCACCATGCACACATGGGGCAAAGCTTCATCTTCCCACTCAAATACTAAAGCCACATTATACCAGCTCTAAGACAAAGATGAAACTAAATCCTCCATGCCTTGCATTATATTTTACATGCATGTCACAGAAGGCTAAGTCATTTACTGTCTTTGCTCATGTAATAACCAGATTTGCCTCAGATTAGGGGGATAACACACATATTTGTAACTACCTATAAACTGCTGCTTGCCAACAGCAAAGCCTGTAAAGCAGAGATAAAAATCACAAACCTTAAGTGCTTTGCACCACCATGCTGGTGGGATCATGGTATATCTGTAAACTTAGCAAAATAAAAATTACATGAGAACTGACAGTGCTGAGTCACAAGTCAAAGCCTTGGATCAGATGACATAAATAACTGACCTTTGCTATGCACCACATGGCTGTTTACCTGCACTTTTCCTGCAGGTAGGGGAGAAAGATAAGAGTGAAGAGGAAGTTAATTGCATTCCAGCTGCTAAAACCTCCTTATCTTTGTACCTTTTAATTGATGTGGTTTTGCAGTCTTCTGCATCACCTTCCCTGAACTGCTCCTCAAGAGGCCTCAGGCTCTTTCCCCACCTTCCAACAAGAGTTAAACTAAGAGTGATTCACAAACTGGATTCCTTTCCACCTCTCCTGTCTCTAACAGAGGTAGTCAAAATGTCACTGAGTTACATAATGCTGACAGAAACGTGACTACCTGAGGAACAGGTTTGAATATAGAATGTAAAACATTTATAAGAATGATTACATACCAGAACAAAGTAGCGCATCCTTCACAGGCTATGGCAGCCTCTCCCATCTCTAGGAGATAGCGCTTTATTCCTCCTTACAGTTCAACTGAAGAAAACAAACTGACATGAGAAAGCACTTTGGAGCAATTGCCTTATCGGCGAGAGGCGACAGCAGAGTTTGATCCACACTCCTGCAGGGTTTGATCCCTGCCCTGCATGGCAGCACCTCCACGCTGTCCTTCAGCAGCAGTGAGAAGGAATGTTGCAGACACTAACCAGGAAGAGTTTCATCAAGAGGGAAGACTGGGCTAAGAAGATACATACAAATGAGACTAAGGGAACACCAAGCCAAGTCAGACTAAAGACCACTGTTCACTGCACCAGACTGCCCCTGTAAAGCTGAAACACTTTTCAAAGGACTGAGAAACACATTAGCTTGAATACATTGGTGCACACAAAGCCCTAGTTTAGAAAGATGCCTGACGCACCATCTGACTTCAGCTATGAAAAAGAAAATGTACCCGCAGACTTTTTTTCTGTCACGTATTGGGACACATGAGCCTCCAGATGCCAAAGGCAAGAAGGCAGATGTCTAGATAACCCCTAAGGGCTGAACATCTCTAATAAGATGTTTTCCCCTTTTCTTTTGTAGTGATATACCCAGTCTGCATGAGTCAGAACCTTTCAAAATCCACTGTTATAGCACTTTTTCCCCTGCCATACAGTGCTTTTTACATCTATGCTGCCCCTAACAGCAACTGCACATTGTGAAGTCTGTGTTCAGAGCCCACTTTAAATGCAGACTTTAAGATTTAGAGCCCAGTCCCTGTTCTGCCTCCCAAAGACACTCAACAAAGCAACTTCCTTACAAGCAAGTCAAACAAACAGAAAAGTGTTTGCATGACTTTGGATAAGGGGTTTCCTCCTTGTTTGAAAATAGAGGAGAGACAAGCAAGTGTGTGTTCCTGCAGTGACACCCAGGAGGTTCAGATGCAGGCAGCCAAAAAGTTGAGCTCTGATCATATAGAACATTGTTGTACCTAAGAGGGAAGACACAGCATCACTCATGTCTCAAGATCATGGGTTAAAAAAAACAAAAGAAAGCAACATGCTGGAAAAAAACCACCAAAAAAAAAATCTTCAACCAACTAGAATGTCTTATAGGCACAGCTCTAAAATCAGGGATATGTTTATAGAAATATTTCAAGATTAAAGCCTTCTAGAAGAAGCAAAAAGGTAGAGTTTGTAGCTGCCAAAGGGAAAACAAAAAGAACAAAATTTTGCACTGAATGTACTTCAAACAACCATGTTTCATTATTGACTGCAAGAACTTGAAGTTACCTACTTTCATTCATTCAAACACTACTATTCTGGTGCCAGGCATGCAGCACCAGCAGAGACAACCCAAGCACAGAAGAAACCAAAAGAACTACCTTTTTACTGAGAGAGGTCAGCCCAGGGGTAATCCTGTGCTGAAAGGAGCAAGTACTACAAAGAAGACAGTAATTAAACAGGAAATTCTCTGGTAACATCTGTGAATTTTTTGATCCAACACCTACTGCTGGGTATTTCCTAGCCAATTTCTCAAGAACTTATTTTAGATTACATGACTTATCAGAGCTTACCCTTCATATTTAAATGAAAGAAAATGAATTGCAGTTACAGTATTTTTAACTCAAAGCATTCATATTGCAGGTTAACCAAAACTGTCTCATCTGAATTACATCCTTTATACCCTACATTCAAACTGCCCACACTGGAGACTGGAAAAGGAAAAAACTGAAGAAGGGGACAGAACATTATTCTTTCTACTCTTTATCCTGATTGAACTAGAATTGCATCCTGAAAGGTATTTTCCTAATACCTCTCTTATTCCATTACAAAATATACTGTGAAGATCCCCCATTCCCAAACAGTATCATGGTAACATTTTAAGCTCTTACATTGTTCTTTCACATACCCCTCCCATGTCATAGGGACACTTCACGTATCTATCAATTCTTATCCCCTATAACATGCAACCCTTGAAGTTCTTTACTAATTCATTAGTAAAAATTTTATTGCAATTCCATCAACAGAGCACAGAGTGTATTTACAGCAGCCGTCAGAAAAGCTCGGTGTTAATGGTAGCTCAGTCACCCCAGAAACAGTATCTGCATAGCTACACAACCCAAAATAGACCCAAAACATCATCATCCAACAGAGCTGATCTTCCCCAGAAAAAGCCTTCCCAGTAAAGCACCAGAGCTTACTCCTTTATTTCAAACACTGATCAGACACCCAAGATACAGAAAAGCTTTAAATAAGTAGGAGTTTAAAATGCACCATAGTTTCCTCTCTTATTATAGAGTTTATGTTTCCTCTTAGATACCTTGTTTGTCTAACCATATTAGCTGGTTCCTTCTGCAGTACCAGAGCTTTTGCTGCAAAGCTCTCTTTTAAAGTTATAGGCTTTTAAGAACAACCAAGAGAAGCCCCAGTAAAATAAAAGCCTTGTCCTGATTTCAGGAGTCAGGTTTGCTTATTGGCTGAACTGGATCCACACTGCTCACAACAACCCTAAGACTATATAACAATAAAGAAACAGATGAAGTAAATTTTAATATTGCTGCTTCTAGATGGGAAGGGTTTTTTTCCCCTTGCTCCATCATTTATTCATTAAGAAACACAGTTTCAGGGAAGACTAAACTATTCATGAATTTGGGCTGAATTTACAGAAGGGTTCACTCCAGGACAACCCCCTCCAACTCGCATTGAAACCAAGGCAGGAGATCGAAACAAACTATTTCGATCCTGACAAAAACCTTCAGATGCTGAGCACAGGGAACAAAACCCAAGGCAACAAAGGGCCACATTCAGCCACAATACGATGAAAGTGGTTCCCAGTAGCCAAATAGTTACAGCACTCAGCAGGCACACAGCATATCCAGGTTGGAATCTCCTCCTGACCACAGAGGGAAGGGCAAAGTGGGAATGGGGCAACAGCTCCCACTCCAAGAGCCTCCAGCCTGGCTCAGACCTGCCCTCACCGTGTGCCCAGCTATCCTTAAGCACCACCAAGCTCGGAACACATTCCTGCTCGAGGGAGACCCGAGGTCAAGCCCTAAAGAAGAAATAAAGCTTCAACAAAACACATACAGGGATGTGCCACTGGGAAAAGCATGGGCTGCCCCTTTTCTCCCACTGTCTTTCCCTCAACTCCTTCCCCTGGGGCTCTTGGGTTTAAATACAAACCACAGAGGCAAAAAAGAAGCCCAAGGTAAACCACTCTAACACGAGGTCACACCAAACAGTCAAATTACCCTAAACTACTCAAATTGTGGGTTTGTGCTGCTCTAAGAGTTCCCCCTGTTCCCAGCCTCCACCCCTATCCCCACTATCTCGTCGAACTGCCACAATTTCTCCCCTTTGAAAATGTTTTTTTGGGGGGGGGAAGTTATTTTCCATTATCTGCGCCACCAAATCCAGAAACAGGGATGTAGGGTTTTTTTTTTCTCATGTTGTACTAAATAAAAAATCTGGCCACTGCAGAACTGCGTGCACTTCAGTGAGGGTGAGTCTGGGACACATTCACATTTTATTAGCACCTAGAAGCCAACAGCCCTGGGAGCAGAAAATTCTGTAAAAACAATAAATAAACATTAAAAAGCAGCACAGGGGAAAGGCATTTGTTTGCATGCCAGGGTGGGGCAGCAGCAGAGTACGAGTGACAAATTATTCTTTTTCCTTTCTGTTTAGCTTTCTGCATAATCCCTCTAAATAGCAGTAATTTGGGGAACAGTATTGAATTCCTCTCTCAGAGGCCACTGAGTACACATGCCCCTTATTCAAATGCAGTTAAAGCAAAATGGTAAGAATGATATTCATTATTTTCTCCTGCTCTCTCTCTTTAGTCCTGGTGGGACTAAATCTCCTCAACAAGCCAGAATAGAGACATCTAAAACACATCCACCAAAATTAAAAGCCTAGGGAAGAAGGGATCTGAAACATTTAATTCCAGCTTTGTTAATAAGCAAAAATAGTAGGAACTTAGACCCCAAAGTCGTCTAATTATAAGCAGGACAACAGTATGAAGTGGCAGCAGTGAAATCATAATGCAATGCTCTGACTCACACCATGTATGCACAGCAAAGCAAGATTCTCCTGCCTGGGGTATTTTGGGAATCTGTGTTCTAATATATGCTGTAATTGCAGCATTCCAGCCTTCTGAATTAGGCCCAAACAGCTCCTTTTATTATGCTATCTTTACTGGAGAAAAATACTGTGTTGCAGGCACAGTTTCTTACCTAGAAAGTGCCCATTCATACACAAAACCACTCTTTCAGTACCCACACAGCTTTCATGCAGCATTATACCCAATTAAGTCCCAGCAGGGATGCCCGTTAGTGATTACTCAAGGAACTGGCTGTTTCCAGCTCCATGGCTTTGGACACAACTTGCAGTCAGCTGGAAGTGCTGCCCCATTTACCCAAGTGTGCCCATCTCTTATATCTTTATGATCGATCTGCAAATTTAGCCCCCCAATGATAATAAAAAGGAAATAATTACATATAAAAAGAGAGGGTAGCTGCCGAGGTCGAACTGAGTTTTGCATTTCTCCCATAGAACAGCTTCTGTGAACTGCTTTTCCCACCTGCTGCTCTGACACCTGGCCATGCTGGCAGGACCCTCTTCCCAGCCCCACCTCCCAGTCCTGAGCGGGTGCAGCAGCAGCCACTTGGCACAGGAGATCAGGCAGAGGCAAAGGAAAGCCTCCACCCTGCAGCACAGCTTTTTCAATCACCACTCAGCCTCAAGACTTCTAAAAACAAGATCAAGACAATGAAAGATCTCACTGATATGATGGGAGCCAAAATTGACTTTTTTTTTTAATGTGCACACAAATGAATCAAAAGTTCCTGTCTGATAATGTCTTCCAGCACACAACTCCCAGCCACTGGCACATGCCAGGCTGGGGTGGAGAGCTCCAGGCATTCACGGCTCTAACTGGAAGGACACCCAGTGCCTGGCAGTACCAAGTCTTATTTCCCAATTTCCACTCTCAAAACAGCTACTGCAGAAAGAAGTGTGTGTGGAGAAATATTTTATATATATGTTTATTATTTATGTATAAAAAAGATTTGTATGGTTTAACTAAAAGAAGAATCAGTATTTGAGATTTTTTTCTGGTATTGATTCTGGATTAATGTTCTGACAAGCACCAAACCTCTCTTTCATCAGGATCTCTTTTTTCTCCATATGCAAGACAGTCGCCTTAAAATAATAGGGGAAGAAAACAAAAAAACAAAAAACTTTCAACATTTTCACACAGTTCTAACCCCCACTAGCAAGAGCAAAGTTTTAAAAATACAAATAGCCTGGCAAGTGTGTCGTATAAACCACACACCCTGTCAGGGCCACTATCTTAAAGAAAACTACTAATTTTCAAAATGGGACATGGAGAATGTGCTAAGAGATGCACTTGACATATTTCTGTATCTACTTTTGAAGAACACCAAGTACCTCATACAAAAATGTTGTACCAGGTGCTCTCCCCACACCCTCATTTTATTTTTCATGGGCAGCTCTTCCAGCCCCACTGTTACTCGGCTCCTCCTGAAGCCATGACAGCTTTTAATTGAGAACAGCGGCTAATAGAACACATGCTCTGGGGTTTGGAGGGTAGAGGGGTCCCCCCCAGAAAGACAACACACAGTTTCAGGGTGTTAAGGCAGGAAGATGCACATCTTACTGCACGACCAGCCTGCTGCAGAGGGGTTCACCCCAGCGCAAGAGGGCTGTGGCTGCCTCAGCCTCCACCTCACCCCAGGTCTCAAGAGCAATTGCACCAGCAGGAGCTGCAGTATCCCCTCATGCAACCGGACCTTTGACACCCAGAAGGTCCCACACTGTCAAATGGAAAAGAATGCAAATTTCCATGCAATGCACACATAGGGGGTGGAGCACATCTTTATTATAGTTATAGCAAAGTTGCTGAGAAGTAAGATCTCAGGAAGCTGAGAAGAGGAACCAGATCTTTGGGGGACTAACAAGAATGAGAAAAGTTGCAGTAAGATTGCTAAAACAGAAGAAGTGGATCCCTTAAGGGCAGGATTAAACCTTGCACTTCAGTTATAAAGCCAATCCTGTGTTCAGGAGAGGTGGAGAACTAACATGGAATCTCTCTCCATAGGTCAATTTGAAGTTCCTTTGTCCCACCAGAGCTAGAGGTATCTGCCTTTCACTGGCACTTTCCCCTCTTGCTGCACAGTTTCAGTGAGAGGTGAATGCAGCCTCCATGCCCCCCACAAAAGCAGCTCACATTTTGCTGTGCCTTGAGTGAAGAAAAGGAAAAGGGAACAGGGTTCCCCAAGAAGCCGAGACTCCACTCACTCTGCTGAAGCTGGAAACTCCATCCTCAGCCGGGCTGTTCTGTGTCTGCCCAAACCCTTTGAAGTCAATTCTTTCAAGTTGGCCAGAAGTGGCTCTGAACTGAAGAGAGAAATGAGGAGGGCGGATGGGGGCCGGCCAGGGGCTTTGATTCCCACACAGGTCGAGTCGAAGTCAAGCTTGGATTTGGCAGATAAAAAGTGCTTTTTAAAAGTCACCGTTTCTTTTTAAAGGTAAAAGAAGACGTAAATCCTAACTCATGCTCACAAGATGACTTGTGGACTGAATTGCAAGTCTCAACAAATGCTACAAGATATGGAAGTGTACACTTATTTCAGTCCCACACTGCTGCAAACATTATCCCTTAAAAAAACACCCCTGTGACAGGACTGGACTAGGCACCAAAGCCCTTCACAGTGCATATTTCTGCAGAAATTACTGAAAATTCCCTTAAAGCTTTCTGCAGCATTTCTGCTACAGGGACAAAAGGAGCTCTTAAAGCAAGTTTCAGTTTCTCAGGGGTTAAGTAAGAGTGGGAACCATGTAAAACTGGCATTTTCTGGAATCCATCTGCAAAGGGCATCTCTGATCCTCAGGTTCAGTATTGAACATAGTATCACACAGACTGTAATTCTAAGGGTTACATCTTGGACAGTAGCAATAAGAAGTCTGGCTGAAAGTAACAGTCTGACTAAAAGCTACCCTGATCCACAGGGACCTGGAAGTACGTTATCCCTCTGAGCAAGGAGCAAAGGTACATGATAATAAAATAACCAGCTGAAAGTAGTACACACGAGAAACATTTCATCCTCCTTATGACGCCTGAGAACCAAAGGAATGGAGATAGTAACTGCAGTGCTGAACACATGCAGGCAGTTTTTTAGCAAACTGATGAATGGGAATTAGAGAAGTTTCTGTTGCACTGAGTAAGGAATGAGGAACAGCAGGCAGTCACTATTTGGCCCACAGAACTATGAAAATGTTAGACAAGATTTGATCATTCAAAAAAATTTTTAACAAGAGCTCAAATTAAATCAGTTGCATACAATGCATATAGAAGACTGCACCATGAATAAAGTGCCTGAAATTCTGGGACCCTGGGTTTAGTCATACTTCAAGTATTGCTTCTGTTTCCCCTTTGCCAAAACCTTTATATTTTCTAATACGATTAATTTTTTTTATAATTTAGAGCTTATTGTAGAAGTGTTTTCCACTCAGTCCCCAACCAGGTGCACATAAACAACCAAGTGAAGATTTTATTTCACAAGTTCTCCTGCTGCATTTTTTAACCATTTCTCACAGACCTTTTTACAATCCAGTATTTTTAATAATCTTGATAAGGAAAAGGAACCTGTCAACACTATTTCCTCTTTACTTGCTCTGCTAATTTAGTGGATTTTTGCAACAGACTCAATCAGATTATTTTCAATTTTGAAATCTAAAAAAGCTTTGCAGCCTGTGTTTAACACATGAAGATTTAGAGTATACATATTATTTGAAACACAAGGCAGCAATGTCTCATAATAAAAGGAAAACATTGCCTTGTGATAAAAAAGATGCAGGATTTATTGTACAGCCCTGAATATAAAGTTTTTTAAGGCTGTTACAAATGGTGCAACAGTTTCTACCTTATTGCGTCTTGAGCTCGCAAGACAAGTTGCCAGTTATTCCATTTAACCTCACTGGGTTGTGGTTTTCTGTTTTGGTTTGCTTTTTAATTAATTACTTCAGATCTGCAATTTGAAATCACTTAACAGTTCCACTGAGCTGCTTTTAGGAACACTTCTCATCTCCTTGCCTACAGAAGCATAACTTGTTAGAAATTACATGAAGAAATATTACAGTTCTAGCGCAGGAAGAAGGGATTACTCAAAATAAGCACAGCAGCAATTGCGTTAAGCAGAAATATATTTAACTGGCCTGTTGACCACGGCCACATACTGAGGCCACAGAGATGCTTACGCAAAGCAGCTTCAGCTAACATCATCGTAAAACCACCTAGTACTATTTAAAAAACTTTCAGTTTCAACAGTGTTCAACCAGATAAAGTATGGTTCTTAGCACTAAGGTCTCCAAGACAGTCTCCAGACATAAGAACTCTTTTTCTCAAGGACACCATAACACACAAATTAAAAGATTTTGTACTAGACCCTGATCTAAGTCCTCTCAAGTTGTGTATTTAGCATGTCATCAACACAATGAGCCAATAAATTGCTGCCCCTTCCTTCCATGCTTTGTTTTTAAAGGCTTCATTGTATTTTATTTCAGTTTATTTAAGCAAGATTTCTATCACTGCTGGTACAGAAACACGCAAAACTTGTTATCTTTGCAAATATGAAAAAAGCCTTCAAAAATACATCCATATATATTAATTGCTCTGACCTTACAATTTAACAACTTAAAACATGTTTGTTCACTCTAATCAGCAACCACAAATCAATATGCCTTCATACCTTGACAAGTTATGGAAATGAACATCAGGAGCAGCACTTTTAATATTTTTCTTTTTTTTTTTTCCTGACAAGCTCCAAGATCAGCAAGAAAGCCAGGCAATACATCAGTTATAAAACTATTACTGAGCTTGGAGCACTTTACTGAACATACAGCCTTGGGGAAAGCTTTCACAGTGAAAAAGAAAACTTCACACTAATGAAAAAGCTGAAGGATAATACTGCACATTGTGGGGACTTCCTGCAACCCCACACTGAAGAACAGATCTGACAGTAGCTTCCAAACATTTTCTCAGATCAGCTGCTCAGGTTCTGATGCACACACAGGTGTCAGAAAGCCCTGTCTTTACAGACCTTCTCCTACTGCCTGCTTTCTGAAACACCCCAGACATTCAAATTAAAGACATGTGACTCATTTTCCCAACCAACTGCTTACAAGGATTATTGATTTCATGGGTCATTAGACACAATCCTGCCTTTTTCATTGTCTCTGCTGCAGACTAGGCATGGGAGCTCAGCACTTTCAAAATAACTATGAATTTAAGAGTGGCAATGACAGAGGGGGGGGTGGGGGGGAAAGAAGGGTGGTTGACAGAGATGACACGGAACAGAACACCAGTAGTTTTAGCACAAGAATTCCCAAAATACCAAGGAATGCCAAGCCCTCTCTTTCTTCCCAAAGCACCATAAGGCAACAACAAACAAGAGGAAGAGTTAGATAAGAAAAGAGCTGCAGCAGAGTTGGGAACTGTTTGCTGCTTGCTTCCCTGGTTTTGGGTAAACATCCAAACATTTGTATGACTAACTGATCCTCATCATTAGATTTGTGTGTAAATTTGCCTATATCAGAACATTTCATCTGCATATACTTGGAAGAGAGGGTTTTGCTGCTTTTTTAAAATCTCTTTTATTTCAGAAGCCTAAAAAACATGGCGGCACAGACTATTTTATTCTCTGATTACTTTTTGCAGGTGGAAACTCAAATGAAATACAGTCAACACCTCAAATAGCTGAAAACAGGTAGCCTACATCCATACAACTGCATAAATAAGGCCTGCTTATATTTTGAACAATTGTACACAGCCCTTCTCTGCAGCAGCTCAGTAGTAATACTTTGGCTGAGCACTTAGGGCAGGAAGAGGTGCCAAATGACAATGGGTTAAAAGAACTTTTGTTTAGCTTTGTTCTTCCCAACCTGTTATTATTATTTTGATCCTCTCCAAAGGGATCAGGTCTGCATTCTGAGGTCTGCTCCGGGTGAATGAAGCAAGGCCTTCTCTCTGTAGGGAACTACAGACAAGGGGGAAGCTTTCCTCCCATTCCTGATTACACAAAACACTCCTACAATCGCTGTCATCCAACAGCCTGGTGCTCCAGCAGCCAGGTCCAAATTCCTGCCACCCAGTTTACCCCTTGCAAACTTCTGCTCTGCTGCTCTTTTTCAGGTGCAGGATGCAGGCAAGATGACAAGTGGCAACTTCCACTATGGAAATTTGAAACATCATGAGCCAAGCTACCAATCCAGTTCCTGCCAGGCAAGGCAGGTAATAAATTATCAGGGCAAATTTTGTCAAAGAACCTTTTGAATCCTTAAGAGAATCCTGTCTGCCTGACTCGTCTGACCAACGTAGCCCAAACACAACTCCCAGCTCAGGAACCACCTGCAACAACCTGAGAGAGGAACCTGTACCACAAAAAGAGCCCCAGGTTCACCTCACCTAGTATTTCTCTAACAATCTCCCACAGAAATAAGACCCAAAACCCATGGTGGGTTTCCCGTACCACTTTTGTTCAAACAGTTATTAGTGTCATGCTGCAAATGGAGGCAAAAAGAAAAAAATTAAAGGCACAAAAATCACATTTAATAAAGTCTGCAGTGTTTCTATATATTTTCACATCACCATTTTCACTGAGACCTTGTTCATAGGTACAGATAAACACAAAATAAAGGTGGAGCGCACACATATGGACATAACATTTACAAGTGAAAACATCTGGCAACAGTAGCTTAAAACTGCCAGAGCTGTAGAAAGAACTTCAGCCTGCTTTGGAGCTTTTCCTGGTAAAAACTAATAGGCTTTAGACTCAATCTTCTAACCAGAAGTAATTCCTTACCAGCATGACTACAAGAAAAGTCTAAAAATCACCTTTCTTGTTAAAAAGTGTAATAAACATCTTAGACAATATGAATATTAAGCCTCAAACGAAACAAAACGTGTTTGGGGAAACAGATAAGAGCCTTTGGCTAAAATAAACAACTAAGAAACAAAAATTAATTCCCTAATGTAAACTGGAGGAGGAAGAAAAAATATTTGCCAGTAGATTCCTATGTTCTGACCTCTGCATGAACTCTAAGCAACCAGTCTGCAATTTCTAACAGCAACAAGAAAGGAAAGCGCATAGGAAGATACTGAAGGATCCCAGTCCTTTCAACTTTTGCTAAGCAGACAGAACACAAGTCAACTCCAGAAAAAAAAAACCCAAACCTTACACTGTATAAAGCTGCAGCACTTTGCAAATCACCAAAATACTTCACTGCAACTATTGTCAGTGGAACATTCCAAGTCACAGATGTACACATACATGCCTTGGGGACCAAGGCCCAACTCCAGCTGCAAGTTTCTTCCCAAAACCTATGTATGCCTTGGGGTTTAGCTACATTATCAGTTCAAGGTAAAAAGAGCTTGATTCTGAAATGCCGAATACTGGATAATCTATCACAACCCAAAGTTAATGATTCCCCAGCTTAACTAGTATTAGCATAATAATCTGCATCTACTCCAAAAGATAGTGTGTTGACAGAGAAATACTCGAACTCCTTTAGGGTACCTGAACATGAGAATTTTTTAGGCTGGTGCTGAAATAAATAACAAAGCCCAACTGCACCCACTGAACATATCAGAAAAGTTACAGCAGATCTTCAGCAAAGTGAGTGTTTTGCCCTCACATAGTGTTAACAAGTGGTAACTACTCAAATTAGTGTGGACAAACCAGTCTTAAAAGTGGCAGAAATATGGGGATAAGGTAAGATTACAGTGTCTATATTATGCTGCATATTTTTATTAAAAGAGGATTATTCCTAAGTAATTAAGAAATTAACCTTTGCCACTAACCTCAGGCTCAGCAAGGCACAGACATGTACTTTCTTTCTCATATCCAATGGTTTGTAGCAGACAAGTCTCCAGAAAAAGCTGGTAAGTTCATTTGTTGTGGCTGATAGGAAATAACTTGCTTCTGCTACAGAGGTGTACAACATTGCCACCACATTATTTCCAGTTTTCTTGAACAAAACAGGTTCAGAAATTATTTTTAAAAGGAAAACTGATTTTTATGCTTGGAAGAGCTTGTCTTTCCAGCTGTAGAAGAAACTGAATGCTGAAACAACCTCATCGACCACCAGCATATTGCCATTACCATCACGCTGGGCTTTGATTTGCTCTATTAAAATGGTTCACGCATTTAGCTCTGAAATTGGCATTTGAGGTTTACAGAGATGGATGATGACACTGTAAAAGAAACTAAAATACTATGAATATAACTTTTACTACTACTGCTGCAGAAGGTAGCTGATCCTACCCAACTATGGCCATTCCTCCTCTCCTCAGGCTGCCCTCACTGAGGCATGGTCATCCACCTGACTGCACAGTGAATCTGTTTAAGCAGCTCATTTGGCAGAGAACTTCTCTTCCAGAATAAGAGGAATAGCTTTCTGCTAGTTTAGGTATCTGACCCAGCCCAACACAAGGTCAGACATGGGTCAGCAGAGTGAAAGGGAGCAGCTCATGTCACTGGGTGGCAGAGGGAAGTAGATGGCCATTAGATTGGCTCAGCTGTTTCGTAAGGCCTCGCGCTCCTTCAGACATAAAGATCTAACACCCATCTCAATGGCATTTAAGGCAGGAAAATGTTCGCCTTCCGCCAGCAATAGACATTTCACAGCAGTGACATATTTCAGTTATGTAAAACAAGTAAACACAATCATTCGCCTATCATTCTTCCCAGTGAAAGCTCTACTGGTGACCTACAAAATGAAGGGATGTTCTTTTCTGACCAGGAATCTCAAAAGCATCTCTTCTACAATCCACTCATTCCCTGCCTGCCTCACTTTCCCGTCTTTTGCCCATGTGAACCAGTTGAAAGACACAACACAGGCACGTGACTCCGGTAGTAAAAACACACAGATTAAGGTCCTTCTGCCTTAACAGTGCACATTTCTGGACATGAGAACATCCTTTTAGAAAGGCTGTTTTCAAAAGCACTCTCTATTCCAGGCACGCTACTTTATCACTGCTATTACTGAGATGCACAAGGCACTTGCAGAGGGATTATTCTCACACAGCAGGAACAAATCATCTTTCAGCCAGCACCAACAATGAAATGAATGAAGCAGTTGGGAACCCCGATGCAACACTGTTCATTAGATAACCTGCACTACTCCTTAGCAGAGGTTAGTACAGTTTTTATCCACAACAGAAAAGGTACCATGTGTTCTTCAAGTAATTACTATAAATACTGCACAAATTAACTGCAATGAAATACTTGTTTTTAAATAAACTGTTCTCCTTCCTCTGTGCAATAATACTATATATAATATTAGTGGAGAACACAAATACAGCAGCTTGAAATAGCAGAACTTGAAGAAAGTGGGAGGAAGTTTACCACCCTTTATTTTGCCTCTTCATGCAAATTACATATATTTGCACTCCAGTAACACCTAGAAACAGCAACCAGGGCACCATTCTGCTGAGAACTCTGCTCACATCTGGTAAAACCAGCTCCTGCCCATTGTCCTTCCAACCCAACCACAGCAATACAGAAGGGTCTTTAAAGCAGTTTGCAATTACAAAGGATTTATCCCTTTCCCCCAGCACAAAGCATTAATTTTACTTGTTACAACATGGCTTTTGAAAGATGAATCTACAGTATTCATCTGATACAAATACTTCATGGTCCAGAAAAGGCTCAGCCAGATAATCACCTTTCGTGCTGCACGTGGAGGGCACAAACTGTAGGAATGACTAAGTGAGGTCACTTAGCCCTCCCTGTTTTAGAAGTTATTTCCAAGCTTCAGCCTCTTTGGCAAGGAAACTCAAGAAAGTTACTAAAATCCAATGGACCAAGGTTAAGAATGAAAAACCTCCAACTTTGCGAAAGAGAAAACTAAGTCACATGCAGAAATGCAAAGCCAGCAGCACAAAAAAAAAAAAAAAAAATCATTTCCTTTGGCATAGAAAGGGAACAGGCAAGTGAGATGTCAGAACAGTTAAGTGGTCACTGGCTGCAACTCCACTTCCCATCATCAACAACCAAAAGGCATAAGGGTTCACTTCACTAGACAAGCAGACCTTCCATCTTCCTTTGGAAGGGAAGGAATTTTCACCTGGGACAGGTGGTGATGCCAAAAATAAAATATAAATTTCAAGAGGAAGAACAGAGTAAGTGGCTAAAGCTCTTCTGAGACCTACAAGGGAGTCAGAAAAAGAGGGCAGGAGAAATAACAACCCAGGCGCTCTTCACAGCTTTGAGTGCCATTTTATAAAATGGTGATTGAACTCTACACAGCCAGCCAAAAATGTGCAACATGATTTCCTTGCTGAAATAATGAGAATATTTTCCTTACAGTTACAATAAAGTGAGTTAAAAAATATAAAGAAGTCATACAAGAGAAAGAGAAGCTCCATAAAAGTCAGGATGTTCAAAACAATTGCAAGAACCACTATTAAGTTGTGCTTTTTGCATATAATGAAACCTATTACGTATAATCACAGAAGATATTCAAGCAACGCAAAATGCCACGTATTCATTGAAAGATTAGACAGATAGCTCAGTGCAAAACAATGCACTACCTGTGCACTGAGCTTTTCCGATGAGCAGCAGGAGAAAAGCAGAATTTCTGTTGCTGTACATGCCAAACAAATTGTACTACTGTAATCCTTCTTCCAACATCCCCTTAAATTCCCTCTACTGATAAAGGAAAAATACAAGTTAGATTGAGTCACTGAGCTCAGCATTACCAAAATTCAAACTTAAAGGTTACACTGTTAATTAGATTTTTTTTCCCCTCTGGTTTTAATCAGTGGAAGATATTCACTAGGGATAAGCACAGTTCCTGAAATCCAGGAAGACTTCCAGGTTTACAGACGTATCTTACTGTTTCCTACAGTACTTTTTTCTTCCCTGTTTTGTGTCCACCACACACAACATGACCAAAAACACAGAGCAAAAGAAACACTGACCTGGCCAAAGTGCTGCCAAAAGCTCCAGGAGGAAGGATGAAGGTTTTGGGGTTGGTTTTGTTTTTTAAAAAATTTCCAGTAATCACCCTATTAGGGGTCACCGCAGTAGAAAAAGGTCATTAAAAAAAAAATAACAGAAGCAGAAGAGCTGCTGCTTTACAACTTCATCAAATCTGCTGGATTAGGTGCTTGAGGAATTTAGGATAATTTACTGCTTAAACCTTCCCCAAAAGAATGCCCAGCAGACTACACTAAGTGGCCATTTTTAACCCCCAGAAGATGTAATTTTTCTGAGACAGATCCAACCCTTCTACAAAAACATAAAGGGTTACAACAGCCACCAATGCCTTCATTTCCTCTTCCTATATACACACTTGGATTAAACTAACCTCTCAAGACCAGTGTGCAAAAATGAAGCAGAAAGTGAAATGGAGAAGAACTTAGAGTATATATTTATACATACAAAAGGAAGGGAAGTTTACTAAACATTCATAAGCAACACGTCAATATTGAAAGCTAGAGCAGATATCCCAGGGTGAATGACACAGTAAGAGTAGAACACGCCTTATTCTGCAATTTAGGTATTATTTCTTTATTTCCTTATTCTGCAATTTAGGATTTGTAAGGAAAAGTGGCTCACACAATGTGTATGCATTGCAATCCCTGGTTATTATTATTCCTATTGCAGAATACTGCATGACAGGTGCTACTTTCAAGGACTAAGGGCAGGCAGTTGGGTATTTGGGGGAAAATGCTCAAAGCTGTAAAGAACTGGTTTTGTTTAATGAGTAACAGGCCTTCCTCATCCCCCGTCCACAACTGAAAAGTTAAGGAAGGAAAGCAAACACTGAGTGAAGTTACTGCGTTACAGCACAATTCGCCTCTTGCTTTTAGCTACTGATTAACTTTCTTGTACTGTCTGGTTAGTATGTGTGAGAGACAAACTCCGCTGATTCCAACCCTCCATACCAAGAAACAAACAAAGCAAATGATAGGCTCAGAACCACCAAATTCACTCAAGAGATGCATCCTACCATGGACAACAGCAGTATGGCTCGATACTCAATGATGGATCCTTACTATTGCCATGGGGCTAGGGCCACATGGACACCTAACACAACTTCTGGAGCCAAAGTTTTATATGGAAATTCCCACACTGTAATATAGCCAGATCCAGCACATCAAGTGATGCCCAGAAAAAATACACACTGCAAAACACCAGTTAGTTGTCACTTCAAGCACCTGACCTAAGAAAGCATTCTTGTCTGTTTGGTATGCAGCACAAGGCCTCAAAAGTAGCTTTAAGGGTGACTGACAATGCACAGACTTAGCCATTAGACAGATTTTGGCTTCAGCAGCTCTCGGGATTTAGATTTTGCCCTAGGCAGTGTGTGAGGCTCTAGTGACAGCTCAGGGGAGGGACAGTGAGCAGTCCACAGGTAAGAAGCCAACTGAGGACAAGAGCAATGCTGTGACGAGCTCCTGACATCAGGAAACGAAAGGAATAGGTGCTCCTCCTCCACAAGGACACCAAGGTGGTACAGGTCAGCCCCCACCCGAGAAAGATGCCGGCACTGCCACCATCCCACAACACTACCATCCTACAACTGCAGTCAAGCAAAATCGCAGCAGGTGCTGGAGGGTTCCTCCCCATAAAAGGGCTTTCTTTTTATTAGCAATGAAAGATGAACAAAACCAAAACCATGAAGCACAAACCCCCCTGTTGTGACCCCTAAAATGATGCACAATCTACAAAAGACAAACTAAAATGGACAGAGCAATGGACCTTTCACTCCCCTTAATTCAATTCTCTCCTTTAAGTCAGTGCACTATTATTACCCTTGTAATGAGACCATAACACTGAAGTTTTTCAGCTTGATGGTAAAATCACGTAGTGTCCATCCATCTCCAATAATAGCATATTGAGACAATGAACTCTATTGAGGCATCTAATAAGGCAGATAGTCATTTGCATAGTACATTTTCTGTGACTCTCTGTAATGCAACATCTCAAAGACTCAATTCAGACTATTCTCCTTTCCCACAGACATTTAAAAAAAAGGATTCTTTTACTAGAAAAAGAAATAATGACCCCTCCCATAATAGGAGAAAGCAAAAGATAGGATTTTCCTGCCTATGATGGGTGCAGACTTTTGCCTGTGTATTTTGATTTGGTTGGGCTAGCTTCTTTTCCTTTTTTTTTTTTTTTTAACTCTATGTGCTTTTCACCTCTGTTGTGGCTTGAATGCCCAGATGAATATTTCTGATTTTGTTCTAACACACTTCTGAGCGGGAAGAACTTTGGGATATCCATCCACCACCACAGGAAAATTTCATCTTGAATTCCTGTGCTACAATCTTTTTCTTCATGTCTTCACATACTTCTCTGCAATTGCAACTTGCTGGACACACCAAGATTCTGTAGATACACAAACCTGCTTATGAGCCCTGAGTTTTAGGATGGGCTCTGCAATGCAGTACTTGGCTAAGTTTGACAAATCACTTCCTCTCCAACAGCTTGTAACAGCCTTGAAGAAAATGTACCCACTAGTAATGTATGCTGTGCCTCAAAACTCAGCTCAAATAACGCTTCCAACTACTGCCTTAGAGAAGCACCAGCGATTATGCCACTGCTCTTCACAATACTTCCACTTTGCCCTCTTTCCAGCAACAAATCCTGGACTTTGTCAGAGTTTCATTTTGCACAAGGGAGGGCACATATTATTCCTGGAGGTAGTTAAGCTACCTCTACCTGTGCAGTAAAGACATGCACACAAAATACCACCACAGTGCATTCCAACAGCTTCTGTCTGTTCTGCCCTCTCTCCCTCAGCATAGTCCTAGGCAAGCTCTGGATTTTCCTAAATCCTCCACCCAATTTTCTCTGCCAGAGCCCAGCATGACAGAACACATATCCATAACCCAGCACCTCAACTCTCAGCCTGTGATATGATCACTGATCCACCTTTGGCCATGAACACAAGCTCTCGGCAGCTACCCAGGCCAGGGTGCAGAGGAGACAGCCACTGAGCTACTGAAGACCTTGGACACTCCCCTGCCACATCCCAGAAAACCAGCAGTGACACACACACTTCACATGGGCCAGGCATGAAGTCTCCCTGCAGATGGTTGAGCCATAGCACTGCTCTTAGGTTAACCTTTGGCAACTCGGTGTCGGGCTCTCAGGAAAATGAAAGTAGATGGCATTTTTGGCAAGTCAGAGAAGGTCAGCGGAAAGGGAGAAAAAGCGACCACACAACAGGCCCAGTGAAGAACGGCATTGCACTCTTGGTCCAAGTTTCTGATTTTATCAGATTATACCACAGTGTTAACATTGTTTATGGACCTATTTTGTGTCTGTGAATCACCCACTCCCAGAGACTCTTCCTCCACCCCAGATTATAAATAGCACCATATACAGAACAGAGCCTGTGAAGCAAAGGAGACTTGCTGAAACAAAATAATGTATATTGAACTGATAAATGTCTTTCAAAAGCCTTTCTTATTTATTTATAGTGCTGGCTAGTCAGGCAGATTCCCATATTTTGTAAAACCCATCAGCCACTATCTCCATTGCTCATTCACAAACAATTCTGCTAATAAAAAAAAAAAAAAAAAAAAAAAAAAAAAAAAAAAAAGAAAAAAGCCCTCTGGTTATAACTGAACTTATTCTCTGGCACACTGCTTCTTGGCACATGCCTTTTGAAAAGAGAGATTTTAAAGTAAACAGTATTATGTATTTTTCCTATTTGAAGGCAACATATGTCTAGACCATGATATGACAACATGACATTATTTATGTGCCTGGAGACAGTCAGACATTGCAGCCAACCTCTAGCAGCACACGTAAGTAATCATCTACCATGTCATAGCACACTGTGACTTAGATTTCCACTGATTCTATTTTCATAGGAAAATATGTTCTCAATAGCAAGCATAAAATCTGTCACATGTTTTGTAATTCCCTCTTTTCCCCACAAATGACTTGCTTGCAGTGGGAAGTTCACAGCACTGTCATCCAGAAAACAAAACAACAAAAAAAAAAAAAAACGACAAAGAGCTATGTGACCAAAGGCTGTAGAGAACTGCCTCTTGGAGTCCAAACACACATGACACCTTGTTAAACCAAGACATAATGAGCTGTAGGCCTTAGTAGCCAAACAAGCACAAGCCTGGGCATCAAAGAAACCAAAATTCCCCTCAAGATGGGAGGGACGTATGGAAAACGAGCATGCACATTCCGCTCTGGCAAAGAAAACCTTCAGTGCTCCTGCTGAACCCCAGGCAACTCATCCCATCTTTCCATCCTCACACTCAGATGCATTTGCCACATGACAACTTCACACCAGAGAAGGATCTGGACTGGACACACATCAGCCTTGCAAGGGACTGCTAAGCTCAGACACCCACATTAAACCCACACTCACAAATACACAACACTACAGTGTCCCCACCTGTTGCCAGACCCTTTTTACCAGGTAGACACACCAACACCAGGGATGCTGGGGCTGGAAGAAACCCTTGATTTTTCCTCCAATTACAGAGATGTGGCTACACAAAATTCCTGTGAAAAGACATCCTGCCCCAAAATCAAACAGAAACAGAAGAGACACTGAAAAAATCCTGGCATGTTCTACTGATGAAATTCCTTGTAAGTGCCTAAGGTGAATGCATTCAAGTACTCCACTATTCGATTCAACATTTTGCCCCCTGCCATTCATCACACGGTTATTTGTCAAGCTAATGGTTCCTTAATCAGTTGTAGAAGTTAAAACCTGATGTAGCAAGGTTCCTTTTTAGAACACAAAGGAGTAAAACAAAGCACTCTAATGCATATTTCAGGAACAGTTAAATGTATTAATATTGTGGTTCTTTTTTATTTTGTAGACTCAACAAAAATCAACTGTTTATAATCTTAGCAAAAAAGGAAAATACTAGTGCCTGGAAAATATCACAGTAAGTCTGGACATCATTTAAGCCAAGTATATGTCTTTCTTTTTTTTATTCTCCTACTGCTTATCTCAACACACAGTTCCTTTTCCTTTAGCCTGTTTCAAACAATACTTGATACTAAACAAACAAAACTTAATAGCTAAATAAATTATTTCTCACTAAAGACTCATTCTTCTCTCCTGTTCTACAACTACAAATATATACGTGTGGGCATATGCAGTCACAATAGATACACGTACTTGATATATAGTTATATACACATACCTTTGAGCTGGCTAATGCTACTTAAAAGTATCTTATCATCTTATGATTACATGAAAACTGACTAGTATCAAACATGACTTTCTGGCAGAAAGCAAAATCAAGAGTACGATCCTCTTGCAAGACATAGCCACACTGAAATTCAGAAGGTCCAAGCTGTGTGCCAGCACTTCACTGTTACTTCAGACCCTCGTGGCTTTTTCTCCACATTTAAGAACAGAAGCTTTCCCAGGGGCTCAACACATTAATTTTCATCATCACTCTGAAATACTGACCAAAGGACTTACCAAAGCAATATTTAAGCTTCCATAAGCTCTTTCCACATAAAAACCCACGTCTGTAATAACAATCTTTGTTAACATGTCTGATCAACACACAGGGAACTACAGGATCATAAAATAGGACCGTGACACAATAACAATGATGGGGATCTCCCACGTAAGTTTTCATTTAAGCTCACAAAGGGGAAACAGGGAGGAAAAAGAAATTTAATTAGAGCTGACTGAAAAGTGAGACATGTGGTTCAGAGGAATTTTTGCTCTCAATTAGAACACCATCCTCCTCCTCCTTGGCAAGCTAAATAAACACAAATGAAACCAAATTATTCTGTGACATGTATATGCAGAATTGAATACAAGAATTAAATAAAATTTGGGTGGAAGCTGCACCACAGATCATGTGCAACTACAGTCTGAGTTCTGCAAAAACCATTTTGTCACCACACTACACAGGCACTTATTCCTCCCCATCATCACTGCATGTAACTAATCTGTTTCCCCCACATTAGTACAACCCATTCCACCTACATACCTAAAATTTGACTTGAGGTGTGGGCAGAAAAGGAAAGGGGAAGATAAAAAAGTTGTAAAGAACAAGGCTGAATTTTAGCAGTAGACTTTTTAATAGAGAAATCATATTCTGAAGTTTCATAGTGATAAAAATGCTAAAATATGAAAATAGCCATATTTCTAAAATAATATATTACAGGGAACAGGGTAAAAGACAAGGCCATTAAGGATGGATTTCCAATCAAAATGACAAATTGCAATTATGCATGTACAGAGAAGACTTTAAAAAATGGGATATATTTGATCTAGAAACAAGTATGAGAAATGCTATGAGAAAGACAGTCCACACTTGCATTAAGAAAACTCAGAATGGGTGGCACTTTCACCCACTTTGAGGGACACCAGGATTACCTGGCCCAGAGAAAGGAGGGTTTAGGGAGGAAAGGCTGTGACATGGGCTGCCTCACAGCTCTGTTGAGGCTGCCCTCTCAGGTGTGCTTGGAGATTTCACCAAAGCATCACCACCACAGTGTCTCTACTTGAGGATGCTCTCACACACTGTGCATCCAACACCACAGAGCCTGGCTTGGGGTGAACATCAGAAGCAAGACAGGAGGGAGCAGGAGGAAGAGTAGTTCTGTATGACAGGGAAGCAGGCACTGATGCTCTGAAAATTGAAGACCAGCCAGTTAAATGAGAAATCCGAACAGTAATTCACAGGGTGTAAGGTGACATTACCCAGGGTCTCCTATCAGAAGATCCCTCTTCATAACTTATTCCAAGTGCTTCAGTTTGGAAGGAAATTTTTAAGACTACGTGCCAGCATCTGCCTATATATGTATTCACTAAATTATTAAATGTTTCAATCAAAATGCTTCAAAACACCGAGAAAGGGGGAAAACACATTGCTGTACCAATGCTAAATACCTCAAAGGCCTTTTCTCCTTATGGTCTGGCAAGAAATGGACTTTCCTTGACCCCTTTAGTGCCCCCTTCACTAAGGTCTTCCTAGCTTCAGCAAGGGCAATCTTATATATGTCAGGAATACTTAGGATATCAAAATAAAAAGTCTTAATTGACTATACAGAAGCAAACAGTAATGCCCATCACACCCTCCCCTCAATAATGGTCACCGTAGACTGGTGACTTTGCTACTGTGTAGTGCAGCAGATGAACCAGACAGGCTCACTCCTCTTAAGCTCTCAGATCATCATGGGTTGACCAGCAGACACTGATAATCATCACCTCACTGCATGCAGCTTACAGCTGGTGATCTCATGTAGGGAGAGCCTGCAGGTTCAACACTAGCAGTCCAGAAATGCCTTCCATCCCTTTTAAACAGTATCCAAATTACAGGGGATAGTGCCATGTTATCACAGCTGTTAAGTGTGCAAAGGTCTGGGGCGGGGAGTTGGGGGTGCATGTGAATTTGGCCTCCCTCTCATTTCAGGAAGGGATGTCTCATCCCAAGAGGATTTAATTATGAAGGAGGTGGACTGATGGGTTTCATTTCAGAAGGAATACGGTCCAGCTCTGTGTAATGAAACAGCACATACTTGGGCACTGCTTCAATGGCTGAGGCATGCTGTTAGCTTACGTAGGCTGCAGCAATCTTGCTCCTCATGTACACTCTGTGTTTACTCATCATCCTCCCCCAACAACCAACTTCCTTTTCTTCAGAAACTTTGCTCCTGATTCCATAGAGATGGACATGATGAAGGAGTGCTTACACTTCAAGCTCAAGGAGCCTCTCACACACTTGCTCTCCTCAGCTGTACCCACACACAGTTCTTGTTTAGCTCTCTTTGCTGCATTAAAGCAAGGACAGGAAGGTCTCAAAGTCCTCCAAACACCACCCAATACATGCAAACCACAGACTGCTCACAAGGCCAGTCACAGCACTACAGGACATCCAGAAACAAACTGTAGGTTTTGTTCCTCAGAAAAAAAGCAGCATTTGCTGTGCAAAGGCAACAAACGGGTTTGTTCCAGTTACGTACTATACACAGTCTGGGGCTAGACCAGTCTGATGGAAACCACTTACAACACAGACATTTTACCAGCATACTGATTTTTGCACCTTTTCAATGCAATGGCTGTTATCTTTAGCAGGATTTGCACAGCCATGTGCCATCCCTTCAGAAGCTCGGAGGTCGAGTCTGCTCCCCAGCATCCCGATGCTTCTTGCTGTCCCACTTGCTATGAGCAGACGCCTCAGAAGTGGGACTTCCTCCATGACACACCACATATCTGGGGTGATACTCACTATCCTGCTAAATGCCTGCCAAGGTTTTGTACAGCCTCACTCACACTCCTACTCCCTTTTCCCAAGCACTCAAGTGGTTTACCACAGGCTGCTCTGTGTCTAGAGGTAAATGTCTATCTCACCACACTTGAACCCCTTCCCCATCTGTGCCTGATGTAAGGAATGCCTTTCCTGTCTACAAACCCACCAAGAATCAGGCAATTCACTTAGAGAAGAAAGAGACGAGACCCCACAACCCAGCTTTTGTCTGATTTATAACTCATTCATGACCAAAAAGGAACACTGTATTCACAAAATACAGGAAGTTATATAAAGGAAGCTTTTTTCCCCTGCAGCTCTCATTTTTGATGCAGTTTGTGAGCACAAGTGAATCCTGGTGGAGTCAGGTGAGGTGGGGCACTATGTTGACTTCCTACATTCACCTGTTGACTGAGAAAGATTGCTTTTTCTCAAGTCATTGCCAGAGATCCTAGCCCCAAAAGATTCCTTAGTAGCAGTCATGCACAAATAAAAAAATCCCATGGCACTTACAACCTCCAGGTCACAAAACACAACCAGTGCAAGAAAGAGGAAGAAAGTGCAAAAAAATAGGAGGGGTGGCAGGTGAACAGTTCCCAAGTCCTCAAACAAATCTTGACACAACAACCTCCTGTAAGTCCTAAAACATCTCAGTCATTAACTTAATCTTCAAAACTCCAGCAGAATTTCATCAGTGCTATGGATTCCCTGGAGCATGAAACAGCAAACATCTGACTTCAGGAAAGCAAAAGTAAGAGGTCTTTGTTCAAAACGGAAACTGAAATTTGGCAGTATCTTATCTCCCATCTTTTCCACACATTTCTACGGGAGGAGACAAAATGTTCAGCTTACCAGTTCTCACTGCAAAATTCAGATTAACATTCATGGAATGAATTTTGATGAAATCTGAAGACAATAGTGACAAATACCACATGTAGCAATAGCTGAATAAATATCTACATATGAGATACCTGCCTTCTTTTTCATCTCACCTTTTTTTAAATAAAAAAAAGGTCATTTACAAGAGAAGAAGCAACTTAGGTAGTCAATTTGCAGAAAGAGGACTGCAGGAGACCCAAATAATCAGCACCAACTGGTTTTTGGCAGAGCTGGGCATTACAACTTATTCTTCTTAGCTTGAAGAGAAGATGGAAAATGAATAAAAAATGGCAACTGGGCCAGTTGTTGTGAGTAGCCCTAAACTTAGGGATAAGAAGAATCTCTGCACACACTGCTTACAAACCATAAATATACTCCACAGAATTCTGCATGCAGCATAACCTATGGGGCACCATGAAAGTTAGGAGAAATTACCTTCTATCCAGTAAGAGCACTGCAAGCAGGCAATGGCTCTGCTAGGATGGAGCAGGGGCTGCTTGGTGTGAATCACCCAGTCATTAACTTAATGATTTAATAACTTAACTGCGGGATGGACAGCAGTGCCTTCCTTCAAGTTGAAAACAAAAGCAAGTGAATGAAAAAGAACTTTTTTTTTTTTTGGAGGCTGCTCAAACTCTCAGAAATTTAGAAGAGAACAATTTCATTTGCACCACTTAGATGATGTCCTAACCAATTTGGCCATAAAGAAAATTAGGCTCCATTATCACGGAAGAGGGAAAAACATGCTCTGCAGTAAATAAATTGCAGCTCTGACCTTCTGCTCACTCCTCCTGCAGTGCTGTGCTTTGCACACTGAACCAGGAAATAGTCGAACACAGATACATGTAAAATTATGAAGACTGAGTCAGAAGACAATGGTTAAATAAATACCAGTTAAACCATGTACTGTAGATCTGTCTTGTAGGACTGGGAAATGAGTATCGCCTAAGGCTGTTCCAGATATTGCATCCACCTGCAAATATTTGCTGCTGGCTAAAGCTCAGCACATGTACTCTCATCAGCAATGGCAGCACTCCGCAAAATATTGCGGACAAGAAAGAAAAAGAAAGTTAGCTTAATTCAGAGTACAGTAAACTAATTTTATCTTTTAATCATCAAAAGCATATAATGGCTTGTCGGAAGACTTTTTTAGTTTGGGTGTTTTGTGGTTTTTTAAAGCACATTATAAAGTTAGTTCAGGATACTGCTTTTTTTTTCCAAGCATTTTAGGCCTTCAAATTCATGAATATAGAGAGCTAATTATTAACTTCTTTAACGTGGCTATTTTACTACAAGCATATAGCAGACATCAGAAACAAAAGTGTCACAGAGGAACTGGGCACAAACAATAAAAGCTCAGAAGCAATTACAATTTCATTATATTGTCTCAAATCCACATAAAAATACGTTAAGACATATTTTAGATTAACGACCTCTCAGCAATAGTGAAAAATCACTGCAGAAAAAGACAAGAAGATAAAAATGCACTAACATGGTGCTGGAGGACTTGGCCATTAAAGACATATCTTATGAAGAAAAAGCTAAACAATTTATAACAACATTTCATCTGCAACTCTTAAGCTGGGAAAAAAAGGCCTGTTTCCAAATGGATTCAACACATAAAAGAACCTTTATTTATTTATTTTTTGCTTCTGTTAACTGGCTAGCTTTTTTCTCTAGAACCATCTCCCTTCAGAGATTTTAACATGTCCAAATGCAAGTCCTTGATAAGTTACAGACAAAGGAAAATTTTCTTTCCTTTAACAGGGACAAAGGAGTGCATTGTTGAGATTTGTTATATACATACAATTACCTGCATTGTTATGGAGATTACAGAACAAAGGCCAAACAGATCCTCTTCCAGATTTTACAGCCCTGTCCTTTCCCATAATTATGTCTTAAAATTGGATTTCAGTTAACACATTGACAGTATCAATACCAGTATTTTGCATGTGCTTAGGGACAGTTAAAATTATTTTAAAATGGATGTGGCAATACATTCAATTTATCACTGATCTTTCAAGTGAACATGATCTATTTAATAGTACCAATTAAGTGAGAAGTTTTTTAGCTGGTTGCAAGAAGTATTAAAACTAGTACAAAGTTAATTAGAATAACTGGCTAGTCTATCACTCACTTTAAGAAAATGCAAAACAAACCTTCACAAAAACTTTCTCTTTTTTTCCTTTCATCTCAGAAATAGGATTTTGAACAGCAGAGAGATAGAATTTTAAAAAAACTTTTATTCTGCCATTATTAATGCCACTCCTTTATCTCATGTAAGAGCATGTCAGTCTCCTTTCCTCAGCTGTTAGATACAAAATTTTATTCGAAACTGAGTTTAGAACACCAGGCCTGTGTCTGTGACATCCCCAGTGTGCCAGCTAAAAAGGCCAGGTCCTGAGCCCAAAGCTGGGCTGCTCATTTCTCCCTGGTACCCAGCTGCACAGAACTAGAGGTGAATTCCCCTGAAAGAGTTATGTAAACTGAGCCAAAGATAATGAATTTCCCCGACGAAAGAATTTCTTTTTTTTTGTTGAAGATACACATTTACAAAGACTGAGAATGAAACTGTGGCTACAATTCCCACACTTCCCCTTTATAAAATAAAAAGTATAAATCCACAGAGGGTGAAATCAAGGACCTCAGTTAACCAGGCACAACCTACTTAGTGAAAAAAAACCACATCAGAATTGACAAGAGAAAGGACATTTTTACTGGTATTGAACCTCAGGCCTAGTATTAGGAGAAGGAGCTGATCTTGCAAGGAGATGGAAAGAACAACTAGAATTTAGAAAGTATAATTCATGTAGCAGGAAAGCCATGGGCCCAATTCCAAACTTGGTTATAAAGGGGCAATTATAACATGTGCAGTGTCAAGAAGGCTTTAGAATTCCCATATCTGCTTTTATGGGAGAAAAACAAATAAAGAAAACAGAATTTATTGATCTAAAAGGACCCTACCAATTTACTGCTGTCCATTTTATTTCCCCCTTGATTTGAGGTATTTTTAAGTATGTAAAATTCCTGCAGAATCAGAAATCATGATCACAAAAGGAAGAAAACCCTAAACTCCCTTACCAACAAAATACAATTTTACATATGTAAATTTGATGCCAGCCACTGGCACTCATTTTTTTCCTTCATACTGTGTTTCATAAAAAGTCACATTTATTGTTTAAAAAGCACATTGAAACACATGTGGCACACCTAAAATAGTACTAAAACTAGCAAGGCTGAGTCCATCTCTTTTGATGGTTCCACACTGATACTTTCTGCTAACGTGCATTTCTTTCACCTGCATCCCAGAGAGTAACAGTGGAAGCCCTTCTCTTTGTCAACCAAAACCACATCTTGGTCTCAGAGAGGTCATTTACCCCAAATCCCTGCCAGCACACAAAACTGGCTGCCTTTCCAATCAGGGCTATTCTCCCTGTTCCAGACATCCCTGGTGGTGGAGGCCTCATCCATTTCCAATCCAGCATCCACCTTGCCGTTTCCACTTCAAAGCACAGAGGCCACCTTGCACAAAGTCAAGCAGCAGAGCAGGTGTGGACAAATAAAGATAAGAACGTGGCCTCTCTTGCTATGAATTTGGACAGTAGCTAACAAGTCACCTGTCCTTAAGCTGATACAGACCGCTGACAGATGAAGGTAACTAAAAATAAAGTCTCACCATTTTCCTCTTCTGTATCATGAGACCTTCAGGAAAATTCAGAGTTTCAAGGGGACAGTCTGAGAATGGCCAAGTCTGGGAATCAGCTGTCCGAGCCACTTGGGGCATAAGAACACCCTGGGAAAGAAATGCAGCAAAAAGAAGCAACCTCCATTAAACCACAGGAACTATTGATAATGCAGGCACAGCAACTGCTATAGGGAGGCAGCAGGAAGCTTTCCTAGTCTGTAATATCACAGATAGTCCCATGCTTTGCTGCTTATGTAGGTTGGCCTGCCCCAAAACTAAGCTCTGCTGCCCCATCCTTTGCAACATCCCCCTGTCTCATGAGTCATCATGGCACTCACAAATCAATCCTCCAGCTGGGCATCCTTTGCATGGCTCTCTCCAGCTTCCAGAAACAGAGATGGTATAAATTGTAATTTGAAAGTGAGGACTCAAAAGCAGACATGTAAAAATAGATTTACCAAGAAGTTCATGTGTGTATATAGAAAAATAAACAAGGAAGCTTATTAAAAATGCTCTAACTTACTAGAACCCAAGTGCACAAGAGGAAATAATGACAGAAAGCTCTGTCTGAGCTCCACCACGATGGGGAATGCAGAAACAAAAGTCACCAGCATTCCTGTGCAAAAACACCCTCCTGAACCATCTATCATTGCAGAGACAAACCATCAGCAAGCAGAGCAAGATGTGTAACATCTTAACCTGGACCAGGAATCTTCTTACAGGGATGCAGAGTCCCCTGTCTTACCATCCACCTACTAAGACATCCATGAATGATTCATTTTGACACACTTCATTAAAAAAAAAAAAATCCTGCTGAACCAGCAGAAGCAGAGGCTTTAAAATCTGCATTTAAAGCCATGCCAAGCTACAATCCCTCAATGACCATGGACAGGCTGGGTTTCCACAAAGCTGGTCTGCTCAAATAACCTTCTTCGGGGAGCACTCCCATGCAGGCTAGGTTCAGCCCAAATGCTGGCAGACACACAAAAAAACCCCTATCAAAGTATTGCCAAAAGGAAGTATGGAATTAATCTGAGAATTCACCTAATCACAGAGCCAGCTGTGTTGTAGATACAAATATAACAGCCTAACAAGGGAAAGCTCCCAGGCACTTACATCTCTCCACTCACCTGGGCTATGATGGGAGAAGGTTCCAGCACTTTGGGGCTCAGAAGTGCTAAGAGACTGCATCTGCTTACCAGGCTACAAGAGACAGACGGTAATTTGCAATATAGCTCTGCACCTGATGTTCAAGTCTTTACTTACGATTTTACAGTCTCAGAAGCAAAAATTTCTTACCTTCAATGAGGAAAATAGGGCTGAAGTGCACACAAGTTAGTCCTTGTACTCAAGCCCTGTCTCATTTGGTGCACAGTACACAGAAACCAGTACTACAGTATGTAGTACAGCATTCTCCTGCACACCACAAAGCCAAACCAATCAACCAAAAAACCATTAAGCTCTTCCAATAAACAAAACGCCCAACCGAACATTTAAAGAAAACCCCCACATTCTCAACCGTAAAGCAGAAGCCCATATGCAGAACACAACAAAACCTTTGCATGCAACAGGAGCTTCCCAATGACACGCTAGGTATTTCTTCTACTTGTTCAATTTTGTTAAAACTGTACAAAAGCAGGAGAAAAGGGGGAAGTGTACCAAATAAACAGGAGGTACAAGCAGAACAGGAAAAAGAAACCAAGAAGAAGCAGATGGGCAGCACTGGAGAGAAAAGAACTTCAGGCACTGGCTAGGAGAGTCTGAAGGTGATCCTTATAGGGGTCCCTTCTCCCCAAAGCTGTAGTCACATCAAACACAGCCTTAGCCCTCTTCCCCACAAATACCAGCAGGGTCTGAAGCACCATGGAGAGCCAAGCAAACTCCAGGATCACTCCTTCCTCCATTCAGAGCTGCAATTTCTTCCTGCTTGTAGGTGCAATTTCTTCCATTCTGAGATGCAGTTAAAAGCACAGTTACCTTTTCTCCCATTACACTTCTACAGGTGGAGAAAGCAGCTTTTCTATGTGGCCCTTGGTATCTTCACAGAGAGCACAGAAGGAAAAGAGTGATGGTTGGACTGCATGGTTTCTAGTATCAAGGGGCTCTTCCAATTACCCAAGAACGGTACGAAAATAACTTTACATATGTTCAGTGATGTGCCAAATACCAACAACATTTATGGAAAGACATGGACATATCTTTCCCTGCCTTTTCCACTGAATGCCCACAAAGGCCATAGAAGATAACTAAATGAGGCCATAAGTTTATTGATTGAGCTCTGGTTGGACCACGTTTACATGTCCATTCTTTGTTGGATTACAGAAATACTTTTCCCACTTAATCTTGGATTTTCTCCTGGAATTTTGGATTAATAGCCCCAGGAGGCCCATTTACGTGCAGATACATTTGGGAACAGCTGGAAAGCACTTAGAGAAAAGCCTTGGTGCAGCCTTCCAGAGCAGTGCATCTGTTTTGTTCTTCTCTTCCTGCACATGCCTGATCACTCTTTCCCCCACACTCCTTGCTTTCTAACACTTCATAATAGCACATGTTCACCTACACTTCATTTTCTTCCCCCCCCCCCATTAAAGTCCTCCCCTGCACAGTCATCTCCTGCTGAAAATTAATTTCCTACTGATAGCTCCATTTAAGGCAAAGTTCTTTCACTCTCCCATTCCTACATGCCAGTAAGCCCTCGCAGCTAGAGAAAATTCAACAAGCTCCTCCTACACTTCCAGCAACCTTTCATGATGTTCAAGGTACTATTTACATTAAAATTTTGGAGTCAAAGTAAAAGCATGAGGCTAACAACCAGATGTGCAGCCACTGACTGGTTTAGTAGTATCTCTCACCTTTGCTCATACCAAGAATCTTTCAAGCAGGCAAGTAGACAGGCTTTGCACCTAGAAACATCCAAGTCCCCAACCACTCTCTAACACTGTCAAAATGCTCCCTCTATGATACACTGTAATTCTAGTAGAAGGAAGGAAATGCATAAATTAGAATTACATAGATTATGCCCTACACAATGAACAACCAAAGACTTCAGAACAGCAGCAATTTCACTCATATTTAGAAACTTCAACCAAAAAAAAATTACATGCCATGAAAATTCTCAACAAAGACTTGCATGTAGCTCACATAATTGAGGAAGTACTAATAATAGCATGGCTGTTTGCACAGACAACATTTCCACTGTGGGCCTGAATTCTGATCTCAAATATGCAGAAGAAGATATTTTGTTGTGTGTTGCTGGCTGGAGACTCAAAGTATTGGAAACCATGTGAGTGTGCTGCAATGTGCAGCCAGCCTATGCCTCTGAGGAAGCGCTAGGCACATCCATGCCATGCTGAAACAAAGCCTCTATTGAGCACTGCAGAAGGTGCTTGTGCTGCAGAGCTTTATAAGGAACATAAAGAAGCTCAGAAAATTAACCTGTGTTACAGCTTTAAACAAAACCAAAAACCTTTGCATTTCAGTCATCACATAAAAATAACCTGGCCTGGCAGCAGAAAAATTTATTTCTAAGCTCCTCCGACACAAGCAAACTCTATTCACAGCTACAGCTTCCCCTTCTGTCTGTGCCGCCTAAGTTCAGGCTGCTCAGGTCTCCAGATCAGCAATGCTCGTATCTGTGTTTTAAATAGTGATCATTACCATTCCAGTTACCCCGGAAGTACACATACAGAAGCAGCAAGGGAGCCTCACATTTCTCAAGTTTTATTCTTTGAAAACCTCTATACAGACCTGTCAAAGTTAAGTGGAAATTATTATTAGCTTTTTCTTGCATGTGCTGAAGACTACCCAGAATAATTTCACAAACTAAAATTAAAATTTAGCGTACTATACAGGAGAAGACTCAGCAAGTATGATTAATAATGACCAACATATAGCAGAAATTATCTCACATGCAACATACACACATGGCAAGCCCACATTTGAGATAAGATGGTTCTTCATTTAAACTCCTCAGTTGGAAACTGAGACCAGTAATTAAGTCATAATCCTATATAATCAACTCACACAGTATCAGTAGTTCTGTGCATGGAATAAGCTGTAAGAAAAAGCTATTAGGTTCACAAAAAAAGCATTTGTAATTCTAAGCACCAAAACAAGTACACAAATAGTCTGATGCTCTTTTCATAGTAGATGCTATTTGTCATATCGCTAATACCATCACTCTCAACGACAGCAAGGTTTGTTTTTTAACAACTCCAACCTTGCCCACTATGTTGTAATTCATCAAAAATGAGCAAGATGTTTATCCTTGAGTAAAAGACACCACAGAAAGATCATGTGCCCATCACACCACTGAGGAGCTGTCATGACACAGCCATTCCACAGCCCGGCTGCTTCCCAGTCCCTGCGTGTGTTTGGGCCGACAATGGTGTCAGTGTAAGGAGCGCTGTTCCCCTTCTCCGACCCCACAGTCATCTGAAAGGTAACGTAGAGGCCAGACCCAGACGAGAGCCAGTTTCACCCCACATGCTGCCTTTCCACTCAGGGGCTGGCTGGGACACTGGAGACAAGGGGCAATATAGTTCTTACTGGCTACACACGAAGCCCAGCTCATGCCACACACCTGACAGTCCTGCCAGCTGCTATCACCTTCCTGCACCAGCTAAATACCCCCCAGGTAATGCCAGGCTGTGTCTCTGTACCTGAGCACATGCCACACCTCAAACAACACCAGCCAACTCTAACACCCGCCTGAGCCTATGCAAAGAACCCAACACAAAGAGAAAAACTGCTCCCTACTAGAGAACATCCTCATTTTTAGAAGGCAAGACCATGTGAACAGCATTGGAATGGACAACAAGACTATTGTGCTTAAAGCATTGCCTCCAAGCAAGCCTTTATTCTGCATCCTTATTGCTTATGGGCTATAGAAACATAATGACCTTTTCAAATACGAGTCATCCCACCCTACCTGCCATAAATGGCCACGGTGAAATGTAGTAATTTCAAATGAGTGGATGATTTGCAGAATCACGCCATCAGCAAGCACCTGGTTTACATCCTATTCCTCTAAGGAAAAACCCTAAAGGACCTTTCTCCCCACCTCTCTGCAGTTCCAACATGTGCTCCTAATGTTCAGAACTCTACCAGGTGCTGATCACCACTCGTTAAGAAGCCTGGTAAACAGAGACTTCCTTGCCTCAGCCTTCACATTCACAGGTGCAATTAAGCCACAATTGAGAATGTTAGCTTTCAATAATGACACCAGGAGCTGGAGAGCTCCCACCCAAAATTATGAGCCACACCAAAATCTGCAAATCTGATCCGTGTGCTACAGCACATGGATGGGAACTCTGATAACATCAGGGGATGACAAGACCTACTTGAGAGTCTGCAATTGCATCCCAAGATGATGAATGCATAAACACATAATTGAGGAGAGGGTCCACTTTTTTTAGTATTATTAATCATATTAGATACCAATTAAGAGCCTGACTTGGAGAACACTAGAGATCATTAAGTCACAAGATTTCATACCCAGCCTGAGAAGAAAAGCTACAAACAACAGAGATCATGGCAGGCAGATCCTGCAAGGCTGTACCCAAGGACAGTCAGGCCTCCTCTGAGTTCTTCCAAAATGCTGGCATACTTTAATACGCCAGCTCAGTTTTAGCTCTTATTGAGAAGAGATTTTTAAACCAAGGCTTGGTACAACAAAGAGAAATCAAATGACAAAACACTGCAATGCACTCCAAACTGAAACAGATGTAAGAGGAGGAAGCAAAGGTTTACAGCAGTCATTAGCTGCAATCCTAAGCTGGTGCCAACGTAAGGTAAGGAAAAAGTAGTCAAAAATGTAAAGCAGTGGTACAGCTCTGCTCTGCAGCTCTCAGGCAGATCTGTCACCACAGATTACTGAGCACCTTGGTCCCTATCAACACACATTCACACTTCTGCAGCAGAAACCACTGAGGCAGAGAAGGCAAGCGGGTACATCTGGAAGCAAAAGTTCAGCAAGACCCAAAACATTAGAGTTCACAGCAGTCATGAAGCACTCCTACAGGAACACTGAGCACACCATCAGCTGAAGGAAGCAAGGGTGAGAGTCTGTGCCAGCATGCTGAGTGGGTCACCTGGCAAGCCATTCTGATTTACATCACTGAAAGGTGCTCTTGGAAGAACATCCTGCAATACACGTGGGAACAGAGCGTGGCCTCAAAGCCAAGCGTGCTGGCCAAGGCCTCTCGCTGATCTACTGCCCTGCACCGGCAGGGCTGCTCGCTCCGCACCACGGCAGGATTTTCCCATGGAAACTCCACGCTGATCCTAAAGGGTTTAATCCAGCAGGTGATGTGCACCACCGGCACGGGCAGTGCGCAAATAACCTATTACTAATTAACCAGCAGCGACACGAGGAGGGCAAGCTACAACACTGGGGAGACGGGAACCCTCCCTGTTGCACCCAGGGCAGCTTTTACCCAGGTAAACAAGCGGGGCTGCCTCATGCCCCGAAAGGAGCCACGCGGCTACAGCGCAGGGTCCAACCCCAGCACAGCCCCGGGGAGGCCGGGCGGGCTCAGACCCTTGGAGGGCCGGCGGGGTACACGGGGAGGCCGCGGGGATGCCGCCCCAGGTGAGCGCCGCCCCGGCAGGGCCACGCCGCGGCCCCCCAGCCTCCCCTGCCCTGCCCGCCGCGGGCNCGCTGCGCGCACGGCCGCTCAGCCCGACGCCGCCTCCGCCGGAGACATGGCCGGGCTGAGCCCCGCGCCGCCCGGCGTGCCGGCCCTCCCCCGCGCCCCGCCCTAAG
>VZTX01026964.1:30222-210923 GCA_013400915.1 Pardalotus punctatus | reverse complement strand
GACGGAGCGCCGGGGGAAGCCCTGCGCGGGGCGGAGTGAGGGGGCGAACGGGGCAATGGCCACTGAAGAGCCGAACGAGTCACCTAGCTGCGCCGCCGCCCCTCGCCCGAGGCTTAAATGGCCGTCTGGCAGCGGGCGGAGGGGCTGTGGCTGCCGCTTCTCCGCCTTCCCCCCTCCCTCTCTCCCTGCCGGCATCTGACATCTCCCCCCGCCAAGCCGGGCCGGGCGAGGAAGTGGCCCCCTGCGAAAGTTTCCCCGTGTCCGTGCACACCCGCGGAGGGAGCGGCGCCGCGGGGCGCGCCCCGCCGCCCGGCGAGCCCTGGCACGGTGCTCGGAGGCGGGCGATCCATAGAAGGGTCAGGGGTAACACGAGGTTAACCCGGCCCAGGAGGCGAGCGCTGCGCCGTGGCCCCGGCCGGGAGTAAGGGGTGCCCGAGCCCCGCCGAGGGCATCGCGCGTTTGTGGTAGTGAGGGGTTCTGCTTGTTGCACCACTCTTCATCCCCAAACAGTCCCCCACAAAAGTCCCGTCCCGCTCCAGGCACGGGTTTGGACATGTTTTATCCATGTCATCAAAAGGGACGTGACATCATCAAACGCAATCGCTTTTATAACCTTAACTTACTTCCCAGGCTCAGTGAAGTGTTTCCCATTTCATTCGTCTTGGATAGGGGAAAGGGGGGACAGTTTACAGAGTGCATCTTTAATTATGGAAACATTGGCAGTCCTCATTTTCTCAGAAGTTTTGAGCTCACATGTTTGTAATTTCCCTGTCTTTTCTGAGCCCTCAAAACATATGCATAACATTACGGAAGCAACTATTTCCACAGGAGTTCATGGGAAAACTCACGAGCATAAGGACATTGGGGTTGTTCAGCCTGGAAAAAAGAAGGCTCCAGGGAGACCGTATTATAACCACTCACTACTTAAAGGGAGCTTGTAGGAAAGATGGGGACAGACTTTTTAGCATGGCCTGTTGCAATAGGACAAGAGGGAATTGTTCTAAACTAAAAGATGTTCAATTCAGACTAGATAAAAGGAAGAAAAGTTTTACAATGAGGGTGGTGAATCACTGGAACAGGTTGCCCAGAGCAGCTGTAGATGAACCATGCCTGGAGATGTTAAAAAGGCATGTTGGGCAGGGCTCTGAGCAACCTGATGGAGTTGGAGATGGTCCTGCTTATCACAGGGGAATTGGACTAGATCGCCTTTAAAGGTCCCTTTGAACCCAAACTATTCTATTATTCTATAAGGGCACACACATACCTTGTTTGGGAGCCTGAGACTTACAGCTGGAATTAGACAGCATAGAGGCATCCTTTCATATCAATAAGGCTTGTAGGAAATAGATAATTACTTCAGAAAGTATTTTTTTTTAATGTTAGGGAGTATTGAAATGAGTCAATAAACACTATACAAAAGGCATTAATAAAACTTTTTACACTTTCCATTCAGCATAAAGCACCTGAGAATTGTTTTCCAGCTGAAGACTCTTCCTGGTAAACCGAACACCTGCTAGAAGTCGTACTGGCTGCTGTGAAGTTGTTGTACTGACATAACTTCTGCAGATCCAACCCTACCATTTGGAAATTACAGCTCTGACTCATAAAATAAATTCCCTGTAGCTGCACACTGTGCCTGGGCAGACCCCCAGTGGGTCTAAGTTGCCAAACTGCAGCTTCTGGCCAGACTGGGTTCCATTGTCTGGGTTGCACCTAAAGTGCCACAGCTGCACTTGAGCAAGAACACTTGGTCATCCTGGGCTCCAGCCCAGTGGGAACAGTGTGGCTTTTTTAATTGCATACCTTTCCAGTACAAAAACCTAGTAACTAATCCAGTTGTCCTTGAAATTCAGTGGAAATCTCTTCACTGATGTAAGCAGTAATGGCAGCCAGCCCTGAAAGAGAAAATTAAATTAAAAAATAAATAAATTAAAAATGCACTGAGAAAACAAGAAGTGGAATTCTGACCTGTTCAAATTTTAAGTATATCCAAGCTGGTGTTGCCATCTCCAGACTCTAGATATCCTTGGACTCTTAAATTCACTCATTCCTCTTCATTTAAGAGGCCACAGAACCCAGTTTAGAAGCAAGGGGCATTCTATTTCTTAGGCTATGTTAAGTCTTTGCTCCAGAGTGCAACTGGGCAGCTACATCACTATTACAGCTGAACTCCTTTCACCACGTCTGTCTGGATCTGGTATAACTGGTGGGGCTTTTCAAACACAAGCTACAGGGAATCTGTAATTAATTACTTTCTCATTAACACCTGTGGCTGAGTGTATGTCATATGACTACTTGTATGTCAAGTACCTGAACCAGGAGGCCTATGAAGTTCTGAGACACAGTCTCATTTCTGGAACATCCAAAATAGTAGAGAACTGCATTCAATTTGTTTGTAGAGATATCTAAGCAGAGCATTTCTAGGATTGTAGTATAAATTACCTTATGACATATCTTTCATTATAACCATAACTAATGCCATCAGTAGGATTTATGCACACAGCGAACAGGGGTTTGTTACTGTTTAAGGGTATATCTCTGACTGACTCCTACCAGGCCTCAAGGAAAGGGCTGACTCGTTTCCAGAGACATTTCTGGGCTGTTGGATGTACCCAACTTCCAACTATCAGGGACTCTGCACCGAAGGAATGAGCTATGAAGATTCATAATCATTTGAATAGACTCAAATAGATATGCTGAAGGGGGGGGAAAAAAAAAAGAAAAAAGTGCCACGAAATATCAGGCACTAAAAAGTGTAATTATTTGTAACATGAAACAGAAATGCAATTTCTGTTTGGTTCACTGGAGGAAAAAAAAAGAAAACAACTGGTAGGAATCAAACTTTTTTTTTTTTAATGTGCAGATTCTGATGGAATATTTGTCTCCTCCAGACTGCTTAAAATTCTGGAAGGTGTGTTCCAAAAAAGCTTTTCTGATTAGATTTTGAGAGCTCCATGGAGAAAGAATCACACATGTACCTGATTGCTTCCTTCAATCAATGCTTCTGCTCTTTATAGCACACTCTGGTTCACTGCTACCTGTGCACACCTCAAGGAAGAGACATATCTTAAAGAGCTGTGATTCATGCCAGAATTGGAGCCTTCACATGCTGAAAATGGAAAAGAGGAATTAAAAGACAAATTTTTTTAAGTTCTTCTAGGTGCTAATTGTTCAGCAGCAATAACCATCACAAAAACAATTTCCTGGAATTAGAGGCTCAAGGTTGCATTTCAGGCCACAGGCTCGTCACAGCTTCTTACTAATCTGCTGGAAATTCCCTGAATTATAACTGCTATTGCCTAATTGTTTCTATAGGTGAGTTTTGTTTATTCTACAGGCTCTTATTAAAGCTGTATGTGTGACAGGCTTATGAAACTGGGTAGGTGTTGCTTCTGGGCTAAAGCTTCTACTTTTTAACTCACTGGAAGTTAATTTGTGCATCTGAGTCATAAAACCTCTTCAAAAGGAAGTGTCAGAAAGAAGTGATCCCACATCTTTATGATCAAGTTTTTGAACAAGAGACCTAAGTTTAAAAGTCACGTTGGGGCCCTGCACAAAAATCCAGGAAGAGTTTGCAGGTACATTACGGGTACTCTAGTTTATACCATAAGGAATACTACTAATGCTCTGGGCAGAAAAGGAAGAGTGCAAAAATATAGTGACCCAAAGCAGTCAAATTTGGATCAGTTACCCTGTCTGGTAATATTTGTCATTCACTGAGATTGCCAATAGAATACAGTTTAAAAAAGAAAAAAAAAAAAAAAAAACAACAAATCAGTGCAGCCATATTTAACTGCATACCACAGCCAGCCTTGATCACAATAGTGTATTCTCCTTAGTTATTGCCAGTTTCATTCATCACCTCAATGTGCAGTGTCAGCCAGAAGAAGCATCAAATTGTTGAGCATCATCAGGAAGGGAGTTGAGAACAATGCAGAGAGCATGGTTTTGCCAATGTGTAAAACCCAGGTGCACCCACATCCTGACTGAGGCTTGTCACTGCTCTCAGCATTGCACAAGGGACATAATGGACTGAGGGAAGGGACCAAGAAAGGCAGGTAAAGTAATGTGGATGATGGTGCAGCTGTCTTATCAAGGGAGCCTTAAAAAGCGGAGAGTTTTCAATTAAGAGAGGAGAAAGGTCCCTGGAAATAAGAGGAATGAAAAACTTGTTCACTAAATCAAATTAAACAAAGTGCTTTCTTACATGGCAGGCAATGAGCTTTGGCATGGCTTACATGGCATTCCAATGAGTGGAATGTGTAGAGTCACAGCACGTTGTAAAGGCAAACAGTATGGGCAGTTCCAAAAAGAGGGTAGACACATTCATGGACAATATGTCCATAAACAGAGAGAAGGCAGAGATGAGTCTGTTAATGCTTGGATGCTGGGAATGGTACTCAGATAGCAATCAGGCTTGTTTGCTGTTCCTGAACAGAATCTCCTGATGCCACTGCTGGAGACAGGATACAGGGTTGGATGGATTCATCACTGACTGGGCAAGTAGCACATTCCTTGGCTACTGTATACACCCAAAACAGTGCAAAGCATAAGCATATAGCATATATAAGAAACAAGTTTATTAGCATGTGGTTTACAGCCTCAGCAAGACAGGTAACAGTGTATGTTACGATTGTCATTCTCAAAGGAGGAAGTGCTTGATGCTGTGATTCAGACTGAGGTCCAACAGGTGCTGTGGCTTTGCTTACCCTTGCAAGTCCTCAGATTCAGACACTATGGGTCATCTGTGACTCACACAGAATTCCAAATGAACTTGTGTCCTGTCCATCATTGCTCAGTGCTCTGGAGCTATGGGAGCCCAAAGTGCTCTTTCTGGTTTACATTGCTCTGGCTCTTATTTACAGCACTTCAGACCTTAAAAGGGTTCTTCAGGTTTCCATGTACCACTGAGCTCAGAGATGAGTCTTTTGGGAACAACTCTCAAGCAGAACTACAAGGCCCTTTCACACTGCAACAGCGGAATGCTACACTAACCTCAGCATCAGCTTTGGTAAAAAAACCATTAAGTGGCTAAATGCCTCCTCTGGGGATGGCCCTACCATCACGAGTGATGCAGAAAGATTTCAAATGTTGGATGTGGCTCTAACCTGGTTTCTGCTGGTACAAACTCTCCACAGCCTGTAGTTGCAGGGGGTACTGGCTGGGGACTGATGTGTAGTATTTTATCTCCTAAACAGTACTTTTTATTTTTTCATCACAAGGAATTAAAGGTGCATTGAGCTGCTAGCAGAGCCATCTTTCAGATGGAGGGTAAAACAGACAGAATATTCAAAGAAAACCTGTCACTCCTTACAATGAGAGCAAAGTTAACCTGAGTTCTGGTCAGGCCAGGTTTGGGATGGTTTTATTTTCACCGAGGGGGAGAAGAAAAGTTTTGTTGTGGGGGCCAGCAAAGAAAAACAGAAAAAAACTTTTGTTCTTTGTTTTCCTTTTTACACAACTTTCAAAAAGGCTTTAAAGTGCTGTAGCTGAAAATGACTTTTTGGAAGTGGGTAACACCTTCAATCTCTTAAGTTCACTCAGTGGCCAGCTTTCTTTGTGTGAGAAGGCAGGTGAGTGGGAGGATACCTTTCACATAGCAATTGAAGGGAAAATATGCATTTAAACCCCACAGACTAGCACACTCCAAAGCATTGAGTCAGCTGCCCTGGCAGCCACGAGGACCGACTGTGTCCTGGGATGCCTCAGGCACAGCATCAGCAGCCTGTCAAGGGAGGTGAGGTCAAGTGAGGTGATTGTCCTGCTGTGCTCTGGTGCAGCCTCACCCCAAGTCCTGTGTGGAATTTTGGGTGCTACAATATAAGAAAGATATAAAAGTATTAGAAAGCATCTGAAGAAGGACTATGGCTATGGTGAAGAGTCTTGAGGGGAAGCTGTATGAGGAGTAGATGAGGTCACTTGGTCCGTTCAGCCTAGAGGAAACTGAGGAGACTTCATTGCAGTTACTACTTCCTCATGACGGGAAGAGGAGGGGCAGACGCTGATCTCTGTGGTGATCAGGGACAGGATGTGAAGAAATGGCCTGAAGTTGTGTCAGGGGCGGTTTAGGTTGGATGTTACAAGAAGTTTCTTCACCCAGAGGGTGTTTGGGCACTGGATCAGGCTCCCCATGGAGGTGGTCACAGCACCAAGCCTGACAAAGTTTGGACAATGTACATGGTACGATTTTGGGAGTTCTCCTCTTCAGGGCCAGGAGCTGAGCTTCTTGGAATCCTTGTGGGTCCCTTCTGACTCAACATATATATGATTTTACAACACCTGAGCTACTTCTAACACAACAGATCATTTTTGTAAGTGATTTGAGTTCAAAAAGACACCAGCCTTTTAAAAAGCTCATCTTCTACATAGGAAAGAATGGACTCTGTACCAGTAGGAAAGAAGTCGTGGTCCCATAGCCCATCTCACCAATGCAAGATCCCATGTAATCACTAGGCTTCAGTCAAGAGTAATGCCATGGGTTGTAAACAGCTCTAGCACAATGAATATACATCAGAGTTTTACTCAGACTTGCAGAAAGGGCAAGAGGAGAGCCCTGATCAGTATAGGCAGTGCCTGTCATGTTACCAAAAGATACAGCTATAGCTCAGCTGCCCTACACAGGAGCTAGAGCTCCAACGTGGCATAAAGAGCCAGGAAGCAATGACTGGCAGGATTCTAGGAAATACCAGAAGCTGGCAGAAACATTTCCCCTTCTCCACCTGCCAGTTTTTTGTCCTTGTCTTCAAGCTCACAAAAGAAAGGCATAATTTTTTCTCAGCATATAAAGTTTCAGTGGAGTCACTTTCAATTACTATTTAAGTCCCATAAATGACACCATATAATCCAAATTAAATAACACCAAGCTAAACTTGGTACTACAAAACATTACAACAGCTCAGTCTGCCCTTGTGATTGAGTGAAATCATCTGTCTCCTGTAAACCAGCAGGTGTGTGTATGACTGAGAACCTCTGTCAAGGGCATTAGAAAAGGGAGTGGCTAGATACCTTATGCTGTCCAGAAGTCACATCTGCCATGATCTCTACAACACATCCTGCCACCTTTAAGCACTGAAACCTTAAGAAACTTGTCAGAAAAACCATGGTTGTTACATCACTTTCAAAAACACCGATGCTTAAACACCACCAAGATTTCCATATCAGAGGATTGTCATTCTAGAGTCACAGATGACCGTTGAAATCCCAAGGTGACAGATATTCACTAATGAGGGAAAAAATTAAAAGATTAAAAATTAAATGTATTGAAATTCTTTGACAAAATGAGTCAGCCTCCTTTTCCCTGTCTTCTGGCATTACAAATTGTGGTGGAAGGGTAGAACACAGTTTGAATGCTGGGCTTTTATAATGTATTTTTGCTTATTAACAAAACCCTAACCCTACCCCTCCCCTTACCCCCCATAAATAATGTGGAGAAATAATGCAGAAGTGCAGGTGTCTTCCAAGTGTGATGCATGTCAACTATATCAGGAAAGGACAGCTTATGGACATCCTAGGAGAGCGATTAGCATCTTCAGGGTCATTTAACTTTTGGTCCATTGCAGAGATTGCCCCTAAAATACAGGGACATCATCTTGTGTTCATTTAACAGATGGTACTGAAGCATGAACTCTTTTCATGGCAATGTACATTTGGCAATACCATAAAAGTGGGAGAAGCAGTTTTCTGAGCAATAAAACTACTGGCTGGAATACAACTGGCCTGTTTTACACATAACCAATAACTCCTGCTTTAAGGTAAACATCTCCTTTTTACAAAGGTGCACAAAAAATGACAGGAAGCGAAAAGGAAGAGGTGAGACTGAATCCCTGAAGTGCTTATATCCAGCACCCTACATCAGCAAGGTATCTTAAGGCTTCTCTTGGTAGATATCAGGTCTTATTTATTGTGCTCAAACCTCTGTAGTTGAATTGGGATGGTTTCAAGCAGCTTGGCAGCAGCCCTTAGCTTAAACAGCAAGATGGCAAGAAGGCTAGGAGGATATTTGCCTGGGAAGAAGACAAAAGCTGACATCAAAAATTATCAGTTCACATCCCAGCGATCATGGTTGAACTCTCTGCCTCTGAATTTGCATCCCTGCACTTGCAATTCTAATGCCTGGTGATGTGCTCTGATCTCTGTTCGTTTACTTGTCCTGTCTGACTGGAAATGATGTTTTGGCAACGGCCTGCTATTTACTGTGGCACTGCAGCCCTAAACATCCTTTAAGACATGCTGAGGCTTAGCTGGCCAAATTTTTATGCCGGCCTTTCAACTCTCATTGAGAGCCAAGTGCCTAGCTTGATAAATCCTTTTCAAAAATCCCAGGTTCTGGGTTTTGGTAACATTTTTTAAAATACCTATTTTTAAAACTAACTCCCTTCTGTCTACCACTTGAATAGTCAGTGCTTGAATAGCCTCCTGATCCTACTAGGGAAAGCTCTTAAATTAATGTTCTCTAAACTCTAGTAAGTGAAATAATAAACTACAAATCAGATAATGAAGTATTGCTATTGCTGTTCCCCTATGTTTTTCTTGCATGAGAACAAAGATACACCAGCAGATTGCTTTTAGGATTATTAGTTTCTGGGTGCAATGCTTCCACCTGCAATTCCTCAGCTAAACAAGTTGTTCTGAACAGTACTTCGGCTCCCCAAGAAAACAAGAGTCCAAAGGGAATGGAAGCCACATCCACAACTAACAACCTCTGTGGAAGGTACAGATGCTTTTAAAAACTGATGGATTACATTGAATCTGCTTCAATAGGCACTCACCAGCAATAGCCCAAGTTAATTTTACAGTTGACAGTTTAAAAGGTTGGGTGAATAATCTGTTCTCTTAAAAGGGAAAACATCTTTTTCTGAAAGATCCTGAACTTCCCAAAGTGCATCTATACAGATATAAGCTGTTGCAACAGTTTTACAGGCAATGAAAACAAGGAATCATTTATTACTTTCTATACTTGTCCTCTTGACTCATTGCTGCAGAGCAGAGTAACTCCAAAGCACACCAGTGCAGAAGGGCAGTGGCTCTGTGGACTATGTTCTCTGTTAGAGGTGATGTGGCTTTGCTGTCTTTTAGTTCCCATGAGGGGCTGGCTGTGAGCTGTACCTGTCACTTCTGTACCTGTCACTTCTGTACCTGTCACTTCTATTGTTAGCTGAGAGATTACACATGTAACTCCTTTCAGGTAAATACTATTTGTGGTTCTATAGCAGTCCAGTTGCTCAAATTAACTGTGTCACTGCAAAACCTCTCCTTTTTGGCAAGAAATAACAGTGGCCAGGGAGAATGGAAACAGGAAGAGAATAGGGTGAGAGGGAAACAGATATCAAGGGCATGGCAGAAAATTACTGCCTTTATTCTCCACGAAACTCATACCTCCGGTTGACACCAAAGCAAGGAAATAAAGATTTAAAGCAGCTGATCAGGAATAAAACAATCTGTCCGGAACATGAAATCAGGAGGTCAAAAGCAAGGAAACATTGGAACTAGGTTTTTTTCTTGTTGAAGGAGCATTACTGCTGCTGCATTAAGTAGAGGTAGGACTCAGTCTGTGGCTGCAAGCACTGCAGGAGAGGCCATAAACACATTGCATGGGCTTTCTGTCAGACTATGCTGTCATCTTTGACAAAGCAGACAGTGCTGAGGCTTTCTACTAGGACTAAGCTCTTCACTCTCAGTCACTGGTTTCTTTGAGCTAATGCACTCTAAGAGCAACACTTAATGATAGATACAGGGAAAAAATCATTGTCATGAGAGTATTCACCGTGCCCATCTACTACAACGATGTGACCAGCCTTGCCTGGGTCCCAGGCAGGTGCGTGTCTTGTAGTTTAAAAGCAGTGGGTCCTTTTTAATTATTTCTAATCCCCATAGCTCAGGAAAGAAGGAGATAATAGAGGATGTGCTTATGCTTCTTAGTGATTATCAGAAGGAACTATAATGGATCATTTTCAAAATTAATTCATTTCCTATATCCAGCATGCTTAATTAATCTGGGGAATAAAACTGATTAAGTTTCTTTTCTAGAAAGCATATTTTTTCTTCACCAGAACTTGATCTTGCTTTTACTATTGCTGTATGGTTTGGTGAGATAACTACAACCCAATTTAAATTATTTGTTGCACCATCAATCTTACCTAGTCTATAAGCCAGTTCTGATTCTACGAGGAGTGTGTATCTCCAGGATGCAGCAGGTCTTTGTCTAAAGGTGGAAGATTCAAAATCAAAGTTAAAACCATGAATATGTTGATCTGAGCAGCCAAGAGATTTTGATTAACTATCAGAATTGCATTTGCTTCTCTCCTTCTCAGGAGGTCCTCAGGTTTTAACTTGCCCAGGTCTTGAGATACAGAAAGATTAATCTTGATTGCTCTCTGCATGTTCATTAGAAGTTTTGATTTCTTAAACAAGCCTTATAGATAAGAGAAATAATTTAGCTTTTTCTTTAGAGGTTTAAAGATTTGATGCAGTATCTCCTTCCCTTTCTTGTATGAACTGACGTTTCTGATGTGTGTCACTGGAGTGTGGTGCTGTGTAAAAGCATGGGCTGAGGTAGAGGTTAAGATGGGCATAGGCAAAAGTAAAACAAGAGCTTTAGCAGAGAAACAGAAGAGGTGAGGACTTTATTTGGCAGTCATTTGTGGTGCTATTCCTTTCTAGAGGGTAGCAGCCAAGAAGATTCCCTAATTTGCCTCCTCTTATTCCTCAGCCCTCCTTTTCTGGACATGGGAGACTGCCATCCATGTCCTATTACTTTCATAACTCATTTATCCACAGATGTGGGCTGTGTTTCCTCTTTGTATCCCACTAGCTACAAAACTTGCTTTGGCCATGTGAGCTTTACTGCCTCACCTAGGCTCTGGCAGAATAAACTGTAAGACTGCTGTTGGCCTGCAGATAACTTGCTCTCATCTCAGGAGGCCCTGCCAGTCCTCCTTCCCTCCCCAGACATCAGCAGGTAGGCACAGTGCATTCTCTAGGAGGCACCCATTGACTAGTAAAGATAGTAAGGAAGTAGCAGCTGCCTAATACAGCACAAAGTCTGATCTTGCTTCCAGCCAACTACAAATAATTGCAGTCATCTCAATTTCTCTGATTTAATTTCACTTTGACTACAGCAGCACCACCTTTAACAGTGTGACTGCCAACCCCATGACAGTGGGGTTTTTTCTTTGCAGAAGGACTTGCATTTGCGTCACAAGCAGGAAAGACTCCAAGCTTTTATTTAAAATGAAATATGGTTGGATCCTGAAAAATGATCCAAAATCTCCCTAAAGGATCATAACCCAGAAGGTGGGAGGGGTGAAGCAAAGAACACATGATTTCTAAGTTCTTCTCATGATATTTGAACACCTGGCAGAGCCAGAAGGAAAATCTGGGGTTTGAGGAGCTTTTGACACTTTAGAGGTCACAGACTTTCATTCAGTCCTTTGTCATCTTTAACTTGGGTTGCAAATTGACATTCAAGATGCGTAAGGTAAAGAAGGAGCACCTTGAATTCTTGAGTTCCTGTCACTGCTAAAGCTGTTCAGTGCCTGAAACTCTGACCCTAAAAGCCTGGCCTGGCCAGACAGTGCTGTTTGGACAAGGAAAGTCTACCCAGGTGCTTTTAATTACCAGGAAAGTAGTTTTCCAGAAATAGCTTGCTGGCTGTGTGCCAGATCTATTTCTTCCGACAGGAAGAGCGAAATGTAAACATCCAGCACTTCATAACAGCCCACAGAAATCCCTCTTCAACTGGAGCAGGACTCTGGAAGGACTGTGCTATCCTCTTGTCTCCTAACCCTGGGCTACCTCATAAGCAGAATTATCCCACGCACCTTAGCAGCTTGCCATAGGGGGATTGGGAGAGCTTCCTCATGCTGCAGGAGACATTGCAGTGCTGAGGAAACCGCTGGGTCTGGAGACAGAAACATTGCCTTGGGAGAGCAGATTAAACAGGGAGCTGCTGCCCTGCAAACGCTTATAAAGTCTTTGGGTACTGCCAATAGACACCAATCCCACCCAGCTGCCTCTGAGTCGCAAAACTGAGCCCTCCTGAAAGGGTGCTCTCATTTAGACCTGTCTTCAGTATTTATTTCTTTTTGAAACCTATTAATATGGCTGCTGTCAACTTTTCCTGAACTTCAGAACTACTTTTTAGTTATTTTTAGTTATGTGGGCATTGTGCTTACTGGTGATACAGGTATAGAGGTACCTCATGGTATCTCACATGTTGCAATATCTCCAAAGGCAGGTCTTTTTGGGAGTATTTCACTTTCCTTTCCCTTGATCTGTGCCTGGGGATGTCTTATAGGAGGCAGACCCCTGGGAAAAGTATCCCCTGATAACTCTGAGCATATGGGGAGGCAACAAAGTGTATTTTCTGAGTTCTGCCACCTATGCACAACACTCTGGCAGGAAGAAGATGAGACAGAGAATGTTACAGTGAATAAATAGAGCTTCACTCTTTGCAGTAGCTGCCAGGCAACTCATGGCTCCAATTCTCCCTTTGCATCCTTGTTCCCTGCCGGCACGGCATCTGTGCTGAGTCTTTTGGCATTGAAAGTTCCCTGTTTCTAGAACCTTTAGGCAAACTACATGACAGGAGATACGTTCTTATTAGTGCTGTAGTTTCTAGTTTGGCAATTTTTGGAAGACATCCAGAGCACATGTTAAAGGATGAGGAAATGCCATGGTTTGATTACTTAGATATTACTCTTAATTCCAGTGATGCCTTGGGATCATCAGGAGCGAAATTCCTTTGCTGGTAAGTGCTAAACAAATATGTAGGATAACATTTGCAATCAGGAGGTGATGGATAGAAGGGGAGACACAGATAAGGGAAGTTGTTTAGAGATGGCACAGTAAGCGATTAAGGAGCTTGCCCAAGGTTGAAGAAAGAGATGGTGTGAGAGCCAGAAACTGAGACAATGTCTGCTGAGTCATAAAACACAAGTTTACTCATCTGAATTTTTTCCCATTGCATAAATATCAAGGAGCTCGTCTGCAATATAACACACACTAGTTGCTTAAATGCAACTGAACTCAGTAAACAGAGGGTGGTTTCATGAGCTTAAATAAAGGAAGACCTTCATCTTACAGAGGGGGAAAAATAAATTACTTCTTTGCAAGGAAGGCATTGGCTGAGCAGTGTCACTATTGTGCTTGGTTCCAACAGGGAGATGACTCACTAGTGCTGACACTGATGCTGCTGTTGGTCTCCCTGCACATCTGACTTCCTTGCCTTGGGGGCAGTTTTTGCAACTGCACCCATCCTCCACAGGTCTCCAGCCCATTTAAAGTCTCCACAGCCATCCCCATTCAAAGTCTCCACCGCCAAAGTCAGGTCAGGAGAGAGCTGTGTCAAAATATCGCTTTCTGCTACGTGTACAATGCCAGGGGAGGCTTCCAGCTAAATGAAGTCCTTGCAATTTACAGTAAAGAGGATGGAAGAGGGCCTCAGGAGGCAATTGCGTTGCAGAGCACTGCAGCTTGACTTGGGAATTTCTCCTCTGGTGGTCAGTTGTGAAAAAAAACAAAACAAAGGATTATCTTGCTTCCCCTTCACAAGAGGTCAGGCAAGGCAGAGAGTTGGCATCAGCCCCAGCCAGATAAATTAGCAAGAATTAGCAAAAAATCCAGTGTCCATAAGTAATCTTTATAAAAATTAAGACCCTTATATGGCACCAAATAATGCAAAGGAGGGCTTCCCAGGAGGACTGTGAAAACATCAGCACTGTGCCATGGGCAAACAAACAGCTAATTCAGTCACTAAAGAGATCTGATGCATTCCAGGGAGGCTTTGGGAATTGAAGAGGTGATCTGACACAGGGTGGTAAAGAAGGAATCAAAGCTAGAGCAGAGGGTCCTAGTGTGTAGGAAAAAAGCTCCAGTTGGCCAGAGTCTGAGTGTTTGCCCTGTCAGCCTCTGATCTGGCAGAGTTTTCTCAGCTCTTTCTTTAACTTGCATCATTTAACCAATTCGCTGAAAACAATGTGGCTGCATCAGGGCTTGAGTATAACACACAAACTAAATTCTCTACTGCACTGCTGTCTTGAAGTGCTTCCCAAAACCACAAAAATGACCCTCTCTGGCACTGCCTACACTAGATTTTTGCTAAACGTTTCCCACCAGTCCACATCAGCTGTCATGGAGAGATAGCAACAATGTGGACTCTTGGGCAAAGCAGACTTTGAATTTGCATATTAGAAGTCTGAGTCCATGAGAAAAGATTTTTAGAGGGCCTAAGTGCATTAGGAGCTCAGCTAGCATTGATTTACACGTTCTAGAAAGAAAACCTGTACCTCAGAATCCACCTGTAAGTTTCTAGAAAAGTAATTTCACTTTCAAAGTAGCACCTGTTCTCATCTCCAGTGGGACTTCCACATGTCCAGAACTTATGAAAAAGCAATATATACCTCTGTAGGAGGCCAAACCTAAACATTTATTAACATAACTTTAGCTATCCATATTTGTAAAATGTTGACCTTACTCTAAAATATTATTTTATTAACCAGTTTTTCTCATTTTCTAAAAGTGATTCATGCAGTGCTGTTTAATAGGCTGGGTGTGAAATAGGTCATGCCCGAACTTTGAAATTGGGTGCATTCATTCCCAGTAGGTTGGGTGTGAAACAAACCTCAAAAAAATTATTGAAAATATGGGTCTGTTTGGGTGGTTCCTGCAATTTGTCTTTTTGCAAAACGGCTTCTTGCCTGAGGAAAAATTTAAATGTTCTTAATTTTTGAATATTGTCCAATGAAAATTTCTGAAGGTTATTTTTTTCCATTTGAGAACAGAAACATGTCCGCTCCATGGTCCCCTGCCCACAGCTGTTAAAAGATATGTAAAAGCACAGAAAGGAGCCCAACCCAAAACAGTAGTTATTAAACTTCCCCCTTCCTCTTATTTTGCAATCACAGTTCAGAAACATGCACAGTTAACTTTTCATCATGAAAACTATTTTCATCTAAGTTGCTAATACACCCACAGAACTGATAAGCTAAGAATATTTCCTGATTTTTTATTATTTCCACTATTTATTTCCATGCCAAGCAAAAGTGTTTTCTCTACCCGCTTTGAAATTCATACTCAAAGATGCATTACCTGTAGAAAGGCAGAATTCAGGAGGCTCTTTTTATTCTTTATTTTTGTTCTAATTAATGCTTTTACTGGTTATAGAAAGATGTTCAAGAATCTGATCACTCAGAGTGCTCTGAAAAAACTGTTATTAGTAACAACCAAGGCTAGTAGGCCAAGGCAGCACATAAAGAAGAAATTTCTTCAGGATCCCTGAACAAAGGGATCTATTGATCTTCTGAACTATAATGCAGAGCACTCAGCTCTCTGTATGTTGCCCACAAAAGCTGCTCTAACTTCCCGACAGGAAAATGATGCCAGACTGACTTCTTAAAACACCCTACAAATGGTTTCAGCTCTTGTGAAAAATGTAAATTATACAGCTATTCTTAATACTGTTATAAATATTACTAATATTCTCTCTTAATAGGCTGCTAAGAAAATTCTGTATTATCTTCTTCTGTGAGTTTTTACTTAAGTAGCCTTCTGCAGCTCCTTACTACATAAGCACACTTTGGTAGTGGAAGGAAGAGGATTTTGAGCCCCTGAGCACAGACACCCACACTTGTTACAGGACCCCAAGAGGATCTCTGTGAGTGGGAGCTCTGTTTCTGCTCAAACTCTGTTTCTGGTGCTCTTCAGTCTCATCAGCGTTGATGGTGTTGGCCTTGCTCAAGTGAACTGTCCCCCCCCAGCTGACTCCCTGCATTTAAGCACGAGGCCACCCAGCCTTGCTATCGCAGGGACTGTGGTGTGTCACCTCAGGGCTGCATTTCTTGGGGGTTTCACAAGTTTGGTAGGACTGGCCACAGTGGGTCTCAGCCAGGTGAGTGAGTGACAGCTCTGCTACTGTGGCAGATGCTTGTGTTCTGCAGGAAGTGAGGCCTGAAAGATGACATCAAATCTCTTGTTAGCTCAATATCCTCTAAATTACAATAGCCAGAAGCAACAGCCTCGGGAATAAAAGGAGAAGAGAGTAACAGCACGCTAAAGATGTAGTAATGGTTTCCCAGGGTCTTGCCAGCAGGTTTTCTGCAGAGTCCAATCTGCAGCTCAGGGTTCTAGGATGTGAAAATATAGGAGTTTGTAGTGCTTCTGCATGGTTAGATCCTGACATTAACACTTTTCTGTGTGAAAGAACACAATTCACTGAGAACCAAAATACAGATGTTTCTTTCTTCAAAAGTCAAATCAGACTTTTAAATACCAGAATCATTTGATGTAAGCCTGGGGAATTTTATAGAAAAAGAAACTAAAGGAAAAGAAAGAGGTAACTTACCAGCCTGCCCTGATCTCATATACCCTTGTCTGCACCCCACCCATTTGACACTGTTAAACTGAACTGGTATCAATAATATGATAAACTGCAAACTGAGTGAGGTTATGCCAGTAGAACAGGCAGTCATCCTGTCTTAGCAAAATGATTTTCAGAGGAGCAAGAGGAATGACTAGGAAGACCTTTGTAAAGTGCACAAGTATATCAGTGCTTTTACGGCTTGGTTACTGGAAGCCCTACACATGTTTCAGTTGATAAGGCAATCACAAGGTTTTCATTCTCATCTGAATAAGAATATTTAATCTTTGCAGCATAAAGTCTCATGTGCTAAATTAAATTTCCTGCCAGCTCAGCAAACAGTTTTGCTACTTTGAACTGCATTGTACATGATTTCCTTTCATCACAGGATGCATTCTGTCTTGAGCATCAACAGCCAAGAGGGAAAAGCCCAGTCTGCTCCAGCACGAGCATCAACATGCTGTGATATTCAGAACCACCACCCACCAGCAGGCAGCTGGGTTGGGATGCAGAAGATCAAGCAAAGGTACCTGTAGCGGGGACAGATATGTCTGAACGAGTCACTGCAGGCTACTTTAACTGTCCATGGAGATAAAAGGCTGCTTGGTTGGCACAGTGCAGCTCATCTGACACAAGCAGCTGGGCAGACACCATCCAAAAAGTGCCTCTTTCTCTGCATTGGTTTTCAAGGACGTGTGGAGGATTAACTAAGGTGAAGACAGCCAAATCTCTGTGATCGGGAGGAGAATCTGACCCTCTGTTGACCCCCAGTTCTGGCTAATAGATGCCCTTGCCACAGTAGCTTTGAGGACACTTCTCTATTTCCCCTGCTTCAGCTCTCCCATCTATGAGTACATTTCAAAATGCTTCATAGTTATAGGCTAAATTTTGCATCTCATTCAAGAGCTGCCTGAAAACCTAAAGCAGAGAAAGCTGGTCACATTTTCCTTTCAAGGCAAGAGAAGGAAGAAGGGGAGAAACTAATGGCTTTATTGCAAAAGCAGAGGTTTTTTTTGCATCATATATCCTCAACAAATTGAAAACACTAGATCTTCATAAAGTTCACCAAATGTTTGTGCTGATTCTGTAACAAAGTTTTATCTGGTTTAATTCTGTATTAATTTTTCCTTATTCACATTTTTACTACCTAAGAGTGGGTAACATTTGTGATTGTGAAGATTTTCAACAAACAGAATGGATGCTACAGTACTAAGAAAAACAGAAATGGGGAACAACACACAGTGAAAAAAATTTGTTAGGGAACAGAAATTCAGTTGTGTTTTGATTAACTCTATTCACAGTTCAGCCCCTTCCCAGCTTTTCTCACATCATTTGGAATTCATAGCATTTTAGAGATTTGCTGACACAAGTTCAAAAGTACAGGGATTTTGGCTATTAAAATCAAGCTCAAAAATACACTTTTCTTTGTTATACCAGTGAAATGTGACAGGAAGACGAGTTTGACATAAAAATCTCAGTTCCTCAGTATCTCAAACTCTAGCCTTACTTGACCAGAGTGACTGGAAGTATCTGAAGAAGAAAAGCTTCATTGCTATAAGAAGGAATTGAATGTGTATAAACAGACATTTAAATTAAATGTGTATAAACTAGGTTTTGGCAGGCTATTCTCTTTCCCAATCCTCAGTATTTCCCCAATTACTATACAGCCCAATCATTCTACATAAGTTGTTTTTATTAACACTATAAGAGGCCATCTGTCTGCAAACACCCAGTCAAATAATAAAAACCAACATAAGAATAATCAAATTCAACCACTGACAGATCGAAAAGATTTGTGTGCAGAATAAATATTTACTTTTTAGGCACTTCAATATCATTCTGGGAGTTTTCCAAGCATTTATCATTTCAGGGTGGCAGAGAATTGTAACAATTCTTTCTCCACCCACTTCAAGAATTTTTACTTTCAGTCACCAAGGATGATGTAACATGAGGCCTTTCCAATCTGCATCATGTTATCACACCCCCAAAATACTGAGCGTGCTGTGATTGTTACAAGCTCATAGAAAAAAAACCCAGCACATTCTGAGCCCCAGAATTTTGACTCTCTTAGAGGTGTCCCATCTAAAAGATCAGAGCTCCTCTACAAAACTGTGGCTGCAAAAATGCACAGGTCTTCTGAATATGTCCTCTGAATGGGTCCCCTGAATCAATGTAGTTGGATTTGGTTTAGCAATCTAAACTAAAATACTTGGATTAATTGAACAGTTACTGTTGAGAACTCTCCCACCAGGCAGCTTTTCCAGCCACTCTGCTCCCAGCCTGCAGGGGGATTGTGACACATATGACACAGTTGCTTTATTTTCTAGCAATGGCCAGCAGGTTGTTCTATGCAGCATCTCCATTGTTCTTCCTCTTCATCCTTGTTTTCATTGGGAATATTGAATAGGAAAAGAAATGCTGATTTAATACTGAAGGTCTTAAAGGAAGCTTCTCTGCAAATTTGTGTGTTTAAAAAAAAATTAAAATAGTTTCTTCTCCTAGGTAACAAGTGACAGGAGAAGAGGAAATGGCCTCAAGTTTTGCCAGGGAAGATTTAGATTGGATATTAGGAAAAATTTATTCACCAAAAAGGTTATCAAGCAATGGAACAGGCTGCCCAGGGAAGTGGTTGAGTCATCATCCCTGAAAGTGTTGAAAAAATGTGCGAATGTGACATTTGGGGACATGGTTTAGTGGGGAACCACAGATGGGTTAATAGTTGGGCTTATGATCTTAGCGGTCATTTCCAACCTTGATAACCCTGATATTGTGCTGTTATTCTCTTCTATCCAAAGTTTCCATGGGGCCATAAGAAATGGAAAAGATTAACTAGGAGGTTGCAAAATTTCTCTGAGCAATAAACATAACAAAATGCATGCAAGTGTGGAAGAGAGTAGTTTCCCTTCATGTTCAAGAGCCTAAGAAATGATGGTGATGCAATAGTGTGTGGCTGTTTTTCATCTGTTCCTCAGCATCCATGTTCCACCACTGCTCATCCCCATGCCTGAGAGAGAGGAATACCCACCTCCCCAGGGGCTGTTGCTGCTTTGTGTACAGACAGCTGTACAGCTGTGCACTTCCCACTTTGCCACATGCAGGCTAGAGTTCCCAGTCTGTCAGTGGGGCTCTTACTCGTGCCTGGCCCTGATGCTGGAAGGAAAACATCCAGAAATGTTGCAAGCACGTGTGATTGCTCTGTTACCTTGATTTTCACTGAGTTTCCTCAGAACTGAATTTGCCTCAGTGGTCATAATGATTCTAAACTGTAATTGTGGGTTTTAAATAAAGTGTCAAGATGTATTAAAAGCGTGAGCACCGTGAAAGCCAATTTAATATGATGATGAAAGATCTAAAGAGTTTTATGAAAATAGACTCGTTTCCTCTTGAGTGATTATCTCTGTTTGAATACAGAGGGGCTTTAAATAAAACTTGTCTTTCTTAGAAAATGTTGCCTTCAAAATAAATTTCTGGTTCTTAAGAAAATTAATTTACAGGAGGCATATCTTTTCATACCTATCTTACACTGTAGAGTTACGATATACTGAGAACAATATCACAGTAACTAAAAAGGTACACATGTAGCAGGTTTGTATAAAAAAAATTACATAAATGTTTGCAATATGGTCTGAAAATACTATCATTACTGCTTAGGGAGTGAAAATTTTTCACCAGGGGTAACTACAGCTGCCAAAAATCAACTATTATGTAATAGCTGGAAAAAAAGAAAGAGAAAGAGGGAGAGGAAAAAAGAACCCCACTCTGCATCTCGTCATGGTCCCTGGAGTATCTATCCAGACCAGATGTTAGGAGGGAAGGATATGCTTGTACAGCCTGCTGCTCAACAAATGATTATGCTTTTTGCAATAGGGTAAGTAAAGAGGTGTCAGAAATACTGGGGTACTCATTCTCATGGAAAGCAATGGGCAGGATGAATCTCTTGTTCTTAATTGTAGGTTTCACCTTCAGAGGATGAGGGCCCAGTTCCTGGCTGGGGTGTTTACTAAATTGATTCCTCTTTTTGTTCCTTGGCCACCCCTATGATGGCCTAAGCCAAATTGCAATTTTGTATCATCTGGAGTCATGTTAAAAATTGATTCGTAAATTTTAAAATCACAATAGTCATATTAATAGATATTAGTTATTATACATTTCTGTACAATAAGATAGTTGTTATAAACTACATTTGTATCTGCTTTGCAGATTTAAAAAAAAGTGCATTTGGAAAACATTTTTGTAGTTTTCCAACTACAAAAACTCCACTAATAAAACATATTCCACTTCCTGCTTAAGCTATACTGTTCTAAGGCACTTACCACCCACATAGCTCAGTAGAGTGAAGGCAGTGAACTTCAATGCTTGGAGAGGGACCCGCAATAAAAAATGCTCTTCAGCTGTTAAAGCCACACACCATTTTGCTGGGCCTGAGAAAAGGATGGACAAGTAGCAGGAGAGTTAATGTCAGGAAATAATAATAACACTAATACTTCACTAATTACTCTTTTCCTCTGCACTCGATCAAAAGTGAGATTAGGACTGCAGCTAACCAAAAAATAAACCCCAAAAATTTATGTTAAGAATAAGAGGATACATCTGTTTCCTGCCTTAGCCAGATCTGCTCACCCCGCCATCAGAATAGCTACACCGAGATGCAAAGTTCCAAAGATTAAAGCTGAGGGCCACTATTTTTACTCAGAAGAGCTCCAGAATATGCGTAAGGGTAGTTTATTATGTCATCTCTGCCAGTGACAATGCAGAAGTGCTGCCAAATGGGGAAACTCCTAATTGTGAAAAGCTCATTTGAGTGAATGCAAGTAAGAGATTAAGGAAATATCTGTCCCAAAAGAGTTCTTTACGCCATCTAAAAGATGAGCTTACCATGGATTCAAGTAAGCACAGCAGTGACATTTGGCTTTAGCAGGACTTTTCCAGTTTGTCCAATGTGTCTCAGTTCCTACAGTGGAAAGTCATTTCAGTATTTTAGATCTGGAAAAGAGACATTTTGAAAATGGAGTCCTTAATTTAATTTTTCTTCTACATACTGCCAGTTTTGGCCTGCTGGCAAGATTTCTTAAAAGACAAAAATTGCTAGCAAAAACTGTCAGAGTGGGAATACCTAATCACACTGACAACTTTTAACCATCTGTTACTGGTTACTCATGAGTGGTTGGAGTCCCCTTTGTGCTAAGCACTTCATGTATGCATAGCAAATGAGAAAGTGCCTGCCCCAAATAGCTCAGAACAGACAGAGCTAAGATTTGCCCAAGACTGCAAGATGTATGTGGCAGAATTGGGAAATAAACCCAGGTTGTCTCATTTCAAATCCAATTCCAATTCATCTTTCTATCTGAAACGGATTGGAAACTGTCCTATGTCTGTAAGGAAAAAAGTTCTGCATCACTGAAAAATACACACAGGGTTTTAGTAGTCTGTGGCTAAACATGGGAGGATGTCCCAATGCTGTGAATGAAAAGGCTAAATTATTGTTTAAGCTGAATGAAGGTGGAGGCTCTGATACTGCCCATACTGTTCAGAGTGACAGCAGCAGAAGTAATCACTTTCATACAGGCTTCTCTCCCTGTGAAGCTTCCTGTCCTAAAGGAAATAATAGTGTGTGTTTTGCCATCCTTTTACTCCCTTCCCTAATATAAGCCCCAGCTTTCTGTCATTCTAGCAACTATCTTCAAAATGCCTGAACCAGGTTTCTACAAAACAGAAAAACCATTGGACCCTTTTCAGTTCTCTTGTTTTGGTGGGTTTTTTGTCCAATATCTGAGAATCTGATTGGGCAGAGATCTGAGTAGGGAGGAAGAAGGAGAGAAAAGATCCCTGCTGAAATAAACAGCCTGTTCCTGCTCCTCACTGGTCCCTTGTCCAAAAGATTGGCTTATATCACAGAATCTTTGTTGCAGAAGATCTCCATAACATCTTGAACCATTAATATACAGTGCCTGGTGTTACTGCACTCCTAACTCACACATGCAGTCAGATGGAACAAATCCCAGCCTAGGGATATGCCTGGATTACTGGTATATATGCCCCTTCCCTGGCAGTGTTCAAGGCCAGGTTGGATGGGGCTCTGAGCAACCTGGTCTAGTGGAAGGTGTCCCTGCCCATGGCAGGGGGGTTGGAATGAGATGATCTTGAAGGTCCTTTCCAACCCAAACCATTCTGATTCTGTTGGAGGCTCAGAGCCTGGAAGGGTGCAGAAGGTCCGGAGAAGCCTTGTGCAGGAATTGCCTGTATTGGTGCAGTGACTCCTTTTGTAGCAGGCAAACAGCAGGAGCTGTCATGTGCCCAAGGAGACAGGTCTGTGTTTGTCCTACTGATCTGCAATCAGGTCTCTTTCTCACAGTCATTCCATACAGGAATAGAGGAGGTCACAGCTACTACTGCAGGCCAGGAGCTGTGGCAGCGACCATGCAACTGCTCTGTGCTATGTCTGCCTCAACGTATAGCCACTAATTCCAGAGCCCAGAAGTCCTCATACATAGTTCTTTTACCCCAGCTTTGCAAGGAATTAGCTTTTGGAACCAAAAGGCACTTAATTGTAATGTAAATGAAGAACCATGGAAGGTAGTGCCTGGGTTTTAGACACCAAGATTCACAGTGGTTACTTTCCAGTGGAAGCAATGCTTTCAGTGGAAGTGATGCAATTAGGGAAAGCACAGTCAGATAGAGTTTGCCTTGCAGGAGTAGACAGAACTTACAGTGATGAAGCACAAAACAGAGCAACAGAAAATCAGCCCTCCTCCACAGTTCATGCAGCACTCACAGTGTCAGCTTTGAACTATTCTGCAGTGTATTTTGAATAAAACATTACATATAGGCCTGGAATAAAACATAGGAACCTTAACACTGCATAGATTGGATTTTGTAAGTGGTTAACTCATAAATCCTCTTAATGAAACAAATGCATCCAGGCTGAAGATTGACATTGGGTTTAGGATCTTTTTTGGAAGTCACTACTGCCAAATTTTAACTGTAAGGGAAGGTGTTATATGTGCAGTTTCTAATGTTACTGCTCAGCCTGCAATGAGATTATGGTATTGTTAAAATGAAGGAATTCCTGTTCCGTGGTGTTGTTTTTGGCTGATCCGGTATTGTGAGTTAACTTCTTGTGATGTATTTTCTTTAGAACAAATTTCCTTCAATTCATCAGGAGAGGTTCAAGCTGCTCTGCTAAGAGTTTGTGACATTTTTTGGAAGCAGTTATGAACTCGCCAATGCAAAGTTAACAGATTGTCGAGAACACTCCCTGGGGAATGACGTTTCTAATTTTTCTTTATCCTTTATCTTTTGTTTGTACTCTTTTGCCTTTCAAGACTATATCTTTCCAGCCCAGAAAAACTATTGTGTGGAGCTTTCGACACAATCCTAGAGAGCTGCAGAAGAACCCAGGGCGGAGGAGAACATTCTAATTATTTGCTAGAATGGAGGCCTTGAGCAAGAGAGATTCAAGAGCAAACCTTCAGTCTGTTCCTGGCTTTCTCTCAGACTCATTGGGTAATCATAGTCAATTGATTACAGTGGGGTATTTTAGACCCAATCATAAAGACAACCAACAAATTATCAGTAGTGCAATTGGTGCAGAACCAGCAGGTCACCTGGGGAATTACCTCTCGACAAAAATAGGTTGGTGTTCCTATGCTTCACAAATGGCAGGAGCAGCCAACACACAGAGTGAAACTGGAATGAGCTCTTAGACAGAGTATTCTGGATCATAACAAGAGTATGACATTGAGTATTTAGTCAGGGGAAAAAGGTATGTGATTGTAGGTAACATAGCTAGGTCATCAGTCTTAGTAATTACAGGTAAGAAACCAGTATACTCAGCCAAGCAGCAGAGAAAGATGGATTAAAATAATATGGTGTCAATAAGAAAAAGAAGTGACAAATTCTTTTGCTTTCAAGCCAAAGAATGCTTGCTCTTTATTTTGCTTTGAAGATCTTTATATTTTATACAAATGGACCATTTTGAAAAATTCTCATTGGCTCACTTAATACAAATGCCTGTCCAAGTCTCTTCAAATCCATTGAGAAAGGCAGAGGGGACTAGGAAGGTGAAAAAAACAATGGAAACAGTCAATGAATGACCTTGTCATATAGTCCTGTTTAAACATACACTTTCCTTAACAAGTGCAGTAAACTGCAGCTTTAAACTGGATACAGAAAGAAATATCCCCCTGAAAAGTAAGATTTAGCTCAGCTGTGAAAGCTGCTCTCTTTAATGCGGCAACAACAGGAATACGAGAGCTTCACATTCCCCTTTTATATGTTTAACCTTTGACAAAAAGGTTAAACACTTTCCTCACAACTGACTCACATCAGGAAATGCAAGAACTCTACTCTCCAGATGAAGCCTGGCTAGCTGAAAATGCAAAGTCAGCATCCCAAGTGCATTAAGACAAGGATTCCTTGTGCAGTTCCTGGTACTGCTACAGGGGCAGGAAGTGGGTCAGCAAGAGGGTCTTTTACAGACAGGAGGGAGATGAAACGGTGCCGAGAACAATAAGGAAGTTCAGGGTGGAGAGAGAATTAGCTCCAATTACAAACATCTCACTGAGATCTATTTTAAACACGTTGATGTATTAAAATCCCCCTAGCAACATAGCAGGAAAGTTTACAAAACATTAAATGGAATATCTATGAAAGCTTTCAGTGTTTTCCATTCTTTGTCTTATGGATTTGTCTGGATTCTCATCTGGTGTCAATATGCCTAATTTCCTTCACTTGGCTGATGAATGTAAGCTCAAGTTCAGCTGGATGTGTTGATTTGTTCATTGGAAGACTGGTGGCCAAACTCCTGAACCATAGCAGCTCCGAAGTCAATCAATACTGCAAGTACCTAATATGTCAAAAATTCAGGGTGGGGGACCAGATAGGGTCATTGATTCTTAGTGCCCTAACAGGCTAGAGATGTCCAACAGGATAAGTACAGGCCCCGTCTGATAGAACAGAGTTGCCTATGGAGTGCTGAAGGAAATGCTGGAAGAAATGAGGAAGTGCTGAGCATGGACATCTACCCAGGATAAAGCACAAAGAAATTATCAGAGGTGAGTCCAAGGATGACTCCTCACCTGATCTTAATATTTGGAGGGGTCACTTCCAGGTAAGAGTGTACCTGCGCATTCAGCATAGGAAGACCCTGGAGTGCAGTTCCTCTACATGGAGTATGCTGGGGAATGGAAAGAGAAGAGAAATTGTTAGGGACATGGCTGTCAGCATCTGGAAGTAAGATCTGCCTGCATTCATGGACAGACCATGGCTGGTATGACAGCAGGACAGCAGAGATCCTGGAAAGGTCTTGGTGGGGGTAGATGGTGCTACTCCCCCATACTCTGTGAGGGAAAGGGGAATATGAAGAACCAAGCACTGTTTTCAGGAGCAGATCCTCTCTCAGGCGACCCCTGAGCTTGCCATCTGCCCCAACTTAATCTCTCTCCTCTAGCCCCCACTGCTCTGTTCAACATTCTTCCTTCTGTATCTTGATTTGACTCATTCTTCCCTGGCAGAGAAAAATCCACTAGAAAACGTCATAGTGCTCCAGGACTTTTTGCTCTTCCAGGCTTCCTAGCTGCTCCACCTTTCCTTGCTGCTAACAGCCAGCCCATCCCACTGCCCTGCTCACTCTTCTCATGACATCATATGGCCTCATGCAATCCATGCTTTTGGTGACAACAGCATGCAGGGGAATATCTGTCCTGCCTGAAGCCTGCATTTTTAGGGTAGAAGGGTGAGCTGGCACCTCTGCTCGGCCTAGGACACAAAAGCTCTTGCACACCACAGCACAATGTAAGGAGCTTAGGAAATGGTCGTGGCGAAATTCCCGGCTCCCTTCTGCACAGTGAGGCAATTGTGAAACTCTGTAGCTCAGCACAGCATGGGATGGTGTCCCAGTGTTGTCCAAAAGTACTCCCGCCAAGACAATGTGCAGAGAGGATGTGAGGAAGAGGCCATTCCAGGACTCTCTTGACTCAGAAGGAACAGAATTGCTTGTCACAGCAGCACAAATCCCTTTAGCCAAGTTGTTGTGGATGCAGGATTCACAGCATATTAGGGCATGGAAATGGAGTCTTCTTTGGATTGGAACTACAAGGAGGTAATCCTAAACTGTGAAATAAAATTACAGAATAAAATCGCATCTCCAGGTGTCATCTGCCCAGTACATCTAGAGATTACAATGCTCTACTACCAGCTCTCCTGAAGGTCTATCTCCTGCTTCCTTCATAATGTGTGCAATATAGCAGAGGGTAAACCCTAGCTCTGGAACCTTGTGGGACTTCTCACTTTAAGGAAAGCAGAAACTGGCTCTTGGTAAGTGATTCCACATCCCTCCAACACCAAAGCCATATAAATGGAAAGGAACTCTTCTGCATTTGAAGAGTATTTAAAAAAGAGGCATTTTCTTGGACACTGGGATGAAGAGGGCGAAAAGGTATTGCCAGTACACTGTTCTGCAGCACCCATTGTACTGCACAGTTCTAACAGGGGACACAGCCACCACCTCAGTGTCCCCCAGCTGGCCCACCCTGCAGTAAAATATGTGTTATACTGGCTTTACAAATGGCACTACGGTGGCAACCACCATATTCCAAAATCACCAGACACCCAGGCTCCAGCATTTTGGTATCAGCTGTGCCCATCCTGCCCCTCTCACAAGAAGCCTTTTGAACCAAATTTTTCACATCAAGCCCACAGCATCTACCCCAGAAATTGTCATAGTAACGCTGCATTTCCTGCAGCTTGGTATACGATGCAGCAGGCACCAGGTGGCGATATCATTACAAGATTAGCTGCAACATTACAAAACCATGCTGTAGTAGAAGTGTTAAAATCATTACCTAGTCACTGTCATACATCATTATCGATCCAAAATGAAAATTTTATCACTCTCTAGCAACTGCCTGATTTGTCATGCACTAATTTTCCAATCAGAAAGATGTGACCTTTAAAAGACCAAAAGCAAGTTTATGTCGCTGTGGGATAACTGACAGCTTTCAGCAGGAATTATAAGACAGATTCTGAGTGGGTTTGCTCATGGTTTTGTGTGCACACGCCCATGTGTGTTTCAAAGACTCAGAGTAACTTGTGAATGGGCAGAATGAACTACTGCCCTGCTTGTGGAACTGGCAGGCACTGTGCACCACTGTACTTTGCAAGAATTCTCTGCTGGGGGAGAAAGGGGGGAAAGGAGTGGGTAGAACAGTCATGTAAGGGCTGACTCAGTGAACAAATGCTCACTTAGTGGAACAAGAAGAAGAAAGTAATAAGACAGTAAGGAACATCCCAGCTTGCTGGCTGGAATAGCTGGTACCAAGCACTCAGACCTGCAGCACTAATGGGCTCTCCAAGTCAGGATCAGGAGCAAACAGACCTCAGGCCTGTTTCTCCTCTCATCAGGAATAGCAGATTAAAGTCAGCAGAGCTATTTTGACATACATTCCCATATCTGGATGCCAGATGGGAAATAAGTAACACATTTTTAAGAGTGAGAGTGACTAACCATTGGAACAGCCTAGCAGGGGAAGCAGCAGATTCTCTGTTTCTGAGCCCAAACTGGATGCCTGCTTTGTGCAGGCTGTTTTAGGGAGGCACACAAAGCTCATTGTGAGGACAGCAGTCTAAGGTCTGTGATTAGAGAACATACTATTCAATCTGGCTCTGAATTTTATTAATGTGTAGCAGACCAGACTCTGTAAGAGGAGAACTGGGCTCTGCATTATTCTTTCCCAAGTGGGTGCATGGACCAAGCTTCTGGTGAACTTGCAATTCAAGATTCAAAGTTCATTCTTTCATAATTCATCTACTGCTATAATCATATAATTTGAAATTCACATTAGCTCATCTAAACTGGTTATAATAGAAATTAATTAACTTCCTATTTTTTTTTGAATGAGTACCTTTGCTCTGTGTTGTGATTTTGGATAATCAGGATAAAGCCTAATTTACAGGCAAAATCAGTGACCCAAACACTTCCGTTTTATTATTGCATTTCTGCTGGTTAATCCAATTTAAGATTCCAGCCAAATTTCAGGTGATGGACAAAAGTTGTTGGGGTATAATTTACCTCTCTGTGCAATAAAATACAATTTTGAAGGTTCAAAATAGATAATAGTAATATCAAAGATTCTTTTCCACATCACCTCTTCCAGATGGCAAAGCCTGTGAGGTAGTTAAAAATAATTTCTTATCAAAAGGCATATAATTCTCTCCAAACAACTAATACAGTTTGAAAATGTTTGTGTCATCACATACATTTCCCTCTGATGAACTGTGGTACAAGAATATCCAATGAAGATGGGTCCATGCTACTGTAACTGGCAATTGGCAAAACTGATTCAGAAAACTTCATCATCTGAGTTTTGTAAAAAGTTCTAGATGAACCAGCTTTTGATAAATTAATTAAATTGTGCCTACACTTTCATTTCCTTTTAGCAACAATGAACATGCCACCAGCCACAATGTTTTGCATTGGTTCAATTAATCCTGATGCTTTGGTGCATGGAAGAGGTAAGATATAATATCTGTAAACTGTGACGTTTTATTCTTGGTGTTTCATTGTTATTCATTCAGTTTTCATTGCAAGGCATCTCATCTGGATTAATGCAGTGGATATTCATGTGGATTTCCCTTTACTTCAATTAAAACTGCGTTATAATTCACAAATGGCATAACTAATTGAAGTAATGCTTCCTTTGTCAACCACATAATCTATTCATTACAAAAGTATGTAACAGTCTTATTGTCTGCTCATTAGGAAGTTGCATGAAAAGAATAGACCAGAACTCTCTTTCTTGAAATAAAAGAAATTAAAAGCTTATTTTCTTTTGCCATTTAAATATGTAGACAGATGTGAATATTTGTGAATTTCCCATTCACGCATGTGCCCATCTCCATCTCCAAGCATCACCCCACATAAAAAAGGAACTATTCTCTTCAGAAAGGAGTGGTCCAGAGTAGTCCCAAGACACTTTACTGCCCTGTATGCAAGAGAACACAGCACTTTGTATCTGTCCATCCACAAGCTCCATTTCCAGTCACCATGACATTCTGCCCCTCATGTCAAACAACTGAAACTATTTGGGATCTTACCTTCAGAGTTCAGCATAAAAGACAACTTCTTTACTGCTCCCAGGCAGAAAAGCTTGAATCCTCAAAGGACAGACTGCACTAGAGAAGGCCAAAATGCTTCTCTGTGCCCACAGGACCTAGCCTGTCAGTACTGGTGTTCAGATAAAGCTGACTTCTTCCAAAACCTCAGCTTTGGGTCCCAAGTGCTTTTTTCAAATTTTGACATCAGACAGAGATCCACGTAATTCATATAATTCAGGGATTGAGTCATGTGCCGTGGTTGATACGGTGAACGAGTCTACTTTTGGTCCCTATTTTACATGATGCTGCAGAGAGTGGACTCTTCTGTTTGCAGAATTTCTACTCCTGCCTGCACAATTGCATTCTCTTGCCCCTTTTCTTGAACAGTGTGGTTTTTTTCTGCTTCAAACAATAAACCAAACTAAGCACTTCCTCACAGTGCTCTTCTAGTTTTACCATCTCCTTCCTTTACATTGAACAGGATTTAAAAACTTTTTTCTGAACCCATTTTTGACACAGTCTTGTACTGCACCAAAGTTAAAAGGTACATTTTCTGGGGTAGGCAGATACTCATTCTCTTTTCAGTTACTGGTGTGCTTTGTAAAGCACTAACAACAGACAGCTATTTCAGCAGAGCACAGATTAAGCTGTGTTTCCCTGGAAAAATATATTACCAAGCAGTAACAAACACAGCTGTTTGGTTTTTGTTTTGGGTCAGGTGGTAGAAGATCTGAAATTAATTCAATCTTCAAGATTCACATCCTGAATGAACATAAATAATATGAAAATCTACCACTTGCGAAATTATAGTATATGTTCATTTTTTACTGCCTCTCTTTAAGGAATAAATTCTACTTCCTATTACACCAATGTAAATTCACAGCCATAGCACTGGTGGTGATCTTGCACTGAAGTATACACTTGTATATCAAACTAGGGGATGGTCCTCCATCCAAAGGTGAAAGGTATTGTATGAAAAATGCTGATTACTTATTAACAGTGGAGGCTGCAGGTCACTATCAGCTGAGCTAATATGTATTTTCAAATTCCTGAGGATAATTTACTGACAAAATTTCTAAATGTATTTTAAGATACACATTTAAAAAATGGAAATCCTGAAGAAAGCATGTGTTGGGTTTTAGTATTTCTCCTCACTACTCTGAGAACTTTTTTCAAAATCTCTCACACAGATTGAGTTGTTAATTAAAGAGGTTGCTTTATGCTCCAAAACTCTCATTTCAACATGCAAATCCTCCTCCTTGTTCTCTGTTCCCATTCCACCTTGTCCTATCTTCACACCTTTGGCTCCTTATCTGAAATTGGCACCTAAGTCATTCTCTGTGAGGATGTAAAGGGGTCTTTTTCCTTCTTTACTTTTTCTTTTTTTCCTTTTTGGAACTGCCCTTGCCATTTTGCAGGCAAGTTCCCAGCTCTCATAGTTCCCATACTCTCAGCAGAGTATGTCTGCTGTGGGTGTTATGTGAACGGAAATTACGTGGTTTGGATTTTTACGTGAGAATTCCAGAAGGAGGCAAAATGTTGAAAATAACCTTCATAAATCATTTTAAACAAAGCTCAGGAAATGCCATCATGATTTAGCTCTCAATATCTAAAATAGAAGTTCACACTGTTCTATGACTCCTGTTAAGCAAGTATGTTTGCTTAAGATGTAATTGAAAAAGTACTGTGTTACTGTTTACGTTTTCCATTTTGTATCTCGTGTCCAGGCACAGCTCACTGCTGGCAGCTCTTAATTTGTACTCTGCAGTATTTCATCATCCCAAAAACAGTCTCTCTGGGGCTAGAGAATAAATGGCTGGAGGGAGAACGACGGTACGAACCAAAACGTCTGGAGAAGGCTGGACCGAAAAGCTGGTGACATCTATGGAGCTGTGGAGTTACTGCAGTTTCCTTTCCCTTCCCTTTCCTCAGTCATTCAGGATAGGAAACAACCCTTTACTCGGTGTGGGATTCACTCTTGTGGAGTAACGAGTCTGATTATTTGTTGTCCTGTACTGCCTCACACATTTATTTATGCTGATACAAAACCCTGCATAAGCAGATTACTGTTTTCTAAGGAATGCTCTTTACAGATGGACAGCCAGACAGCAAAGAGCCTGGCTTGTTTAGGCCAAGTCAGTGATGAGTATTGACTGGGAAGGGGATACATTCTCTACTGTAAAATACCAGTTTTAGTAATCAACTTCAAGGAAACAAAGTTAATTTTACCAACCAGAGATGTAGTTTCAGGACAGCAGCAGATGTCTTGTTCCATCAATCATTGACATCCAAAGACAGGCTGAAATGAGATTTGAAAACAAAAACAACAATACTTAGAGCACAAGAGTAAAGTTTAGGAGTTTGTGATAATTCCCCTTACTGATCTGCCACTACGCTTAAAGATAGGATAGTGGATGAGCCGCTTTTGAGCTTTTTTGTGAGCATACGCAGTTACAAAATTCTCTCTTGCGTCATTGACTTTATATGAAGTAAATAGTTGTCTACAGTCAAGTCTATTTACTTGCATTTCTCCCATGTAAGTTTTATACTGTTCAATAAAAGCTCATCTGTCTCTATAAAAAAGATTAATTTTACTTATTTGGCATGTATAAGCAATAATAGCACATCTCACATTAATTTCAAGGTGTTAGAAATAATTTATTTACCTACTTACACCTATTTTTACTTCTGTATTTATTGCTTAGCTGCCCCAGGAGGGCTTGGGTTCCAATACTTCTATTTAGTGAGAAATAGCCTCAGTCTGGTGCTCTGATACAAGACAGAGAGAAAAAATGTTATCACCCTTTTTTCTTACCAGAAGGAACTGAGGGACATGAAATTTGCTCATACACTCCAAAGGTCTATGTCAGAGATGGAATTTTAATTTAGATCCCTTGAGTCCCTGCAGCGCCATTTGTAGTGTTTCAGTGAAAGCAGACTTGAATTTCTGTCACATTTCTGAAGGCAGAGGGCCTCACACAGGCCTCCTTCAGCTTCCATACATGACTGCAATGCCTCCGAGAGTTGCTCTGAGTGACAGGAGGCCTTTTCTTTCCCTGCTGGCAGGATAAGTGTGTTTATTATTTTTTCAACCTGCATTTTGGAAGGTTACTTATGCAGGCTTAGAAGTTCACATGTGTCTCTTCTGTGCCAATACTCGAGTCATGGTCCCTGCTGCTGAATATTTGCACTGCTCTTTTGATCCACAGCTTTGAAGAGAGATCTATCAGAGAAGAGGGGGAACTGCCACAGCTGTCTTTTCTGTAAGTATTTATTTATGCTTATAAAACCAGATGGGAAAGGTGCCCATCCAGTGCTCTAGGCACTTCTGATGATTATTTAAAAGCACAGTATAACAGAAAGACAAAACCAGTAGACACACAGCAGCAACCTTTGCTTAGATCCTACATCAAAACTGAGAGAGTAATACGAAAGAGAGAGAATATCCATGCCTCTGGGGTTAAAAAAAAACCCATGCATTAAGAAGCAGCCATGTTTCCAAAAACCCTAGAATCTTCCAGCTCCTCCTATCACAACAGATTGGGGAACTCTGCGAAAGTATGTGGTAGAAGTACCCAGGTTAAGCGGTCTGACCATAACAGAGCATACCTCAAGAACATCCAGAATATGATTTATCTATGCAAATCTTAAAAATGAATTGACAGTAATTTTTCTTGATGACTGAAGAGCATCTCAAAATTTCTGACCTGGAAAGCTCAAGTAATTTGCTCATCATTGGTCACAAGTATCAATAACTCCATATAAAAATTCCCCACTGACTCATTCTTGCTCATGCTCCTAAAGGTACCAGGGATAAAATACAGCAATTTCACAGTCTCTGCTCTGATCCAGTACAACAGCATTCAAACACAGGATGCAACCACACACTTTAATGTCACTAGGGAAAAAACAACAACGAAAACCAAAAACTGAACTGACAAAAAAATATTGACAAATACCTCTCCCCCCTCTCTCTCCTTCTGAGTCTTTTATAATCATTCAGTGCCATTCTCTGGAAGCTGTTGTTTTCTCCCAGGAGGTGACAGCTGCCTTGAGAGAGTATTCCTGAAGTATTTTAAGTGGCTTTCATAGCAAGCAGTGACATTCAGAGGCGGGCAGAACAAACGAGGAGGTTTAGAACACTGCATTGGAGGGGCAGCTGAGAGCTCAGAGTGACTTAGGACACAGAATTACAGCCCTTCTCAGACCTCAGGAGGTAGGAATTGAGAACCAACTTTCAAATATATCCCAGTGAAATCCCAGCCACTCCAGCAGCAATTCTTAGCCTTCCTGCAAAGAAGTTGAGTTGGCAGCCAAAAACTAACTTTGTACTGCAAGAAATATGCAATTATTTTCTTCAAAAATCATGTCCTAGTTCATATTTTCCTTAGATGATAGTTTTCTAGAAGGTCCAGGCTCATTTCTGTAGTTCTGGTAACTAACTCTAAGCAAGTTTTTTGAAAAGTCTCTACGTTTGACATGTTGGAAAATATTTGGACAGCATGAATTTATTCTCATTAGAGCTATTTAAACATCTCTAAACTGATGACCAAATACCCTTTGGGATGGGGACGGTTTGCTAAAGTCATTGACTTAGGTTTTGCAAGGCATTTTCCAGATAAAAATACAGTCTATCTTCAGGCATCATGAACCACTTATGCTTGTGACAGAATCACAAGATTCTGAAATTTCATGTGAACTCTTCTTTTCCTCACAAGGCATAACCATTTCACCCCACCCAAGTTTCCAAACTTATATATTAGCACTGTTCTTGTGTATCTTGCGTTCTCAGATTTGTCCTGCCACATATTCTATTGGATTTCACCCTGACACCGCTATCATGAACATGGTAGATGAAGGGATTCCTTCAGTCTCCTGATGCCAAGAGCCCCAGCCTTTGCTCCTTCTCACCAATGAACTTCATGTTGTCGAGCCAAACGGGAATAATTCCAAGTCACATCAATATTAATTTGTGCTTCTGAACTTCAGCGCCGTTGCCTTGTGTTTTTGCCTTCAGACCCAGCTGATTTATCATGTTAATTCTGAATGAGCACAAGGTAGGGCAACCAACAGTGTGCCCTGGGACTCACCTAGCCCTAGGCAAATTTAGGCAGACCCAGTGGGTTGGCATGACAATCATGAATTATTCAGGTGGCACAGAGACAAGTCAAACTGATTTCAAATAAAAAATCAAAAGTTCAGGAAATATAATACAGCCGATTCACTTTGGGACTACAGAAATATCAGAGTCCTCCATCTCCTAATCAGCACTTATTGTAACTTTTCAACCCACAGAAAGGAAAGCATATCAATATTACCATGTTTGTCCCAATTCCTGATAAGCAAAAATTTTCAAATACCAGACTTTCATGTGGGACAAAATGTTTACATTTATTTTTTCTTTTACTGTAGAGGGTGGTAAAGAATCCTAGGCATAAATATATGAACCTCCAGATTACTTTTGCTTTTAGATGGAGAGATGGAGGCATAAAGAGACCGAGCTCAGACTGATCCAAGGACAGAAAAACCTAAAAAATCACCCAAATTGTTCTCAGGAGCCAGGAATTCTGACTCTTTGTTCACCACTCTAATGATTAAATAATGATGCCAGCCATGATAAAACCATATAACAGGAGAAGATGGGCGTTAGAACACCTGCAATTAGCAACAACTAGGCTAATCTTATATAGTCTGTGTAATCCAAACATTTAAAAAAAGACTTTCTCCAGCCCACAGAGGAAAATTGTATCACTCTATACTCCTACAATGCATTGTACTACATTTCTTGTTAAAACAGTATCAACAGTTTGTGTAACACTCTTTACTAACACATTCTTAAGTTGGAAATAGGAAGTGAGTAATAACACAAGCACAAGCATCTCCTGTGTAACCTCTCTGTGTGTATCCAATGTATTAGTGATGTGTGTTACTGCTCTGAACCAAAAAGAGAGATACCAGGTCACTTGAGTCCTGGGTGGCATTAAATTGAAACTGAAGGTCACCCTTTTGTTTCCTTCCTGCTCTCAGGTACATTGCATCAATAAATACAGACAGGGCTTCCATGTTGTAAAAGAGTTAATGTCCACAGAATTGACATTTAAATGAAGGGATTAAAATACTGTAAATTTAACAAGCAAAACGGATCTCAGATAGAATTGACTGAAATATGGGTCTAGTCATGCCTCAGTGCTGCTTTAGGTGAGTCTCTCACCATCACATTGCAATGGAAACTGGAAGGGATCTTTCAGTTGATACTTTGGTAAATAAACAGGAACTTATTCTAAACTCTTTCGTTTCTTAGGTGTTGAACTGTTCCAATAGCTATTTGCATTCAAACAGCTCTAGGCAGTCACATGAACATGGAAAGAGAAAAATAAAATTCGAGGCCTTTTAAGATTTAGTCCATTCTGGACATAAGTAGACATAACTTGCATCAGCTTCAAAAAGAATTGCCCTGGCTTATGCCATGGATGAGTGTGACCTTTGAGCATGTTTGTTGCATATACTAACTCAAATATATGCAGGTATGAGCTCAGAATTGCCCCTTTGAAGTCAGGCCTGGAGCAAGAGGTTAAGGAGGCAGTAAGGCAGCTTTGTCCACAGCCATACCATTTAAATAAATTACAGAAGTTCAAAGGAAAGTAAGCTCTGAAGAATTCAAGAAAGAAAACTTCAGTACTTAATAGTGTTGTCCTATCATTTCAGTTTAGAAGGAATTTTCCTATTACTTCAGCTAGTATTCTGATCTATTATTTTGCTGATATATTTGAATCTTCAATGACACTAATACACAAAATAGTACTGCAGTCTCATCACACAATGTCCTATCTTGACCCTCCAGGCCAGGAATGAGACAGAGTCCTCAGGCTGTGAGGCCTTTTCCTTCCCTCATATCCCATCCACTCCACTCTCAGTGAAGTCCCAGTGCCTGGGGCCCTCTTGGGCCCACTGAGAACACAGTGGTTCAGTAAGCACTCTTTGCCATTTACCTAATTCTTCACAGGAGTTGGGTGGCACTACAGGAAAGTCAAGCTACATCCTCAGAGTCTGCATCTTGTCCCTTTGACAGCTGCAGCCAGAGTTTTTCAACAAGTAATTGTTAAGAGGTACAGTGCTGAAATTAATCACTCCCTCTTTTCCTATAGTACCAAGCTATCAGGTGAAACCAAAACCATTCTCAATAGCCCACTTTCAATTAACCAAGCTCCATTTCCCTGACAAAGTAGCATTTTGCAATAGGCCCAGATGACCAGTGCTCACAATTCCAAGTTTGTCTATTGCTTTGTTCTGATGACGTTATTTCATATAGGAAACAGAGGAAAAGATGAAATGAAACTCTCTCACTCCCCCCACAGCAGGTTGAGGGAGAGAATGAGAAGAGTAAAAGTGGGAAACCTCATGGGTTGAGATAAATACAGTTTCATGAGTAAGGCAAAAGCCATGCATGCAAGCAAAGCAAAACAAGGAATTATTCCCTGCTTCCCAAGGGCTGGCAGGTGTTCAGCCATGCCCAGGACAGCCGGGCTCCATCACACGACAGTGACTGGGGAAGGCAAACACCATCACTCCAAACATTCCCCACTTCCTGCTTCTTCCCCAAGCTTTGTAGCTGAGCCTGATGCCATATGGTGAGGAATGTCCCTCTGGTCAGCTGGGGTCAGCTGTCCTGACTCTGTCCCCTCCCAACTTCTTGTGCGTTCCCAGCCACCTCACTGATGGGGTGGGTTGAGAGGCAGAAAAGGCCTTGGCTCTGTGCAATCCCTGCTCAGCAGTGATGAAAATGTCCCTGTATTACCAACACTGTTTCCAGCACAAATCCAGAACATAGCCCCATACCAATTACTGTGCAGAAAATTAACTCTAGCCCAGCCAAAACCAGCGCAGCCAATAATCCTCAGAGCTATATAGCTTGGAGCAAGTGCACTTGCTTTCTTTAATAATACCCATTTACTGCTTGCCTCCTCCTACTCAGGCCTGTGACAGTCCGCCCCCGCTTCATTTTATGAAGATGAAGCAACAAAGTAGGGATAAAGATGCAGGGTGGGGATATAGATGTTATATCACTATGTATAGTGATACAACAGTTGGCCACAGGTAAGTAATTGTTTTTGATCTTAAGATGAAGCTCTCTCCGCAGTTGAAGTTTGGATGACCTTTCAGTTTCTCTTGCCGAATTCCATGCTCAAGCGCCATATGGATCCCATGTCAGCTTCTCCCACTGTGAGTGTCACACGCACCAACTGGTGTGCTTTCCCAGGCACTGGATAATGGGAATGGTTTATTTCTTTCTCTTGAGGTTGTTACAAAAAGTTAAAATTCTATATTTCTTGCAGTATATAAACTTTAACAGAGTAGAGAGGTAATAAATTGCATGGCAGACAGGACTATTAAACAATAGCAATAAGGCTCTGCAAAGACAGCTACTCCCAACTGGCTAGTTTTAGAAAAGGAGGCTAAAATCGAGTATTCTTAAAAATGTATATTTATATGCTCCATATTATTTTTTCCAACTGCAAGTAAGTCAGACTATGTTATGGTTATTTGTGCAGAAAGTTTGTATAAGAACAAAAAACAAGCTAAGAATTAAAGATACATGTATGCATTAAGAAGACTGATGATGTTAGTAAAGGGTTTATGCACATATTCTGTAAATGGCATCCTAGGAAAATGATTGCTGACATCTTCTGCAAAAGGAGTACAAAATTGTCTAAGTGACACTAGAAAACTTTCACCTGACATAGGCTATTATTCAGTTTTTTTCATTGTCATTCTTGATTATTAATACTTTTCAAATGGGGAAAACTTGATTCTTAAGCTCCCATATGTCACAGCTTGGAGTAATTTTGAGCACTGCCTGGTGAACTGGCTTTGTCACAACAGGCAGAAAGAAAGGGCGCTGCTGCTGGCAGTTCAGTAGAGCTAAGTGACAACAAGACTGGGAACGAATAGCAACTAGAAGAATTCAAAGAAAAAGCCTGACAACAGCTTCAGGTGCCAGACAAGGCAGTCTTGCAGAGCATATGCCAACTTCTGATGACTACACACAATATTCAGGTCCTTGGTTTCTTAATCAAGCTATTTTCAGCAAAGGGATATATATCTTGTCTTCATGCTACCTGCCATGACATACAAATTAAAATTCTTAGCTGATTATATGCCCTGAAACCTAATTAAACCAGAGACAAATCTTGTCTTTTACCAATACACTAAAGGCATTTTTTAAGACATCAAGATACCATTAAAACCAAAGGAGTTATTTTCTATGGTGTTGGTCTCATAGAAATACAATACTGAAATAATCTCTGCTCAGGATATTGACCATAACGCCCTAAACAGTTGATTTCCCTGGTTCAGTATTTTGGCCTGCCATCCCTCAAGGTCACCATTAGTCATATACATCCTTTACATGTCTACGTACAACCATAATTTCTGCTATATACTGGCAATGAATGAACTCCAGTAGCAAAGGGTATTTATCACAGACACATGGAAATCTTAGGAAGTATCAGAGAAATTATTACTTTTCAAATAAATTATCTGAATTCCCCTCATATTTTCAAATATTTCTGACCTCAGTAGGACTATTTCAAGTCAGAAGATGCTTTCTATGAAACATTTTTTTATGATTCTCTTGGACCAAATGTACTTGTTGGTGCTTTTGTTTCTAAGGATGATTTTGGACATAAATTTTCTTGATTCTGGATCAAGAAGACCATTAAACCAGATGGATAAACAGGTAAAAATCTTTAGCCATACCCAGCCATAGAGACTCCAGCTATCTCAAGTGTCTGTCAGTTCTGCTTAGCAGCAAGGCATGCTGTGAAAGGCTTGTTTACTAATATTTGCAAGACTACAACAGATGTACAAAATGAGCTAGGCTACAGTGAACATTAAGAAAGGGCAGCTGATTGTTTAATCTAGAGAGAGGGAATTTGCTAGAAACACCACTAGCTGTTTGCTGGCATGGAAATTTTTACAGTCAAGAGGAATATTCTCTACAGCATCAGTCTTTCCTTTCAGATTTGTGCTTTTGCCCCCCTGAAATCACTGAAGCTGAACTATGGATTTTTTTATATAGGGAGGTCTGGCTGGTGGTTGCTGTTGGTTTTGCCAAAACTTTTGTGATTTGACTATTTGTATGTAAAATGTGCAACAGCAAGAAGGGACAATGCATGCAGAGACAATGTTTTGAATGCTAGATGTGGATAGGAGGGATCCTGCAGAGATGAAATCAATTTAGGGATAAGTGGGGTACTTTAATGCTTCAGGAAGCTTGATGTGTATTAAAAGGCAATAGTTTAGAGCTGACTGTACACATCTCTCTGGTTTCTTCACATTTAGGTTTACACAGCAGCCATTAGTCCTTTTTGCTTACTGGCTAATACAACAAATCTTCATGCCTGCAAGTACATACATAGATAAAAAAATGTATGTGAGATACTACTCAATTTAGATTGCACCTAAAAGCCAGCTCCTGTAGTTTCATGCTTTTGTAAGAGTCTCACCTGCTTTGTTATACTGAGCCCTGTTCAGTGGGTATAGAAAACTACAATCCTGGCCTCAGAAATTTACTTTCCAATTTAGAAAAAGATACTTTAATCAGTGATAACAAGTATGAGGGGAAAGAAGAAGAACAATATGGGGGATAAAATCAGGCAACTACATACATCAACAAAATTATTTTGATTTGAAAATTTCCCCATCAAACTTAATACCTAATATTTTGTTAATCTTTTTTAATAACTATTTCAAAATCAGGCTTGCCCATCTGAGAATTCCTGAACTCTCAAGAGTGCCAAAAACTGATTTGAAATTTTTAATGCACTGCATTTGTGAATTCTGTCTCAAACTACATCCCAGGACCTGACACCTACAATGCATAGAACACCCAGGGATTTCTGTAAGCAGCCTTGAGAAACCACTAATACCAAAGGTCTCACAAACGCCAGATGCTTTTGGAAGCATGTGCATTGTCTATTTATTTTAGTTCCTATTTAGATTCACACGTAAAATGATCTGTACCTCTTTCACTTCTCATTATCAGACCATTTTCAAAATCATACATTCTCACAGTATCAGAGCTCTTGTTCTCTCCTGCAGCAAAGGTCTCTCATGCTGTAGCTACAGAGGTCTGCAGGCCTGATTCCCTGAAAACATCCTGCCATCAGTATAGCTTTTGTCCTCAAACAAGGAATAGCAAGCTGCCATTCTGATTTCCTCCGAGCCATATGCTTCAGCATCTTGAAAGCATCCAAGCCAAGACTTCCTTTGCTTTGCTTGAACCTCTGAAATGAGATAACCTCCCAATAACAGTCCCAATCTTCTTCTGGATTTTTTAAATACTGACTTTTGTGCAAATTGAGGTTTATAGCTCAAGCAAAAATTATGCTCCCAAAGTTTTGACTCTGACCGTGTTAACCTTCTGCAGTGTGCATTTACCAAAATAGCTGCAGGTGACAAAGCTGAGAGGGGAAACCCCAGGACATGCACCATATGGTAACAGGGACAGCAACAGAAACAGTAAAAAATAGTAATCACTAATTAAAATAATTCTCCATGATTTCAAAATGGCTTGTCCAGGAAGTATTAATAACTGCTGGTTAATTCTTCCTTGTGACTACTCAATTCTGAATAAACACATCCCTTTCTCAACTTTGGGAAAAGTTTTTTTTCCTCCTTCTGCCTTTTTTAACATTTGAAATATAAGTAGTATTATAGTAACCATGGTATCCTGATGACATAATGGTTACCATGAGAACAAAGCTGAAATAGTGTCATCAGAGCCACTTCTCTCTGCTGTGTGTTGAGTTTTATATTTAATAGAGATGGCCAAACTGCTGCCACCAAGCCTAGCCAATTCTATCTGGCTTCATGGTTTCAAAGCTCATAAAAGCAAAGCTGCCCTGTGCTGCTGCCTTCTACCTTGGTACACTTAGTTTTGCTTCAGGGTAGCTGTGCCACCAGCTTACAAGTGCATAGAAGGCAGGTAAGAGCATAACTGTTGTAACAGATTCCCCCAGGACAGTGGCATTTGTCATGTCCCTGGGACATACTCCAGTATAGCCCTATACAATACTGAAATAATCAGTTGCCATGTGTAAAATGGCAGTTCTTTGTCTCCCCTTGCCAGACAAACCAGATTCAAAATAATTTTTCCTTAGCTGTGCTAGAAGATTTCTCTGCTAGTCTGAACAGGGTCTCTCAGTGCATGACAGTCTGTGGTCCAGTCCTGCAATAACCTCTGCCCGGAGAGTGCTCTGCACCCACAAAGGACTCTGCTGGCCCCTGCCAAAATGCTGTACCCAGAGGGTAGCTCCACCTTCAGACAAGCAAAAGCTATTCCCAGCTAGTTTCCTCAGAGAAGATCCTCTTTCTTTTACTGCAAGAACCGCTGGACATGACTCACTGCATATTGTTTGTTCATTTTGCTATATATATTTCCCAAATGCTATTTTAAGTTGCATTTCTCCCTTATGCTCCTACCAAGTTTACTGCATGAAAACAACCCTCTAGTTTTAATTTCATATTTAACCAAAACAAATGTGGCGTGGCTCTGTTCACTTCAGTAAAGCTATTTGGATTTATATTCTGCATACAGATATAAGAAAGCTGGTCAGAGGAAAAGACATGAATGGTACTACAAAACAAAGGGGCCAACGAAGCACGCAGCATTTCATACAAAACTCCCTGCATTCTGCCTGTGACAAAATGTTTCCACACCAACCCAATTCAGTTCCTGCAGATGGTTCACATGGATTTTCTTCCTCCTCTAACCAGAATCCACTGCACAGGCTCTCCCTAAAGATTATGGCCATAAAATTTCTATTGTAGCCCCTTTCAGTACCTACTACCCAGCAGGTGTACCACACTGGTTTCACATAGCTCTTCCTTTGCCTTCACCTCCTTGGAAAATCACGATACATACAAAGTAATTTACAAAGACTAAGTGTAAATATTCCCCCCAAATCCATTGAATAATTCAGGTTGATATTCTTCTAAACAACAGCCCCAATGTGGTTTCAATTGTTAAATGAGGGTATAGTCTGTCCCCTCTTGTAGGTCATTGATACTGATGTTAAACAGCATCTGCCCCAGAGGGACATTGCTAATAAGTCACCAGACAAATTTTAAATTGTTGACTCCTACCCCTCAAGCCCTAGGGCTCTGCCAGTTTCTCACCTGACTGTTACTCTATACCTCTCCAATTGTCTACAAGGATACTTTAGGAGACTAAGTCACAGAATCCCAGAATGGGTAAGGTTGTAAGGGACCACAGTGGGATGTCTGGCCCAACCTCCCTTCTTAAGAAAGGTCATCCCAGAGCACATGGCACAGGATTGCATCCAGACTGTTCTTGAGCATCCTCCAGTGAGGGAGACTCCACAACCTCTCTGGGCAATCTGTTCCAGTGCTCAGTCACCTGCACAGTAAAGAAGTTCTCCCTCATGTTCAGGTGGAACTTCCTGTGCATCAGTTTTTGCCCATTGCCTCTCATCCTGCTGCTTGGCACCATTGAGAAGGGTCTGGCTCCATCCTCTTCACACCCTCCCTTCAGATACTGACAGACATTGATGAGGTACTCTCTCAGCCTTCTCTCCTTGAGGCTGAACAGGCCCAGCTCCTTCAGCCTTTCCTCATAACAGAAATACTCCAGACCCTTAATCATCTTCATTGCCCTCCACTGGATCCACTCCAGGAGCTCCATGTCACTTTTATACTGAGGAGCCCAGAGCTCAGCACAGTCAGAGTCAACACTGAAATCCCTGGCATGGCTGGCAATAAACCCAGCTTGCTGGTCACTGGGTCTCCACCCTCTGCCCCATGTCTGATGTTGGCCTTGCCACAATCTCACACTTAAACCCTTCCTAATTGTGTCAGGGTACCAAAACACCAGAACAAACCCAGATTGCCACCAGCCTAACTCAAGATCATCATGCTCTCATGGCTCAGCCATGTACCCAATCCCAAATTATGGCCTGTTTTTTCCTGACACAGTTTTAACAGCAAGTAGGTGGTTGACCAATTCCACCATGTTCTCTGCAGAGAATAGTTGGCAGAGTACAGGGTACCCAAATTTTGCTTTTGAAAATCAGTTGAGGCAGATTTGGGATGTTTTTCGGCAAAAAATTGCAGAGAACCACATGTGGTTTTAATGTCAGACCTCCTGCACGTTGGTAAGCCCAAGAAGCAAAATGATTTCTCAGAATAAACCAGAGAAACCCTGCTGCCTCTCAGCTCATTGCTGCTGCCAGCCCCAAAACTCTGCAAAGGTACCGTGCACCCCATGGCAGTGAGCAATAGATGGCTGGTACAACAGCTTGGAGCACTTCGGAATAAGAAGAATTAATTCCATAGTCCACTGGAGTCTTTCTGAACTCTCAGAGGAGGTCCCATCACAAGATGATTCCAGATTTTCATAACACTGACTTTTGGAAGGGGATACTGACCTAGTCCAGTAGTAACTGATGAGTTTAGTTTTTGCCTTACATCAAACTGACTCACCCTGCACTGATACCAATTCGCAATTCTCTCTTAATTGGGAAAATCACTAGGATAGTACTCACTGCCAGAATTCTGGGTCATAAAGTCATTCTCTGACTCAGAAGGAGGTTTACAACAGCTGTGGCAGTGATATGTACTGTAGGTGAGTCATGTTGAACTATTACCACAAACACAAGGACCTTATAAAACAAATACATAAAGGATTGCACTGACCTATCTAAATTATAACGATACATTCATTGTTCTATAGCAAAAGACTTGACAATGCTTTATTGTGCACTCAGTTTTCAGGAACACAAAATTAAAAAAATAAAGCTACTAAGACACTTCTCCCCACATGAATCAAAAGCAGCTTTTTTTAAATTCAGAGGCTAAAATTTTAGCTGATAAAAATTTTCTGGTAGGCATTAAATTTGTGGAGGCATAGTGGTTTAAAAAGCTCAGAATGTGATTCTAGATTCATGGGATGAAACCCCATGTTTGTTGATTATGTAACTGCAAATGCAGATATGTCTCAAGTGCAGCATGCAATGTATGTACCAGCATATAACAAAATATTCCATGCATATTCAGAAGTAGAAAATGTTCTTTTCAATTTAAATTGTATGAGATTTAAATAAATAAATACTATTGGGTATTTCAATCAAAACTCCAGTGAATAAAATCAAGAAAACACATAAAATATTAATTAAAGGAATTACTGATCTTCAGCGAGCGGATACTGAGGTAATTTCACTGACTTTGTAGGCCCCCACTACCCGAACATTTAATCCTTTGACTGTGCAGTAAGGCTACCAAAACTAACACCACAAACCAAACTCAAGAACAGTCATGCCAAAGCACTGGGGCAACCTCTGGTCTCCAGCCAGATACTGTGAAATGTGTTTTTAACAAGCCATTTTTGGGACAACTGATCTGAGGAAAAAAAAAGGTTACAAGGCTACTCCACAGTACCAAACAATCGCTGGGAAAATCAAGTGGGCCTAAAATGAACTTCGAGATATTTTCCTCCCTCCTATTACTTCTGGACAACAGTCCTAAGTCAGGTATTAGGTGCTGGGTTTTCATGAGTATAAAATAAACTGCTTTTGGTGGAGCAAAGTGGGTTTATAGATGAGGAACCAGCCGATTGCTGCGGCATCTACAAGGCCACAGTCCTGTCTCCGGCTTGAGAAGGCATCAGCCTTCCACCTTCTGCCCTGAGGGAACAAACCCAGCTGAGGCACCGCAGTGTCTTCGAGCGAGCTCTCGGCCCCTCTGAGCAGAGATGCCGGGGGGCCGCCGGCAGTCAGCGGCCACCGGCTCCCCTCCCTCAGGAGCCCACAGCAGGGCCGGGGCCCCCACACAGCCCGCGGCCCTCCCGCCCACCTGGGCCGGCCAAAGGAGCCGGCCGCCCCCGGGCACCGCTGCGGCAGCGGCTCGGTTGCTGCCCGGGGCCGGGCAGACTGCTCCCGGCTCGCTGCCTGGCTGTTTCATTCATGCTTTCTCCTTCGCCATCTCCCTCACCGGCTGAGGGGAAACGGGAGCGCGCGTGGGCGGCCGCTGGAAGGCTCCCTGTCAGTCAAGCGGCCGAGCTGAAAAGAAGGCGAGCGAGGGAGAAGGAGGCAGAACAGCTTTCCCGGGGGAGGGGGCGGCTGTTGTCGGCTGCCAGCCTCGCAGCCCTTCCCGGGGGCATCTGCAGAGACGGGGTGGGGGGAAGGCGCGAGCGGTGTTGCACCACAGAGCTTCCCCCGGGGGGGGGGAAGCGGCTCTTCCCCGCCGCTCGTCACCTGTGCTCCCCTCCCCACACACGCACCCAGCGGGGACGGGGCGGGGGCCGCCCTGTCTGGCGAGCACCGGGCGCAGGGTCCGTACCCCCGGGCTGTGGGGTCTGCCTGTATGTGTCTGCCGGGACGGCGGCGGGACGGCGGAGGGGGACGAACCCGGGGGGTGTCAGTGGTGGGGGAATACATGAGGCGGCGCGACCTCCTCAGCTCTCCGCGGGACCGGGGAACTTCCTCAGGCTGAGGGGCGCTCCGTAATGCAGGCACCAGCTGCAGCACGGGGGGCTGGTGAGGGGGATTTTGAGAGGCTCGGGGCAAGTTGCACTGTTTTGGGCGGGGGGGCGGCCCCGCAGAGGGTTGAGGTGGGCTGGCGCTCAGTACCGGCGAGCAGGGGAGGGGNGCGCCTCCGGCCGGCGGCGGGGGCGGCGGGCAGGGCACGTCCCTTGCTTGGCTTTTCCCGCAGCCGTTTCCCGTTCCGTCCTGCTGTACACAGAGAGATGCAACAGCGGCAGCCCGGTCCCCCGGGGAAGGACGGGGCTCGGAGGTGGGCGAGTCGCATCAGCCTGGCCGGTGCGCGGAGGGGCTGCCGGGCGAGGGGCTGGGGCCGGGGGGATCAGCCGGCGGTGCCTTCCCGCTCTCGCGGTGTCGGCGCAGCCGCCCGCGAAGCTGCGCGGAGCGCTGAGGGCGGCCGCAGCCCGGCTCCTCGGGTGCCGCTCGCACCCCTGGGGCTCCGCTCCGCTCTGCTCCGCTCCCGCAGGGCCCGGGCACGGTGGTGGCGTGCACAAGGCTGGGCATTTCCCCCTTTTTCCCCCGCCAAAGAACGCCGAGATACGCGGAGCAGATGCTGGTGTATGCGCTTAGCGGAGCTCGCTGGGGAAGGGCTGGGGGATTTGGAGGAGGCTGCTTGCGAACCGGCACAGCCGGCAGTTACACTACCGGCTGCAGTTAAAATTTTAGCAGCAGCAACAGCTTTGCGATGCTTTCCGAGAATGCTGCTGCCTGAGAGCTGATGTTCCAGGCGGCCCGCGGTACGCCGCCGCTCTCTCCTAGATGGCAGTGCTGAGAGCAGGATAGCTGCTGGTGTAGGCACTAAAGTGCTGGGAATCTGGAGACCTGTGCAGCTGGATTTTGATAAGAGTTATGGGTGGAACGGAAGAGCATTCACATGTGCCCTGGGAGTTTATTGCAATTAAGACCTTTTTTTTTTCCCCCCAACTTTACATATGGTTATCCTGTTATGCAATTATATTTTGGCGAGACTGTGATTGTTACGTTATGTGAGAAAGTAAGAACAAATTTAGTAGGTTAAGCCTTTGTATTGGAGTGTTATTTACAAAGCTGCCGAGGTTCGGATCCAGCTCCGCTGGCTGCCACCTGATTGGCAACGATTTACAGCTTATCAGGTTCCTTGCTTGTGTTAGAGCAATAAATCCCAGATTCAAAAGAAATGTGCGTGTATTACCTCCTTTTTTTTTTTCCTTTACTTCCAAAATGTTGTCTGTACTGAAGAAGCAATTTCTTTTGTTTGATCACAATGTTTTGCTAGTCAGTTTGAGTTGATAGCTTTCTTGTTGTATGAATTGTGCACTTAATGGATCAATTTAAAATCTCAGACAGACCCAGAGCTCATACTGATTTCAGCACAAGTTGTGTGGTATATGACAGAATGCTGAATTTTACTGTGTGGGATAGCTGAAGTAAATTTTCTCACTGCTTGCTCTACACTTCCAGTTTGTTCCTTTGGAGTACCAGAATGTAGTGATTTTGCCAATATTCTCATTGATATATTTGAGTTAGTATTGTAGATCTGAAGCCAAGGATTGTTCAGGGGCTCAATATGTGCCCGTTGAGAGAGAAAATTTAGCCATTTGACTTGCGTGTGGACAAAATGGACACTAAAACTTACTCTATATTTGCATATAATGCGTCCAAATGTTCTCAGCAGATATGTGCAGAAAGGTAAGCACATCCCATTTGCTTGTTTTATTCCTTTTGTTCTAACTGAACAGGCATTATTCTTTGTCGTATTGGGTTGTTGGTTTGTTATACTTTTTTTTACTTCTTATTTAGCAGTATTATGGTTTTAGGACTTTAAAATGTTTGTCACTCCATTGCAGAAAGAGTTGCCAACTGGATGTCATGCATGTAAAACTAGAACAAGAGCCTTTAAATAGCAAGACCATCAATTTAGTAACAATGTGGTGTGATAAATGGCAGAATACACAAAAAGAATGCAAATATGAACAATTATAGCATGCATCTTTTGGTATTAATGTTGATAAAGTACAAAGCACAAAAGGCAAATAAACACATACAGCTTTTAAGCACCTAAACTGTCTTGAAATGGAAGAGCTGTTTTCTATTACGTGTTTCTTTATGTTACATGGTTTATGCTTTTAAAAAATAGTGTGGGGTGGGGGAAAGATCAGAGAAGTTTTTTACAAGCATTTGTTTTGTTTTCTGGATCTCAAAATTCCATTATGTTGCAGGATGTTTTTCAGTATCTGCTTTCTCAGTATCTGGAAAGTCAGATGTTGCTGCAGCAGGAGCAATTACACTGATTCGCAGCACAGTAAAAAAAAAAATAAAAAAAATCTGTTATTTCTGCCACTGTCTTAAAAGGTCAGCCATGCAGCTCTGTTTTGGGTTTGTTAACAGAAGAGATGAGACAGGGAAGTTAAGTTCGTTCAACAAGGGAGTGAAGTAATGTGCAGTTAGGAAATTTCTGTTTCAGGAATAAAATTAGTAAATTTGCCTAACTAACTGCACTGAAGAATTTCACTTTTGGCTTTGCCTTGAAATTGTCCACAAACAAACCCTTGCTGAAAGTCAGGGAGTTTTGCTAGGTTTGGTGTTTGGTTGGTTGGTAGCTGCTAAACCAGATCACTCTGTCCTGTGGAATGTTGAGTCCAAAGGCAGAAGAGGCAGTGGAGACTAGAGCCCTGTAGGCTTTTGTAGAAGAGCCTTTCTGACTTGTAGCCTTTTCAAAGGTGCATGACAGAATCCCATGACTGAGAATTTTGCTCTCACAGATCTTTTTTGGTTCCCTTCTTACCCTGTGGAGGCCACAGCGAAGTTTGACTGATGTGGCCCAAGACTCAACCTACAATAGGGCCTGGATTCTTGGTTTAAGCTGATGCTTAGAGAGTTTATCTCGACTTTTCAGAGATAATGTGTTTCTGCTTTAGAAAATATTTGAGACTTCCTTGCAAAGGGAACATGCAAATAAAATTTAAGAACTGAAGGACTGATTTGCACTAAAGCATCTTTAGCAGAATAAGGCCAGAATAGATGCAGAATGTTTGTGTGCTGTATGTATCCATGCTACCACATAGAGAGCCAGACAAAATATTCAAGAAAGGCAAGGGTTTTGAACATCTCTGGAAGGTCACAGTATTTTTTATCTCATGATGGAGCTCATGTTCTTTTCAGACTCTTCCCATAATTCTATGGAACCAAATTGTCCTGTGATTTTGAGCAACTTTAAAGAGGTAGTGTGGTAATAATTCATGTGTTAGAAATAAGATTCAAGCTCCTGTGTTGCAAGAGTCCTGATCTGTGACCAGCTAGAATGACAGTAAGTGGTATGCTATTGGTTTGTCTTTTTTACTTAGTTCTTCCTTGTTTGGTGAGCTGCTGCATGTAACCTGACTCCTAATCTGTTTGGGGTAGCAGTGGCCTTTCCTAACTTGTTTTGGTGGGGCTAGATCCTTGTTTGCAGCTCTAAGAGTGGGGTGTAATAGGTGGTAAGAGTCTGACCCTGGTTTAAGGTCATGAATATCTGCCCAAAATATTTAGCATTTTTAGGAGTTGAATTTCTAGCATAAAAATTTTGTTTCTTGTTTTCTTTGTGATTCAGTATCATAACTAGTTTCATTCTATGTTTTACTTGTGTGTGTATGGGTATAACAGCTGGATGGTGCAACTTTCTGTATTTTTATAGCAATTCTGTCCTGTGGATACAACTGCATTTGCTAACAGGAGCTCATTTTTGACACAAACTCACCGTCCAGGTGTAAACAACTTGCTTAAGTTACAGGGAGATCATGACCTCTGTTATCTATCATCAGGTAAATACCTTTAGTCATTGCAGTATATAATAAAGCCATTTAGACCATCTTTTAGAAAATAATTAAATATGTGAGGCTGGGCTCAAATAACAGTGAATGCCAGAAGGAATGAAAACTACATATAATATATTTTATGTACACGCAGTTGTTTAGGATGATGACTGTTTTCATAATCCTGTGTGTGCAAACTTGGTGCCTACAGATGGGCCAGAGTTTCAGGCAGGTTTTGAAAGCTTCAATGAGAAGTTACCAATCACTGCAGTATGCAGAGCCTGCTGCTCGCTAGTTTTGCCCACTGCCATACCCACAGCTAACATGTTACCATCTAAACTGTGTGTGCATACACTGCTTCATCAAACTGCATAAGCTATGACACAGCTAGTCTTAATTACACAGCTTTTTTAAAATCATTCAAATGTTGTAGTCCATGTATCACTCAAATTGTTCTGTGCCTTGATTGCTCTCAGATAATGTTTCATTAGACATGCTGATGAGCGCCCAGGACTCTGAAGGCAGCAGTTTTGTGCAAGATAAGAATGTTCCTTAAAGAAGCTGATGGAGGCTAGAGCTCCAGAGTTCCTGGCAGACACTGACAGCGTAAGATGTCACTGTAGTCTAGCCTGAAATTGTATGTCTGAAGGAGAATTGGATGTCCTTGACTTGTACAAGAAGTTTTTGCACTGAAGAAACTTGATAGTGGATTAGAGACTGCTTTCAGGATCTGTGTAGATATGTTCATTTTGTTCAGTTGCACTAATACAACCATAGAGCAATTAGGTTTTCTCTACATGTGAGTGTGCATTGAAGCACTCTACATTAGAGGAAGAAATTTTATTTATCCTGGTGAGCCTGTGATCTGTATCCATCAGTTCTGAATGACTTTGCTTCCAGAACTGCTTGGAAATCAAGGAAATGGATGGTTTAAGCTGTACCATGTAACTGGTTCCAAAGGGGTTTCTGTTTGGAAGCTGGGTGTTCCAAAGATATTTTTTCACTTGTGGAAGTCTGTTTGAAACCTGCAGTTGACAAAGGTCATGAAGTCTTCGATGTAATGAAATATGCCAAACCTCACATGAATGATTTCCATACCTTTGCAAAATTTGTTTTAATCACTGAGGCCTTTTGCAGCGTAGGGCCCTGTCAATAGGGAGCAGGTTGGAAGTTGGGAGGCCAGGACACCAGCATTGCTTATGATGCCCTGAAATACATTCCACAATATTAAATGCAAACCCAATGCATTCTTGGCAGATAAATGATTGATCACTGCGCTGGGGAGAAAAAAAAAATCACTGGTTATTTTAGTGGGCAAGTCCAGTGGACTTAGATTTTTCCGTTTCAAAAAGTGGAAGAATCTTATCTCCGTCTTCCTTTTCCTTTCATCTTCGTTACACAGTTCTTGTACAAAACAACAAATTCAGAAAGAATCTCGCAAAATATGTTTCTGTTTGTAAGTAGGCACTTATACTGTCTCTCATTTGTATGAGACCCTGAGAGATGTGGGAGATGGATTTATTTAATTGGGAAATGGAGAGCTAATTTACATATGGAAATTTGCTAACATTAGCACACTAAGCTTATTTTCCACACATGTGTGGCCCTTACACAAACAGACTGTGAACTGGAAATGTGCATGCCTAAATACTTGGAATGGCTATTCTGGTGTGTAGCCATGTGTAGACAGACTCCTAGATTTGAATTACTATTTTAGGAGTTGAGAAAATGAAACCCAAACCTAAAGGAGAATAAAACAATGAAAGGAGCCCTTTAACGGAGCAGGTAGAGGTGCAGCAAGAGCACAAAGGTCTTTGAAGTACATGCGTTTTGGCAAAGATATTCATTTTCATCTCTGAACCCAATAAGAGAAATTAAAGTTAAATAGCCTCTTAAATATCCACTTCTTTGTTTGTGTTGCATATGTTGAGTGAACAGAATATTTTATATTTAGAGGAATACTTTGTATTTACAGCTGTTGGTGTTTCTTCAGGTAATGATGTATCTTGTGTTACTAGTGCAGTGAAGTGACTCTGTGAGGTTGGGACTCGATCCTTGTGGGTCCCTTCCACCTCAGAATATTCTATGATAAACATTTGTTACTTCTAGAAATGCATGTTTACAGAAATCACAATTATACCTAGAAATCCCAGTGTTCCTAGATCCCATGAGTTCTGTGTGTCTGGAGGTACATATGTCTTTATTCAAATGCAAGGGGTACAGATAAAGATAATTCACATTAAGTGCTATTAAGAATTAGATGTTGAAAATTGGTGTACGAATAGCACTAGCCTGTAAACTTAACTCAGTAAAATATAAAGTTGTTTTAAATAAATGGCAAAGGAGGAGTAGACACGGAACAGTGGGGGCTGTTGATGCAAAGGAACAAACAAGGTGCTTGAAGGAAATTGTCCTTTCAAAAAAAGTGAATTATGTGTTAAAATCAGTAAACAGTTTAGAATTTCTTTATAGTGCACAAGATTTAAGTTATGTTTTCCATGTCACACTCTGAAGTAATTGCCAGTGGAGTATTTGCACTGTGGGACCACATCAACAACTCATTGCAAAAGAGAGTCAGAAGATGTATTACAACAAATTCAGTGCTGGCTTGTGAGAAATTCTGAAATTGTGGTTGAATTTAAATTTAAATTGACATTTTTTCTAAAAGAAGGTTTTATTGAGATAGCATTTGGGATGTTTCATTCACCTTCAGTTATTTCACTTTTTAAAATATTTTAATATTTTTTAAAACCCATTTTGTTTCTGACTTTCTTAGAAGCAGAGACTTGAAACTTTCACCTTCTTACAGACTGAACAGGACCATTTGTATTTACTAATATTAATTTCGTGCATAGCTCGTTTCATTATTGAAACTATAGCATACTACTTAGGTTACTGTTTCGTATACAGCTTGATTCCCTTCTGAGTTCACCTCCTAGTGAGGGTGGCTTAGATAAATTTAGATGATGACTTCATCTGGACCAGGGTACACATCACTTTCAAGATGAGGTTGTATCTTTTTTTTCCCCTAATTCCACATTACAGAAAATAGCAATCCTTGTAGTTTCTACCCTGAGACAAGCATTCCCTTTTTCCCTCTAGATAGTTGCTACTCCCCTTCAGTGGGAAACCATATTCTGTTCATAACATCAGTGATATGAGCCTCTAATGGTATCTTAGGGCTTGTTAGAAAATAAAAATGCTGGCATTAGGTGGAGAACTTTTCTGGATATTGTTGAATATCCAAAACCATTGGGGGAAAAGAGCTCAGAATTTTGCACAGTGAGGATATTTGTTCTGAATTTTATCTCTCAGTTGCTATAAATAATAACCATTTTCATAATAGATGACTTGCAGTCTGTAAAAGCAGGTCATTCCAATTATTACCTTCTTTCTCTTCCTGCTATTTCAATGGCAGGAGATTTTTAGCAGCCAACAGCATTGTAGACATTTTTAGATGGATGTGACCACTTCATGGATGTGAGATAAGGGGAAGGCTCCACAGGGATATAGCAAGCTTTGTGTCCTCTTGGAAAGCATTATTTAAAAAGGCCAAACCACCAGTTAGTTACCTTGGGTTTCATAGCCCCATTCCTGCCTCCCACGAGCTTGCCAGCAGCACAGCTTTATTTCACTTGTGTAGAGTGACAGTTGTTTAGTGAACATTAAGGGGATGGGGAGAACAGCACTTGAGAAGTTTCTTCTTTGAATGCGAGAAGTACAGGAGAGCCAAACAGCCTATTGAACCTGCTCACTGTTCCCAGCTGGTCTCTGAAATTTGGGTTGTCCCAAGCAGTCCATGGGCTGTAGGTTGACAGCTGCCACGTGCAGCTGTGGTGACAACACAAACATCAGCGGCTTTTCCACACAGACACTCTGGAGACCTGTTCTTACAATTAGCTGTTGATTAGCTACCTACTCAAAGGCAGGCTGCTGGATCTCCCAGGATACGTTCCATGTGTTTCATTTTGCAGTTCATACTGCTGTCTTGAACTTGACCAAAGGCTGAGGTAATTGAAATACAGGCATATGCTCCCATATAATGGTAAGGAAGGCAGACCAGTGCAGAATCCATATGGGTTTGAGGTTTCATTTTTCTCCACTCTTGCAAGATTTAGGTCATAATGTTTAGGTCAGGACACTTAAAGCAAGCTAAGCATCTTGATTCAGCCTCCCTAAGAGAGTACTTGTTTTACCAGAGATGTTTTTGAAGCATTCCTTGGATATGTGATACCACTTTTGAATTTACTGTCAGTTCTCTGAATTACACTTGCATGTTTGTTTGGGTTTTTTTTTGATTGCTTTGTTTGTTTGGTTTTGTGTTTTAATACAGGTGAATAAAGTATGCTTAATAGGTTTTTTCCTAGCATCATCCAGAGATTCTGGGGAAGGGAATTAATTTTATTCATCAGGCAGTGCATTTTTTTCTGGTGGTTCTGCAGACTCCTTTTTACTTTTAGGAACAGACTTGCTGCTTGCTTCCTGTACCTTGACTGGTTGAGTATGGCTAGATTTGTTTATTTTCTTTTCCAGAATGCCTTCCATTTGATACTCCAACAGCATCTCTTCCCTCATGTTTAGTATCAGTAACAGTGTATGTTACCGGACTGGGGCTTGGCTGTAGCTGTCTCCTTCAGGAGCAGAGCCTCCTTGCCAATGGAGATCACTGCCACCATTCCATTACCCTGACCAAAGCCTCTGCTCCTTAAGTCTGAGAATAGCAAGCCAGAGAGGTGGAATAATTTAAGTAGTTGCCTTGTTTCATTCCTCTTCTAAACATGGAAATCAGAGCCTGCAAACATTTGTAAGATGAAATGTTGGCACCAACATGGTAATTTCTGTGAAACTGCAGATGTGACTACTTTGTTATGAAACTGCTGGGAGCTTCAAGAATTATTGTAACAAATCCTGTGACTAAAAAGCATGTAATGGCTATTTTGTTGTGCTAGTGATTGCTTTTGCACTTCAGAGCCTGTTTGGAATGGTCATATAATTAAAGTAGTTATTATTTTCTTTTAAATTAGAGGAGGACTTCTCTCATACTCACATGAGGCCTGACTTGTACTAACAGACACGAGGAGCTGAGTGCCCAAGTGCTGTCTGTATTTCAGTCTGGTAGTTATTGTTTTAAACCATGTTTTCAGATGGTACTCTGTTCTTTGTAGTAAATTACTGTAAGCATGTGTAACATTCTCCATCCTATGTACATTTTCTAACATCTGCAATGTCTTAATTACATATATTATCCCCAAAGCAGGCAGTGCCATTTACTCTTTCATCTTTTTTTTAGCTTTTTGCATAATGTACAATAGTGTATGCCCTGAATTTTTTAGGAAAAATCTTCACCCCTTTGAATTTCCTATGAGCTCTCTAGCACTGTAACCCCTCAGACTCCTGATTGGAAACACTGTAGATCTTGAATGTAGTTTTGGCCGTAGACGCAGGTCTGTGTGTTGCCAGTGGGCAGCAGATCACAAATGGAGAGATTCAATGTTCCAAAGTTATGTAGTGATGCTAAATAATGAACCAGCAATTAAGCAACCATGTTTTATCTGCAGTGTAGTCTGTGCAACTCAGAACATCAATTTTCAGTCTGTTATCCTTGAGTAGATTAGATTACATCATATTAGTTTAAATTGAGAACTGTTGCTTTGTGTTAGCCCTGGGCATGACTTTAACATTAAGCTTACTAACTTTATTAAAGGGGGTTTTTAACCCCAAAAAATGGTGCCAGTAGTAAGATACTGATTTAGGCATGATGCTGATTCCAGTGTTTAGACAGAAGAGCCTATTGTCTATATATCCAGGATTTAGAAAAAGATTCTCTTCTGCTTGGCAAGCTTGCTTCAAAGTCTTGCTAATGCTAACTCTGGCTTCCCTGTGTTCTATCACAGTCTAGTGGCCTGGGATTTGTAAAGCTGTGCCTATGAGATTGCTGATTACACTGGGAAGCGAAGGCAGTCCAAAGCTAGCTGGAATAGTGTCTGCTGTCATTTGGGAATTTGCTTTATTAAGGCATCCGGCTTACTCCCTAGGTTGTTGATGCTGAACAGAAATTGGGAGTAGGTCTCTAAGCTAATTTATTGTCTGTCCTTGAAACCGGATGTTTATTTCAGTTTGGAATATAGAATTTCCTGTCTGTGTCTATAAGCTTTTCTTCCTTTTTTCCCAGCTGATACCAATCTCTCCTGCTCTGTGCATGGCTTCCACCTTGTCTGTGTCCGTCACCTCTCCAGCCCAAGTGTCAGCTCCTGTAGCTTTGTATTTCTCTTCCTCTCAGAAAGAGCTGAGTAATCTTCTGCCACAAAGGTTTCAAACCAGGGAAGTACAAACTGCCCTCTTTGTCCACTACATCCTGTCAGATTAGCAGCTTCTGATTGATCGTGATATTGCCAAGTATGAAAGAAGTGGCTTTTCCCCAGGAGCTATGGAATCCCTTGTTTGTAAGGGACTTTATCATGGGCTGAAATGAGCTGATGGCCACCACCGCAGGATACAGGAAAGTAATTTGCTTCCCTTTTTTTGTTCCTTTTCTGCAACTGATTGCTATGGACATCATTCTGATTCTGAGAACACAGCAGGTATTCGGAGACATCATCTTGATATCCTGGAAAATGCCTCATTAATCCAGCCAGCCATTTTTAGGCCTTTTCCTGGAATATCGAATTTAAGCATTGCATTTACCTTGTTGTAATTGCTAATTTTCTTCCTTGGTTGCTGCATGATTTTAGGAGCTGATGCTTCATAAGTTACCAGAGGTAGAGATGAGCAGAAATCTGAGATCCTGCTGACATGTCAGGCTAGATAAAGCCTTGCTTGCTCATCATAGTGATTTACATGTTATTGGTGTTTTGCCCTAGGGAAGCTTTTTTCCCCTGTTGTTCAAGAACAGGTCTCAGACCTTAGATCAGTGTATATTTCAGAGCTCCTCTGCTGTGCTAATCCCTCATTGCATTGTTTTGGAGCTGTTAATTGACGATAATTCTGGATGCTTAATGCATTTTGTTAGAGGATTTCTAAACCTTTCTCTGGCAGACTCGGTGAAACTGGTTGATGCGGGGACTGGTTTTGGGGAAGCAAAGGGATTGGAAGGCAGAAGAAGCTGTTTCTCTTTTGTGTCTTTTGTGTGCAGTGGTGCCATGAAAAGCAAGAGCTGGAAAGGGTGAGAGAGTGATTGTACCTATCCCCCCCTGCACCTGCCAGGCTTTTCACATTTGTGGAGTATGATGCAGAAGCAGAGCTCCATCTGCTGATGTTCCCTTTTATGTGAGATAGCTCCTCAAAGAAGGGGGTCTTACAAAAATGACTTTGCTGACCTGTGATTCTGTGTATATGCCATATCATGTCTGTGGGCATGTGAACTACTGCGCAGGAGAAAGCAAGTCAGTTCCAGGGCTGGAGAAAGTAAGTACGCCCCCTTTTAGTTGTATGTAGGTCATAATTTCTAAGCAAAGTTTAGCATCTTCACAAAACTTGGACCAAGATAAGTTCAGAGTTAACCCAAAATGAAGCTCTGTTTCTCTTTGTATTAAAATTTGATGTCAGAGAGAACAAGGTCAGACTATGTGGTGTTGGCTGGCAGTTTAGGAAATTTCAAGGCCTGTCCACACAGGCATAGGAATTTTTTTTTCTGTCTGAAAGGATTCTGATGTTTGGCTGAGGGGCAAGAGCTGTTATTCTGTTTTGGTTTGAAGTGGTGTCTAGGGAAGAGGAAAACAGTATTGGAAGCAGCTTCATTTGCTTTGAGCATTATGTCTGTCTATTCCCTGTAGAACTCATTAATTTTTAAGGCTGTGGCAGCAAGAGGCTAAATGGATGCTGTAGTGATACCCTGGTGGTTTGAGATAGTGCATTCATCCTTTTGGGATAACCAGTTCTGCTCCCTTCAGAGATGTGTGGCACCCCAAGATCGCTGGGTCAGTTTAACCTGACAGTGCAGCTATTTAGAAAAGAGGAAGATGCCATTTGGTACAATGGTGGAAACAGGAAAACTGTTCTTTTAGAGCATTCTCTGCTCTCTGTTTGAATCCCCCTTAAGATTCATTTACCATTGCTAGTAAATGCCACCTGTTTGTAGAAGGGGGGAATTATGTAAGAAGGTCAGACTCTCCATGGTTTGTGCTGGGGACACAATAGTATGTAAAATACAAGGTTCTGAGTTACATTGATTTGTCCTCATTGCTAGTCAGGATGAGTGACGATTGTTGATTTATAGGGTCTTAATATTGTGAATGGATAAACTTTTCAAACATGGATGTTAAGGGTGGTCATGTTTCAGGGACATGTATATATGGCCCTTTTGTAGCTTGCAATGTCCAAGTACTTAACACAATCAAGTAGAATTAAGACAATACTGTCCTACTGTGGGAAATCTAATATCAGATAAGGTGGGGGAGCTCCTGAGTCCTGACCTAGGAACTGAGTTGTTTTACCCAACTTCCTTTCTAAGAAAAGTCACAGCAGACTGCCACTGCATTGCAAGGCACAGCCTGAACTCTGTAAGAAGCGTGGCTTTTTTTAAAATGGGTAGGTGCTTAAAGGGGTGGTAATCAATGCTGAGCTGGCAGTAAACAAGCAGGGGAGGCTATGGCATGGCCCTGGAGCCCTGGTACCAGTTTGTTGTCACCTGTTACACAGCCACAATGCATGGAGCAGGATAAAAGGGGGATCCTTGCATGCCGTACTGTTGGAATTGCAGTTCATGAGTGGTAAAGACCTGGCAGCAACCAAGCCTGAAGCACTCTGCAGGGAGTTCTTGGGCACATGTGCACAGCTGTGAGGGTACCAGGAGTATTGAAGGATACAGGACATTTAGAGGCATTCAGGACCATGAAGGATGGAGGCAGTCAACTGATGAACCTCCATTTGGTACTGAAAGCACTTACTGGCTTTACTTTGAGCTTACCATCTTTACTTTTAACCCTACTGGCCTTACTTGAGTACTGAGACCATTTAATGCAGATTTGGATGGTCATGAAGTGCCTCTGTCTGCTCCATCCATTCTCTTAACAATGTCTAATGCTGCTCCCCCTCTGCAGTATTGCAATCAATTCCCAAGAACTGGAAGTCAGAAGCGTGCAGTCTGTTCTGGCTGATGGGGTTGGAAACTGTAGGGGTTCCAAATTAGATGCTATATAGCTTCTAGTTAAAAAAACAGTGCCAAGATACCATGAAATACTTCACATATAAACATCAAGGGAAGAGTAATGCTCCATCTAATGTAAATTATATTCAGTGCATAAAGCTCTTATATGTACTGTATATTTCATCATGTTTGCAAGTTTATAGTGCTTATCTTCTGGGCCCCAGACTGTAAACATCATCAGCCCTGTGATGGAAGAAAGATCATGTTCCTTAAACCAAGAATAACAGAGAAAGTATAGATGGACTATGATCCAGACCACAGAAACAGCTCTGTGTTTCAAGACCCATGGCTGTAAATGTGTGCTCAGACACTTGTGATCCTTCATTCTTTAGGGGGATGCTAGCAACTTGTGTCCCACTGAGATTAGACTCATGGGTACTTAGGACCTCCAGGATTCAGCCTTAGATGCCTGTCAAAATATTTTCTGCCTTTGGAAATTGTAATGGTTCAAAACGTCTCTTTTTTAATTATTATTATTATTAGAACATTAAATCCAATCTACTGTGGTACTAACACTTTCTCACCACCTCCCTCCCAGAGTCTCTCTTCCTGGACTGACCCTGTATATAATTTTTCAGTAAGTTCCAAGTTTGTTTTGCTAACATATGAGGGATTTAAAACTTAAATGCTGGCACAGCCTTAACTAGCCTATTGCAAATGTGTCACTATTCGTTAAGGACTCTCTAGGGTGCAGTATGTTCCTTGGTGGATTGGCTCCCTGGCAATTTAATGGCAGTTTGTGAATTGGCATCAAATTTTGTTTTTAGTCTATCTCCTACTACAGAAAGCCGTTTTAGTTCTGATAATTTGAGAGATTCTGTTTTGCTTTGCTTTACTTTCATGCTGTACTTTAGGCAGGAGGATGAGTCAGCTGGTGAGATCTTTGAGAAACAGTACAAAGAAAGATTTCTTGGAGTCCACTTACTCTTCTAGAAATTAAGCAGGATATTTACGGCCAGTCATTAGTAACCAGTGGAATTCCTATCTCACCTGTTGGTGAAGTTCAGTTAAGTTCAGAAAAGACGCCCGAGACTTGTGTGTAATTCTAACTTTATTTTTTTTCAGTAATTTTTTGGAGGTTGAAATAAGAATTAGAGGGTGCTATGGGATTTACTTAGTTCCTGGTACATCTGGAGGGGAGATTATTTTGCTTCACATTAAAGTGTTGAATTTTTTTTTTCTGTGGAATGCTACAAATATTCTGCAGTGCTTACATGCTGTCCACACAGCACATTTGTGCAGTAACTGTCTAAATAATGTCATGTGAGGACATAGTCATTCTGGAATAGTTAAATACTCATCCTTTTATACTGTGACATAACTTGCATCTGTAGAGAAATTAATAAATGTTACATAGTTTTGAAGAGCTCTAGCTGTAAGACCCACATCGGCTTGTGTAGAAGAAATTATTTTGTATAGAATTGCTTAGAGAAAATATCATCTTTCGTAACAGCAACCCCCCTTAAAAATTACCATTTTGTCTTCAGCTTGTTTCTTGTCAAATACTTTCCAGTCACTTCATTTAAATGCTTATGTGAGAACCAATATTTCTTATAAAAATCTTTTTTTTTTGTTTTTTTTTTTTAGGAGAGAGTAAATGAGTTAGTGGGTCATTTAAAATGCTTGACTCTAAAAACAACTGTCCCTTTTAAAGTAATAAAATCAGTCGTTAATTTATGGATAAAGCAAGGGGGAAAGTTATTGCTGCACAGAGAGGTGGATGCAGAACTGAGTAAAACTGGTAAAAGGGTGACTGGCTGTGGGGCTGGACAAAATCTCCTGTTTTCATATCAAATGTCTCTGATGCAACTGCAGTCTGCATCACAAGTGTCAGTGCTAACGGTCAGAAGGTGTTTACTCTATAGCCTCCTGGAAAGATGACCTTGAAAGATTGTGTGGATTTTGCTGGGGTTGTGAGACTGGACTCAAAACTGACTCTGTGGATCTGGTGTTCTTAATACTCTTAGGAGTCCTAGGCAAAAGAATGTAGTAATTTCGATGCTTGCTGTTGTGCTTTGTGAAATCCAGTGAGAGGGAATTATCCTTTCTGTGTGAAGACTGAGAACTAAGGAAGCTATTGTGACCACTTGTTAGTGGCAGGCTCTGTGGTGGAGTTTTCGTCTGTTATGTGGGAGGCTTAGGTTTTATCAGTGGAGAATTTAATTTCCCCGTTTCACTGAGGCTGGATTTTTGCAGAACTGTAACTCTTTGTACCTTGTGGAATCTGCATGAGAGCAGAGCTGATTTGTGTTGAGACAGATCTCCCACACGGCTGTGAAAACAAGTGCACAAATTCAGAGTTGCTGGGTGTAAATCTGAAGTAACTGTCATGGAGATTGATGTTCTCTCTAGGAGTTAATCTAGATTTACATCAGGGAAACTGTGACCAGAATCTCCCAGGATTCATCTTTGCTAGACTTTAGTAGCTCACTAAATTAATTGCTAATTAACTTGAGATGGTTGATTATTGTGGATGCTTCCCACATATTTCTTCTGTCTTACTGTCATCAAATTGAAAGACAGAGCTCCACTAGATCAGACCAGATCTTATGTGTGCTGAACTCCTGCTTGTCAAAAGATGTTCCCTTCAGGCTAGATACGAACACTGAGTACAGTCATCAGACATTACACCAATGAAGTAACTGCAGTACACTGCAGTCCTCAGGAATCTAAACCTGTGCACATTTAGGTCAAAACCATCAGGGACATGGCAGCCCATATTGCTGAAGGCAGAATAAGCAAGGGTAGAGAGGTCCTGCAAGGTAGTCTCAGATTATCCTTGAAGGCTGGCCTTGCCAGTTTCTACAGTGGAGTGGAGCAGTGTGAGACTTGTCCTTGACATAAGTGCAGTAGTCAGTGTGAAGTGATTTCACTACTGAGATATCCCAGAAACAGCATAAGCCACCTCCGATCAAAGCACCTCTTCCCTTGTATATTAGACAGCAGTTGCTTTGGCGCTCTGTTAATTCTATACAAAAAAGGTTGCAGCATGAAGTATCTCATGGTAAAATACTTGTTTGCAATATTCAAGGACATTGGGAGGGAAATGCCCAGAGCTATTCCTTCAAAGTCTGACAACATTGAGACGCCTGGAAATTCTGCCTCCCTTCCTCTTCAGATTTCACTGTTGACATTATACTAAAAAACCACACCTTTCTTGTATGTGTTTTGTATGGCTTAAATGAAATTGGGATGCCAAAAGTATGGGGTATGTCTGATTCTGCTGCAGTCTGGGCAATGACAGTCTTACTTAAAAACTAAATTTATGTTCTGTTCCAGGTCCCTCCAGAATGGAGGCAGAGCAGGACAGTTAAAGGAAACCAATTTGAGAATCTCTAATGCCCTTGAAAGTAGTAAAAGGATCTGCACCAGGGTTGAAAGAAATTAGGCCTCTATTTAATAAAAGGTCCTTATTCTTAACTAAACATGTTGTTAGGTCCCAACAAAGAATCTGTCTAAAGTCACCCTTGTTTTAACACATGTGCCTAACAACCTCCCAGTCCTTGGGCTTCACTTTGAACTGGGCTGCCTCCCAACAGCCTGCAGTGAACTGGGAGGGCCTGGTCATCCTGATTGATGAACATGCAGTGAAGATGTAAGGATACAATAAATGGGTGATCATCTTTCTTGCCTGCATGCAAAAGTAAAGGCATCGTGCCAAGCAAATATGCGCATTAGATGACTAACAGCTCCCACACTGTCAGTGTAGGCAGGGAATATGCAATGCAGCCACATATGTGTCTCAGAACCAGAGCGGGTGCTTTTTATTCTTAATGTTTGGTTTTGTTTTTAAATAGGAGTTCAGATCTTTGAGCAGGATGTTTATCTCTGTGCACAGAAAACAATATTGGTCATAGCTTTTAATATATGATCAAGTTTTTAGAACTACCAGCTGATATATCTGTTGCAAGTGACATCAGAATTTCAACTGCTATAAATGCTCTCTAGGATAGCTGTGCATGTCATGTGTAATTTTCTGGTTTTACCTTTATCTAATGGCTAGAAAATATGCTTTTAAAGAAAGTGAGGGTTTTGTTTTTTTTTCTTTTCCAGTGGGAATATTGTTGTAAAGTTTTGTATTTAATGTTTGGGTTTGTATTTAATTTTTTTGTATTAATATTTTTGCCTTGATTGAAGTTAGCACTCTTTTTTGGGTAAAATGGGTGGGAGGTGTTCACAAAAATTAGTATGCTGTAACAAAGGAGTTGAATTTCATTTGATACTTGCTTAGCCTTAATTTTATAATGTACATGTGGATGTACAATGAGCTGAATCCCCAGGGAAGTCCTGTAAATCCCTGTAAGCAGAGCGCAGTTCACCTTAGCATTTAATCTAGCAGTAAGCTTCCACTGAAGAGGGTCCCCTTTCCATTCCCTCAGTGATGGCTAATCCACCCCCTTGCTAATTAATTCATTTTCTGTCAGTTCTGCAAACTGCAGCAGCAGCCTTGTTACTGCATAGATAGCTAAGATGGGGATAGGATGCAGCTGAGGAAACTGAACAGGATGAAACAAACCCCTCTCTTTCTGCAGCAGTGTAAAGTTAGATCATCTTAAATGCAACACAAAGTGAACCTCAAGTGTTGATCGTTTGGATGGTGGACTCATTTAAATTCTCCAAGAAGTATTAAGAACCCTCTGAGGTATGAACTCTACAGCTACGGAATGGTAGACAGTCTCTTGAGCTGAATCTTTAAAAAAATGGAGAAACAGGAAACCAAAGTCAAACTCTCAAACCAACAAACTACAGTTCTGTGGCCGTACAGCCAGATGATCCAGTGCTCAATGAACAGATCTCTGTTGCTGCCAGAGCCAAATATTCTTCAAGTTTATCATGCTTTTTACTGACATCTCATAAGCATACAGTATGGGAGAAAGTAGACTTACTTTTAGAGTACAGGTAGAGAACTGAAGTCTTCAGATGTTTCCCAGGACATGCTCTCATTGACAGTGGCAGAATCTGTCAGTATCTATTTAGGACTGAATAACTCTCTGATGACAAACTAATTTTTGAGTTTGGGAAGGAATGAAACCCTATTTCCCTTACAGAGCTATTTAGTAGCCTGTGTAATATGGATTGGTCTCAATTTACTCTGTTTTAAACACCTGTTTCTTCTTTCTTGATTTCACTGTAAGTTGGCATTCAGAATCCTTAGCCCTGTTGTGTTGTTTTTGCCAGTAAAAATTGCACTTATGTGGACTAGCAGTTAGAAGGGGTTGTGTGGAATGACTGGGATGGCACTCCATAGATTGTCTGCATTACATAAACTGTGTTTTCCACTCAGGTGGTTAATTAAACTTGGTCTTCAGATCCCAAAACAGAAACCACTTATGTGCATACTTTATTTTAATAACATGTTTCTGCTCCTCTGCTCCTGGAGACTTAGCTCTGTCTTCTGGTTTGTCCATTCTCAAGAAGGAGAAAAGGGAACATAGGGACAAAAGGAAAGTGTGTGGCTCCATGTATTCTCAGTTTGGGCAAATAGTCTTGTCTGATTGGGGGGTGTAGATGGAATGAAGGAACATCTTACAACATCACTAAGGATTGCCTGGATGATGTGTCCTTTGGAATAGATGCTACGTCCTTCCCAGAAGAAGGAAAAAATGAACAGTAGTAATACACCATTTTGTCATTTTGTTTTCCATCCTCTGCAATTGCATTACTGTTCTGTGATGATGCTCCTACACATTAACCTGCTGTGTTACCCTGTCAGTGCCAGGGTATGGATACAGATAATTGTGTGTACAATTTTTTGCTTACATCTGGGCAGACTATGTCATTGTTTTTAGCAAAAATTAACTTGGTAACTTAAAAATTTGGTATCTTTCTCATACATAGCACAAGATAAAGTCACTCTTGCTTCCATGAAGTAGTCTGAACGTTCTTATGAGTATTTGCTACCAGAAATTTGGCAATTGCTTCTCAGTCCCCTCTGACACGTTCTCACACAGCTCGAAATTAGGTGCAAAAATCTTCTCTTAACTTTGAGCCTCGTTTTGCTGGCACTTTTGCACGAGTGGATGTTCCTGTAACTAGTTTTACCTCCTTGTGTCAGAATAACAAGGGACACACCAGAGTTTTCAAAGGAAGGTCATGCAGTTGTATTGCCGTTATTGTTTAAGGTGAGTTGCTTTGTCTAAAACTACTTGGCCATGAAGGCTCTCCTTGTAGTCAAGGGCAGATGGAATTGTGTGTTCTACCTCAGTGCATAGTAGGTGTAAAATGCTGCCAAATCTGAACATTGTTTTCACATCAGTTTCGCACTGATAGTAACTGCAAGGTGTAAGTTAATTGAGAATAAACCCTTATGCATTTTCAGAGGCAGGAGTGATTCCTGTCTTGCTTTAGTGGTATTTTCTTTTATCATTCATATGCTGTTGGAGAGACAGAAAGATGGGCCATATTAGGCAATAGATGGGTGTTTCTGTCAACAGTGTAAAACTACACCTGTCCCTAAGTTACATGATGGGGAAAGAGGAAGCTGGGGAGGAATGCCTGAGTTTGGAGGCAGTGTAAAGAAAGGAATTAAGTGTGGAGTCTGGCAAGGCACCTGCACTGAATGCAGACTATAACAGTAGCATATAGCTTAAGAAGAGGTAACTCTATAGAAGAGTACAGAGCTTCAACATGAATCCTAATTCATTTGGCCTCTCTGGAAATGTTAGGATACCAAGTTCTTTGCACACTCTGTGTAAAGAAGACAGTTTTATACCAGCATTTGAATAATGTGGTGAACCGCAGGCACTAAGGGAGGTCTAAGAAAGCATTTGGGGCTACTCTCATTGTAAACAGCTCTGCGTTAAAAACTGGGTGTGATCGAGTCACCTTGTGTCAGCCGAACCACAGTAACTGTATGTAAACATTCTTAATCTACTTTTCCAAAAGCACAAACTGCATCTGGCTTGAATTTTAGCTCTTGTCTTCTGCTTGCATTGGACTGAGAACATGCAGGGTTAATTATATTTCCACTTAACAGAAGTAATAAGTCTTTATGCTGGGGCAACCTGTTCAGATACCAGAGCCCTTCTTTTCAAGACAAGAAGAGCTGTTATAGAGAGGTATAACATCCTTTATTAGATCACTTGATGTAGTTTGCAGATATAATTTGGCCTTCAGTAGTGAGCCAAAAGATACCATGCCAAAAGATACCAAGTCCGTTATGAATCCAGTTACTCCTTGGTTCTGCACCTCATGGCCCTTCTGCTGGAGTGACATGAGTGCATTGCAAAGCCTGTTTCTCAGGAGCTGTTGCACACAACTGGCAATTATGTCATTGACAAGTTTGAGGGGCAATGTGGGGGCTCATGGTAGACTCAGAACTATCCACACCATCTTTTTTATGGCGCTTGTTAGTTGTTTTGAGTAGCACCCCCTCTGTAAAAGAAGGTTGACTTCCTTTGGGACTTGTCTGCAAGACATCTTTTCTGGGTTTGAGCTTGGACTGAAGAAATCACATCAGAAAACAAACTTAATAAAAACATTTAGCTGAAAATAATTGTCATCTTTTCCTGGGAGGGAGGGAGGGGTGTTTCTAAGTGGCTATAAAAGTATAAATACCATCTGTATTATGTATATTTTTTTTGGTTTTAGGAATAACTTTTGGATTATGTTTTGATACATGTTGTGTACACAGACAGTAATTCTTATTCTTGGACTTATATACTGTGTTTGTATTATTACAAGTGAAAGAGACAGTATGTATACCAGCCTTTACAGTCAGTTCCATCCCTTAGTAATCCGTTGTCCTGGGTAGCAGAGGATTGCTTAGTGTTGAATGAAATTATTTTTTAGAGGTCTGCCTCACATGTTACTCTGCTAGCTTGCTTTTTTACCTGGATGCTGCTGTCTTCTTGTATCCTGGTGTCTTCTAAGAATGTGACTTGCTTTTAAATATATTTTTCTTTAATATGTGGATGTGCTTATCTCTATGCAGTGATCTCTTCATGTCCCAGTGTCAGAGGTGACATCTGGATATCTAAATAGTCTTGGATTTATTAGCCTGCTCAGAATTAGATCAGTTTCTACTTAAAGGATTTCAACAGTACCTCTGTAGGAGAGGGTACTTTCAGAGCTTAAAATTTTTGTTCTTTAGGAGACTTCTTGATGGGGTTTCTGGGGCACAGTATATTGGCATCAATAAGGAGTTCTATCTGTCTCTATGGACTTTGGAAGAGACTGTGAATGAACTGGCCTGATGTTCACAGTGCAAGGTCCTTTAGAAGTAGATGACAAATCACATAAGCCTTGAAGGCAGAGCATTTTACAATTTGGACAAAAAAATACATCCCTGGCCCCTCCCTTAGCTGAATGTGTGAAGGAGGAAAAGGTCCTTGCACTTTGTTAGAGGTAACATTCTTTCTATGTGCCTACATTACCCTCTTTGCACATGTTTTTGCTATGTTGTGAGGAGCAGTTGGAGGTAGGGTCTCTGACGTTATGACGGACTGTTCCCAAATTATGTGTTCAGTTAACCCCACTGTGTAGTAAGTATGACACATTCAACAGTCCTTCACAAATGAGGGGTTTTGTCTTGTACTCACAGGCCTTTAAGCCTTCTCTGAGATTTTAGTGAAATGGGGCATTACGATTTCAGCTGAAAGCTTTTTCCATATAGTGCAGATGGCCCCTAAGGGAACTTAGTTCATTGATCACCTCCTTTTCCTTAAATATTAAAAGATTTTATGGTACATACCCTTTGGATCCCTGTAAGGCTTCTGGTAGATTCCAGTTACTTTATGCAGGCAATAAGCAAAGCAAGTTCATCAATAATAATATGGCTATATACTTCATCTCCTTTCCATGTTTCACCCCACCCCACATATCAATGGGCTGACTCTTTGTGGTTGAACAGCTCAACACGGTCTTTTAGAATTTATCATCAAGACAAATTGCGTGTAAAAGCCCAGAATGGTTCTTAGACTTCTGATAGTGTTAAAGCTTAGATTTTTCCCTTATTTTTCAGGATTCTAGCGCATGAAGGACGTAAATGATAATCCCAGAGGACCATCTGTCCTGGAGCAGGCATTGGAACCAAGTTACCATGTGACTGAAAGGACAGAGTGCAAGTCAGATGGTAAGTAAGACAAGGAAGATGAGGTATTATATCATACTGTCACTTCAGTACAGATGAAAAATACAGCCATACACTGTTTCAGAACTTATCCTGATTTTCAGGTTTTAAGTGTTTTGCAAAGCCCAATTAGCATGGAAGGTAGTTTTTGCTGGATTCTTTCATAGTGGTATATATATTTTAACCTAGCTGTGGTTCTCAAATCATTCACAGTCCATTTTACCTTCATTGCCTGCTTGATGTCTATGAAGTTCTTTCTAGCTTGAATTTCTAAGGAAGTCTGAAGGATTGAGCGTTTGTCTCCTTCCACCTCCTTAGGAAGTCCTTTTAAATCCAGTCCATAACTGTCTCAAGTGGTTTTTCCTCTTTAATTGATTTGTGGTAAACAGTAAGTAAATTAGTTTCATCAAGGAAGTGGGTGTTTTCAAGCCATTCTGGATTTGTTTCTAAACATATTCTGTCTTACAGGAAAGTTCCTGTCTGCACAGTGAGGGTTCATAGACCAGCTGGGCTTGGGCTTTGGATCATGCATCCAGTGTAGATAAACCTTTTCTCTTTTTGTTGGTTACCTGATTTATACTGGTTGCAGTTTATGCTGCACTGGATTGGTCTTTGGTACCATCTTGCAGACTGCTGCAATTTGTGATTGTTTTTGTGCTGGAGGAGCCAATGCATCTGATGTGGGTGGGCCTTTGGTATCAACTCCACACTGCAAGGGAAGCCCAGCTTATGAAAAGGGGATGCTGAAAACCTTTATTAAGAGTTTGTTTGAAGGGCAGAAACATGTTCTGCATGCAAATAAGCTGTGAGGCGAATGAGTTCATTCCATGTGCTGTATAATTTACTGCTAAAAAGCCCTTTATGAGCTGTAATCTTTTATTTATGTAAGAATCCTGAAAAACTTCTGGTAACCTACAGGTGTCTTTGCTGGGTATTCCCATTCTCTTTACAACTTAGATATAAGTGGTCAGCTTTGGCCAGCTGAAAATCGATACTTGCCACTCATTTGATGGCAGAAAGGAGGTACTGTCTTTTCTGTAAGCTCTGAGAGTCATGTTAGTGTTACACATTTTGGTGTTTTTTACAGCCTTGTCCAGATCCTCTGAGGCCAGTATTAAACCTAGGCCATGAAACATTGATGTTATTTAATTTTTTATTGAGGTTGTGTGTAATTGTGCCAAATAATTGCAAGCCTCATTATGCTAGGAGATTTACAAACATACAGTAAATTACAAACACACGTTTTGCCTCAAATCACTTATTCTTGATAGTTTAGCATAAGTAAAAGCATGATATTTTATGTTATCTGACCCTTATAGTCATAGACTGTATTAATTTCAAAGCAACATGTGAGCACAATTCTGCTGGTTATACAAAATTATGAATTCAAAAATCACTTTGCCATGTTTATCAAATTTAGCCCTGCACTGAAATTTGTAGTAAATCGTTGTTAAAAGTATGGAGTTAAAGTAAATTTGTTCCATCCACCAACACAGAAACCACACCCCCTCTGTTTTTAGCTAGATAGCTAAAAAGAAAATAAGTATGTGCTATAAATCCACTATATGATTCTTAGGGCTACTGAGTATATTCAGGCATCTTTTACCATTCACTTTCTTTTTCCTGTCCACCAATATGGCTGCTTTTTGGGGGAAAATGTGTGAATGGTTCTGGTAGAATAATGCCTTTTTTTTTTCTTTTGCTGGTTTTTTTTCCCCCTCCTGGTTTATATGGGACTTCAGTTCTTCCCCTTGTCTCTTTGCTTAGGCTTTGACATTGCCCTTCTCTTCGTCTCCTCACATACTTGGCCAAAATACCCTGTGTTTGTGCACAGAGCTTGCAGGTTGCTCAAAAAGATTTTTAATCCGGCAGTGATTACTGGCTTACATTTTATATGTGGGCAGTACAAAGGGAAGTTTTTCAAGCAGTTTTGTTTTATTGCACAATAAGGCGTGGGTAGTTCTGCCTTGCAGAAAAGCTTAGCCTGGAAAAACCTGGTGTGGGAGGGGAGAAAGAAAAGATCGACAATCATTTATCAGGTGACATCAAAGTGGAATAGTTCCAACAAAAAGACTGCTAAAACTTTCCAGCTGAATGTGAGCTGAAGGTCATGCAGTTGCCTTTATGTTAACCTGATAGAACCCATGTGGAAGCATTGCTAAAGTACTCTGGAAGAAATTCTGTGTATAGGCTACCCCTGGCAAGTGTGGCTGCTGAAAAGTACCCTGGAAAGGCCTTAGTCTGAGGTGGCTGAACAGACTGGTTTTGGCACAAGAGGCAAAGACACTTAGAAAGTATCAGTGATACTAATTTGAGGAAATGCTCAGGTGTATAAAATTAAAATCCATGTCTTTAAAGTTCATGGAAGATGCTCTAACGAAGTTTGAAGTAAAAGTCATTCTCCAGGCATTGTCATAGGACAGTAGACTGGCCCTTGTTTCCAGTTTGGCTAACAAAAGGATATTATTCTGTTCAGCTGGCTCAAACACAATAATAAACTTCTCTATTGCATAAAATGGTGTGTAGAATGTGGCCTAAGGTCTTGAGTGGTGTAGTGCCTAAGTTAAGCAATCAATAACATTAATACAAAGAAAATACTGTTGTTTCCACTGCAGGGCATAGAAGCTGAGAACCTTCTAAGGCATGGCTTGATTAGGGTAGGTAGGAGGGCAAATTCAAATTCTAAAAGATGCCTTGGGAAACTGTTAGGATATGTTTATGCCAGCCAATTTATAGGGATGGTGAGACGATAAAATGATGAACTAGATTGAGAAATGGTCATTTTAAGTAACCAGGCGGCTATTTATTTCACAGAACTGCCTCATGTTCACATGCTCACATCCAACACAGTGTATGAAGCAAAAAACATAGGGAGCGAAATTGAAACTGGATGGTGTTTCTGGAGGCTTGAAAAGTTTTGCTGTAGCTGCACGACAGAGCCATGACCTGCCCCTGTGTGGGTGGAAAACAGGATAAAAGAGGTCACATGAATCTGCGGGGATGAGCAAAATTAACATGCTATTTTTGAAGGAATGTGCACTGGGGTTGACAGTTTGAAATTGAAGCCTTTCAGTTAAATCTTTATTAAAGCAGGTTTATTCTGCAGCGTGTACACAGAACACTGCAGAAAATTAAACTGATTAAAATCTCAGTTAATCTCTTAACAGCATTTAAGAATCAGAGAGGTGATGAGGATGAGGCAGTTTGCAGTGCCAAGGTACACGATATTTTCAGGTATCTACCAGGGACCATGATTTCAATAAAGAGTTAAATTAAAAATCAGTCTATTCTTCTTGACATGCATCTATTTGGTAAGTTATCGTGTGCCAGTTTTAGTTCTATGGTCCTTATTGATTTAGTACAGTTTTAATACCGTTTCTTCCAGTATTATCGTATCTTTATAAAGGGCTGAATAAGTTCTTAGGTTTTGGGGGCAGTTTTCTGTTAATTCTTTTTACACTTGATCCTTTCTCAAGCTGGACAGGTGGCAAGTGTGTTGACTTGATGCTCTTCATTCTCCTTCTATGCTGTGCATAAAATGGTTATCTTGCTTCACACTAAGTAAAGGTAATTGTAAACTGGCATTTGTAATTTAAAGGTTTGACCCTGTTGGTGTATGTTTACTCCCCTGCCAGCTCCATTAGCCCAGCATGACAGTCACAATATCAAGGGTATCTTATTGTTGAACACCCAGTAATTCAGACTGGGATTTAATGATTATTTGCTTTTCAAAGAAGTTCCAGTGAAAGTTGGAATTTTTGGATACCTGTCAGGCATCCTGCATGAAAAGACAACAGAATAATTTGCTGATTTGTCACTGGATTTTAGCCTTCAAACTTTAATACAAGAATGTCACTTGAAAAGTTTGAAGATGTATAGAATCATGAGCATATAGTGATAGGACATTGGGGCATATTTAATGTGATAAGATTCAGGACCACTAGCAGAGGTAGTCAGCTGTATTTCAAAGGTAGATCCCAGAGTCTGGTGTTTTTAAAACAGTTTCTGTCAGTCTCTATGGAGATAGGGGTCCTAAGTCCAAGGTAAAAGTACATTCTGCTGTGTCTCCACTACTACACAGGCAGAAAAATAGTATCTCTGGACTGTCATTACTCTCCAAGGATTATTCAGGGCTTTTCTGTCAATCCTCCTTTCACCATTCATTTTAGGACAGTTCTCCCCTCATTGCTTTTGCCTCTCTGTGTGTAGCTTGTATATTTTAAGCTTGTTCTTCAGCAATAGGGACTGTCACAGAATACAAATTTAACCCTGTGCTCTTTGTTAGAGTGAGGTCTGGGTGGCATCAACTTTTTGTCTTTCTTTTCCGGTGTTCTGGTGAAGGAAATATGGGCATATATGGACCTGAGGAGAGCAACAGCAAACTGTAGTTACAACCCTGCTCCAGATGGTCATGGGGTGAAGGGCTGTGGTTGTAGTTTGTTCCTGCTGTGCAGTCAGATGTAGATGTGGCAGCCTATGCACCATGACAGAAAAACAGGTGGGCTGTGGGGAGATATTCCCTGAAGTTGCATTGCTTGACTTGGCGCATCTACCTGTAAGGCCATGTTCCACCCCTCTGAGAGCTGACAGAACTGAAGCTCTATTATGCCCTGACGAACACTGTAACAATTCCCCAGGCAGGACTTTCTCAGGGTTTGTGCAGGTGCAAATATCAGAAACATCATTTGCAGTGTAAGATTTGGAATGCTGGGCTGTCCTCACGCTGCCCAGTTTGTAGTATTTGATGTTCTCACAGCTGCACATGTGTTTTCTTAATTGTGAGTGACAACAGACACATTTGTGTGCTGTATTCAGACGCAATTAAAGGAAGCAAAAGCACATGGTAGGCAGCAGTTTGAAAACCATGTCAGTCTCAGTTTGAAAAACAACTGTTCAGTATTGTCTCACTGTCAGTGTGAAATGTAATCCATATTTTTAAGCTGCTTTTGAAAATGAAACTTAGGTCTATCTTTTGAAGAACAATTAAAGTTGTTTCAGCAGAAGTAGGGTCCTATCTAGGGAGACTGGGGCTTTTGAAAATTTGCCTAGACCTTTTGAAAATCTGGCCTCTTGATGCCCTCAGTTAGGAATGAGATACCCACCATCATGTTTCCTACTAGAAAAATGAATCAAAATTAATGTCTGATTTCTGCAGCTTTATGTCTGAAAATTTCCAGTAAGAGCTCAGAGTTGTAATTGGGAAATGGCAATCACAGAAAAGTTTTAACCAGATCTTTTTTCTGTTGCAGAGTTTAGAACAAGATATTTCAGAGGAGAGGGAGGGAAGACTCTCTGTCTTAATTCTGAGGTTATTTAATACCCAAGAGGAAGGAAGTTTTCAGTATGCTGTACTTCTTGCATATGCTACCTTGTTTGATTTGAGCTACTGCCAGATGCTGTTTTTAATCTCCACTCAGTCCTTCTGTCAGGCTTTTCACACTCCTCCTTCTCCTGTGGGCTTCTCTTCTATGGCCTTGTATTTATTTTCCTTCTTTCCTCTTTTATCAGATATTCTCCCTGCCATTATTCCTGAACATACACCTTCTTTTGTCATCAGTATTTTACCTTCTCCTTTCTCTGCTTGTTGCTGCTAGTCCATTGTCTAGCTTAACTGATAAGAGTGGTTTTGTAGGACCTCGTTTAATGCCATAGAACACACATTTTGTAAGTCAAAAATACTGAAGAGCCTGTTTCAGGGATGTGTACCCCAAAACAGTATAGTATTTTGAACTGGGAACATTGTTACATAGTAGATTTTATGCATGCCTCATGGTCCCTGTTTGGTTTGGTGGACTGATTAATTAATGAACAAACTAATATCATAGCTGAAATAAGCTGAAAATTAGCCTGGTAAAACAAGTAGTCATTTTTGAGAACAGAACCTTGCTGGCTTGTCACATGGTCCATGTGCAACAGTTTATAAACTTATTTTAGCTGAAGCAAACCATCCTTTGGAAGTCTAATGTTGTCACAGTATCTCAAACATCTACTGTTTCTGGAAATCATGGTTTCCTGACCTCTGCCTTACTAGTTTGCTGAGGTTTTGTGCTTTCCTTACACCTGCTGGTGACATCACCACGGGGAAAATGCAAGAAACAGCAACAAACGAGGTATTTTGATAAGGATAAACATTGAAGTGAGTAGTTGTAGGATACAAACCTCAAGAATTGGAGGTTTTAATGGTGGAATATTTTCTTCATTGTATCACCATTCTGTCTTGGAAAAATAGTCTTGGGAGCCTAAGACTTGCTTTGTTTGTGAATCTTCTAATTTCTTTCCACCTATATATGATTTCTGATCTTTGTTAATCTGGGCCTGCTCTGCTTGTTCACAAGGAAAGTCCTCAAGGGAAAGAGGAGGACTGCAAGGACTGAAAAGTTAACAAAAGTGATGGAGAGCAGACATTGGCCCATGATTGGCTAGAACAGTCTCCCAACCCTGCCACCTGAGCAGAGTTGTCAAAGAAAAGATGATCATGGTCTAGTCTCACCCATTAGGTTTGTTAGCTTTCCAGCTGCACTGTCTTGCACCAGGAGATTTGGTTGAATGCAGTTGGGGAGTTCCCCATGGCTCTTTCACCACAAAATGAGCCTTGCAACTGAGTTCTGGCCACGTTGCCAGAAGAGAGTCATAGTCAAGCATGTTATTGAAAAAAAAACTGGGAAGGGAAATCTGCCATTGTGAACCTTCCTTTGGAGCATTCAGAGCGGAACTGAGGAGCTTAAACTCTGTTTAAATGGAGAAAGGAGAAATCTGGGCACTCCATGAAAAGAACATGGGAGGACAGAAGAGTTGAGTGAATACTGACAGGTTTGACTCTTCTGCGGTGCATTTTCACAACATCTGTCAAGCTTCCTTTAAAAATACCCAGCCAGCTCTGATTTAACTGTGGGTATTTTTCACACTTCCAGTGTATGGAATTGGCATTTTAATTTCACAAACAAATCTACTAGCTTATTAGATTTATCCACCTGCTCATGCAAATGGAAATGCAGTAGGTTGAGTTTGTTCTCATGTGTTTTTCATCACAGGTTTCTGGTTGTCATCTCAGCTTTTTCAGAGTCTATACTGCTCAGGTTCCATGCTGCACTGTATCCTATATAATTTCATCCTTGGGATTGCGCCCACGGCTGCAATATGTGGTAGCACTGGGTTGTTAGGCTGTTCTCCCCATGGGATCTGAATGCTTCTTCCATGTAGGCTGTTGGCTTTCTGTGAGCTGCACCCCGTGCTGTGGCAGCAAGCTGCCTGGATGTTATTGTGTTGTGGTTCTTTGCACCTACCAAAGAGCTTATCAGGTGTCCTTAATGACATGGATCTGCTATTTCTTTGTTTTCAACTCAGCTGTTTAGCTAAAAGAATGTTATTTAAAAGAAAAGAGCAATTTCACCTGAAAGTAAGTGGCCATATGAATTTTTTTTTTTTTAGTCCCAACAATAGATGCCATTTGCTGATGATGATTGCCATCATGGCAAGCTTTAAGTGAGAACAAACATACTACCCCCCTCCAATACACACAAGGCTTTTTTCCTAACAGATTTGTTCATTAAGCATATGTTCAAAGACTACAGCTCTTACCACTTTTAAATAGAACCATTTTTTCATTGCTTTGCATAGAAAAAATGCTACAGTGTTGGGAAAAACCTATTAATGTTCCAGATTCAATTAACTAACATATTCTATTAATAAAGTCCTTTCTACTCAGGTTGTTTGACAATAGGAAAATAAATACTCTGTGTTGGACACTGACTTTCAAATGACAGTCCAAAGTTGCTGCTTTGTAAAACTTTTAGCAGTTTGAATGCCTTTGCGTTCCCTCTGCATGTCAAAAAGGTCTCCTACAGAAATAGAAGGGAAGCTGATTAGACTGTAAGACTTGGTCCCAACTTTCTTGCACAGGCAACATTCCTGCTGAAACACTTAAAAGTTTGATCTGACCAATTTTGCAGCCTTTTGAGAAGAGGGATGGCACTCCTGAAAGACACTAAATGCCTTCCATTTTGTATGCTTTCTGTGGGAGACAAAGATAAATACAGACCTATTTTTCAGAATAGGTAATTTTTCTTCTGTCAGGTTTGTGCAGGCGTTCTCAAAATGGCCCCTTTTAGCATCCTGTGTGCTCACTGGTACTGATAAGTTCTGAATGTCCTTTACCAGCACACTGAAGAGCCTGTGTTATTTTTCTGCATGGAAAAACGCTTTTGCAACAGCTCTAAGGTGAAGCTTCCTTTGTCCTTGAGATTTTTTTACACGCTACTAAAGTGTTACTCCTATTGGACGCACACATGAATTTGGGGATGCTATTGTCTGTTCAGCTGATAAGCTCATTTCAAGAGCCGTGGAGATGAAAGGATGAACTATGATGTTACAGTTATCCCTCAAAAATAGGACTTGATACTGCCCTGCTTCCTGTTTTGTCTCTTGTTCCTCTGCTCAGCATATCTGAAATAGATCACAGGGTTTCTACCTGGGCCATGGATAAAATGTAGCTCTTGTCCATTCTTTTTATGATCTTTCCAGCATAATTAATGCTACTGTGGTGGCTTGACCTTTGCTGGGGGCTAGGCACCCACCAAAGCCACTCTGTCACCCCTCTCTGAACTGGATAAGGGAGAGAAAATAGAACAAAAGGCTCATGAGTTGAAATAAGGACCAGGAGAGATCGCTGTTACTGCCAGTTACTGTTGCAGGCAAAACTCAGGGAAATTAGTTGAATTTATTGCCAATCAAAATCAGAGCAGGATAATGAGAAGTGAAACAAATCTTAAAAACACCTTACTCTTACCCCTCCCTTCTTGGTCTTAACTTCATTCCTGATTTTCTATCTCCACTCCCTCAGTGATTCAGGGACACAGAGAATTGAGGTTGTGGTCAGTTCGTCCCATGTTGTTTCTGACACTGCTTCCTCCTCAGGAAAAAGAATTCTTCCCCTTCCCAGCAGGGAGTCTCTCCAATGGGAAGCAGTCCTCCATTAATTTCTCCAAAGTGAGTCCTTCCCACAGGCTGCAGTTCTTCACAAACTGCTCCAGTGTGGTCCCTTAGGAATAGGGTGCTCCAGCATGGGCTCCTCTCTCCCCAGGTCTGCAGGGCCCCCTGGCAGGAGTCTGCTCCAGAGTGGGCTTATTACCATGGAGTCACAACCTTCTTTTGGGCATCGACCTCCTCTGGCATGGGGTCCAGAGGCAGCAGGTGGATCTCTGCTTCTCCATGGGCTGCAGGGGAATCACGGCTCCAGTCCCTGGAGCACCTCCTGCCCCTCCTCCTGCACTGACCTGGGTGTCTGCAGGGCTGATCCTCTCACATGTTCTCACTCCATTCTTCTCTGGCCACATTTACTTCTGTTCCATAACTTTTCTCCTTCTTAAATAGATTATCCCAGAGGCATTCGTACCATCTGATGTGATCGGTCTTGGCCAGCAGCAGGTCCATCCTGGAGCTGGCTGGCATTTGTACTGTCAGACATGGGGAAGCTTCTGGTAGCTTCTCAAAGTAGCCATCCTTGTAGCCCCCCACACCCTGCTACCAAAACCTTGCCATGCAAACCCTTCGGGAAAGGACCGAGCTGGTTTGTTGCACAAAATTGTCATTGGGAGATGAGGGGTGCAAGTAAAAAAAATTCTTTTTGTAGAATCTTGAAGTAATGTGGAGGAAGACAGAGGTGGGATGGTTTGAAAGTGCTGTACTGGTCTTTAGAAGCTAAGAATGAGCTTTACAAGATTACTCAGTACTTTATTCTTCGTATTGAAGTCAAGTGTGGGAGGAGACTTCGTATGAGGTGTTTGGCATCTCCTGTTAATGCAGATGAAGTGTTCTGGATAGCATAGCAGAAATACAGCTCTGTGGATGAAATCTTGCTTTCCATTGACACATACTGTCACCCACACTTCGTAAAGAATATCCTAAGGGAAGCAATTGACTGCTCATATTCCAAAATATGTTATATACACAGCATGTTTGAACATGGAGACAAAACAGGGGGGTAGCTAGGAGTCCATAAAAATATGTTTGGTGCCTTTGTGGTGACCTGAATTACAAATGTTATCAAATCAGGAGCTTCTGAAAAGAAAGAAGTGCTTCAATCAAGACCTGATAGAACAATGTTTCTGAATAGTCCCTATTTGTGTTTCACAGTGGAGGAGGTAAATTGCTGTCTTTTCATCCTCAGAATAGGACATACTATGAGACCTTTTATATGAAGCAATGGGAGGTTTTAAGTGTGCCTCCTTAGCAGGTGTGCTTCCCAGAAATGCAGCACACCTGCCACCTGCTTCCTTGCAACCTCAGATCATCATAATTTCTGCAGTGTTTGCTGGAGTACAGAATGAAAATCCCTAGGCTTTCTGTGATCCCAGTCTAGAGCTAGAAGTAGAAGAGCTGTGCTGACGCAGGATCCAAAATGGTGTTTGCTTACCACCTTGGAGATAAGTTGATTAATGTCAGCTCTTGCTAAGGTAACTCAGTATGAGGCTGTGTGGTGGAGTGGAGCCTTGGGATACTTGTGTCCATGAGAGGCTTGTTTCTTTGGGCTGTTTGGTGGAGTGAAGCTCATGACTGCAGACAGGTGGTGCAAAATCCTCCCAGGATAATTGCAAAGCTTATCACCAATGTGTGCTTTTTTCGTCTCACCTACTCCAGCAGAGAGCCGTAACAACTTATGCATGTCTGCTTATCTGTCTAGACAAAACATTGCTCAGTGCATGTTTCCTCCCTGGGAAGAGGATGAGAAGGCAAGCTGTTGCATTTTTTTAGTTTACTATTTAAAGCTGTGTATCCATGTTGATGAGCACAGTATAGGAACCCAGACAGACTAGACACAGGACTGTTACCACTTTCTGTGTGCCTTGTTCACTTTTTGTGGTCCTGTGTGGATAGCTAGGGAGAAGGAGAGCTTGAAACTCTTATACTTGTGAGATTTTATTAGTCTAAGCATGCCTCTTACATCAAGGGACTGCAGTTACAGAGATAGCAGAGCACTGAACTGGAAACAGTGATATTTAATTGTGCAGGATTTGCATTTGGGCCTGTAATGGTGTAGCCCTGGCTGGAAATAGGGCTCTAATACAGAGATAAAATTGATCCTATCTGTGGATGTCCACATCCTTATCTCTACAAGTGTTTATTTCAAAGCCTAAATTAGAGTGTCCAGGTGATACTGTTGCTTTCTGAGGAAGCCAAGCAGTGCAAACATAGGCTTTTTAAATGCACGAAAACAAAATGCTTACGCTTGGCATAATACCCTTGGGGCATGTATTGGGTTTGAGGCTGAAGACGATTGTTGAGACTGGTCTTGATATCATTTACTTTGCTCAGGAAAGAGAATGTCTTTGAAATAAATGTTGAATGTGATAGTGGCTTTCCTAAATGTTTTTTATGAAGGCTCCAGGGCTTAAGATTTGAGTCACTTAGTAAAGTAGGCTACCCCCAAATGAAGGACATCAAAACATTCCCATTTGAACCTGGCAGGAAGCCAGCATATCACCCATCTGCTTCATGGTGCAAACCCTCTCATTCACCAGAGCAGAAAGTGGATCTAATACCCACAGAATGCCAGGTCAGTCACTGAGGAGACATTAGAAACACTCAGTGGTGTCAGCATTATGACTGTAGAAGTTATTAATTTAACAGAAGAAATATGCCTCTTTTTTTTTTTTTCAACAATAGCAGTGGGCTAACACCAATTCAGATTATAGTACTAGTAGTAAATGCTTTTAAAAGTGTGTAATACTAGAATGTTCTTGTTTCTTTTAATTGTCAGAGTCACTCTTGTTTTGAAGAGGCTGATATCTGGTTCTAAATTATTGCTGTTTTTTGATTATGCACTCAGGCACATTTAAGTATATCCTGCAGTTAATGTGTAAAAGCACAAAAATTATAATTAGGGTTTGGAAGGGGAGAGTTGATTATCCTTTTTCGGAGAGTTCAAGCCTGCATTTTGATCTGCATTGTTGTGCTGCTGACAATTCTCCCTGTCTGTGTTGCCTGTGCAAGGTTGATTCATGAGCAGTTAAAGCCTTTATCTCTTTAACTGTGGAATTATAGAGCTGCTTTGTGGGTTTCCCTTTTCAGCGTTAAAGGGTACTTGTAGCCTGGGATTAATTTAGGACAACCAACTCCAGTGAAAGTCAACTTGTAGTCTGTTGACAAAACCTCAAGGCACCTCCAAAATTACCACCAGGCACTTGAAAGTGTTCAGTGAAGAAAACAGCATAACAAAGAAATTCTTTATTTAAAAAAAAAAATTAAAAACAAAATTAAAATTGTACCTAATATTCAGTGGTAATCAGATGGACCTTCTGTAAGAGGGTTAAGAGGAAAGGAGAAAAGACAAAATCAAACAAAAGAAGCTTTGAATAGAGCCGTGATTGAAAGATGGCAATCGCTAATTATGTGTGGGTGTGATACAAGTTAATATTCACTGTCTCTGCCCGCTGAGGGTCTCCATTCACTTAAGAGCTGTAATTTGACACCATATTTAATATTTTGTTTTGAAGCAAACACTGCTCTAGGGGCCCTGGCTGCTGTGAGAAATGGCATATCCTTTAACTTGACGTTTCACAGGAGAAAAGGAAAAAGGACACTCCCTAATAACACATCTTGTGTTTAAAACCTGTAAGCATTAGGAGAGCCATTAAGAATAAACATCTTGTGTATTTGATATAGCAGTGGGAGTATGATTCAGAGGTGGACAAGGGCATAACTAGTCTTGCATTGGAAATTAAGAGCAACTTCCCCATTATTAGTAGAGATGTAGCAATTTATAATGAGTCTAGGTCCCTGGCAGCCAGACCCTACAGATGGTACAGTAGCTCCCATATACTTCCCATATGGTTGCTTTATCTGTCAGTCCTTTACTGTGTCTTATCGCTCCTAGCAGTTCATCTTTGCTGTCTTTCCAGAGCAGAGAGCCCAAGGATTTTTTTCTTGTTCCCATCTAAGTGAGGCTCACACCTGATTCACACCAGAGTGGTGTCAGCTGAGATATCCCGAGGTGCTTTTCCCTTGCAGCTGTTTCATATGAGTTATTACAGGCTAGAGGTTTGGTGACATCAGGTAAGTTACCTTCTCTCTTACCAGATGGGTTAGGTGTATTAATAAGCAGTCAATAGCAGTGTTTAGGACCCTATGTTTGAGAGGAGTGCTGTCTGGAACATTTGATCTCTTCCAGAAAGGAAGAGTTCGGTGGCAGATTAAATATAGTCTCCCCAAACTCACCCTTCAGTCAAACAAAATCTCTCATGTCAGGCTGCATCTTTCCCCCTTCAGAGATGACTCCATAGGCATAGGCATAGAATTTTACAGATTCTTTTGATTATTTGGAACAAAAAAGACTGTATGGAGACAGGGGAATTTGAGAAGATTGAGAGTTTTGCTTTTCTCTTTCCTGTATTTCTTTTCCTCTGCAGTTATCATTTTTTCATGAACTATTTCTTTAACACCACAGTGAGCCACTCTCTGGGGTGGGCCGTGGAAGTTGATATAGAAAGTCATTTTAATGCTACGTCATGTTTCTCTCTGAGACTGGATTTTGTCTTTGCATTTCAGGTCTGTAGAGCACAACCACATCCACAGATATTTGCACCAGAATCACTAAAAAGCAAGACTGAACATTAATTAAGAACACATTTATTCTCGTAGGGAAAAACAGGCTTACTTTTTGAATCATTAATTCTGTTTAACAAAACAAAATCCTTTTTTAGCTCCTAACAAGCCCTCAGTTTTTCTAGTGAATACTAACAGTAGCAGTGGGTTAAATATTAGTATGAAAATTAATACAGTTGTCCTTGTATAGTCTGAAAGTAAGCTTCAGAAGTGGTTTTTCAGACATGGATTTAATAAATCAGGAAACTTGTGGGCATTTTCTTTTTTCATGACTTACAAAATGTACTGTCCAGAATTCTAATCACAGAAAAAATACTACCTTGTTAATTTAAGTGTTTATTTCTATATATACAGCCCAACCTAAGGGTAATCTGGTCCCTCTGTGACCATGATAAACGTGTTTTCCACCATTGATAACAGAGTCCCTTTTTTCTACAAGAATTTAGCAGGTAGTAGGAGATGCTAGCTCCTGTTACGCTTGAGTTTTATGGAAACTGCAGTAAAATGGCTGGGATTTTCTCTTCATCTTCTCTAATGATGAAGTTTGGAGCTGGTGGACATATCCACTGCAGCAACTCAGCTGAAGATGCCCTTAGGAACTGGAATCTATCCAGATGATATTTTCACTTATCATTGTGGCACTTCCCTGTGGCAGCCAGACAATTACTACACAGTAGCTGTTGGACTGTTGAAAAAATCCCAACAACTTGAAAGCTCTTCTAAATCACAGCAAAGAGCTGTGTCCGTACCCTGAAATTTACAGAGCGTATTAGCAAGCGCGTAACATCAGTGACTGACTGGGAATCAAATGAGGTTTGCAACTTTTTTGATGGCCAGTCTCTTCCTGTTGAAGAGGGGAGGCAGTTTGTCTTGCAATCTGATATTTCTCTTCTCCCTCCCTCTCTAGCAGCTTGCAGCCTTGCTTTTAAATGTGACCCCACGGTATCATAGTAATGGTCCTGGGTGAACATGAACATTCTTTCTTCCTTCACCTCTCTTTCTCTCCTCCCACCCGTCCCAGATGAAGTGGCAGGTGGACTGAGTGGGAGCAGTATGAAATGAATGCAGAGAAAACATGTGACTCAGCAGTTCAGCAGGGAGCTGCTTAGCGGAAAGGCAACTATTCTCCTTTTCTCCTTGCACACTCTGGCATCAGGTTGCTGTTACCTCAGAGATGACAAGAGGCTCTTTACAGGTGGAGCTGTGGACCCCCCCCCCAGCACAGCAAAGGGGGGCTGCATATTATATTCAGCAGAACTTAGTTCAAGTAGAGAGGAAAGTTTCTTCTTCAAATTTGTTAGAAATGTTGCCAGTGAAAGGGGAGAAGCATTGGACTACAAATACATAGACCTCGGTTCTCTGCATGGCTTTCCCCCTTCCTTTGTTTCTCTCTTGATGCGTCTTTCCCTTTTGGTAATCGGAGTTTGGCATGAGAAGCAGACAGATTTCACCAGCTGAGCTTCTGAAGTGCAAGTCTACAGTACTTTTCCTGGCTAGCAGGTGACCCCCATTTTTCCCCTCTCCGCCGTTGTTCAAAGAACTCCACAGAGAACGCTTGTCTTCCTCAAAAGGGGCTTGCTGGCTTTCCCCATGCTAGCTTCCACTCATGGACAAGTTAAGTGCACAGGAAAATTCATATTGGTGGGTTATTCTCGGTCACACAAGGATAAATTAACCTTCTCAGAATTGGGGAGGGACCATTGCAGTGTCTTTCTAAGCAGTTTTATAATGACTCAAAAAGGTGGTTTTTTTGCATTTTATTACCATTTCTGTGTTTATCTTTCAGAACAGAGGACTGAAGTCAATTTCTTTCTCTATTCACTAATCAACAGCAGGTAGACATTTTGTATTAGTGGTTGTACTTAGTAAAAACTCAGTTTTAAAGCTGTACTGTGCATCCCGGGCACTGAATTTTACTAACAAACACACACAAAAAAAGCAAGCATGAGGTGGTGTTCTCTTGAATCTTCAGAGAGCCTGAAACAGTGTCACTGGAGAGCTGTTGAGTAGCTGAATTCCCCTTGATGGGCATATCAACCCATGGATCGGTGTGAATGAAATAGAGATATTTCCAGTGTGATCTTTTTAGCAAAAATATTTAGCTTTCCCAAGTAGAATCTGTGAATGTTAGAAATTTCAGTTGTTCCCCACACAGCTATGAATACTGGTAGCCTGGCTCAGCTTGTTCTTCCAGTCCAGGGTAGATATGCTTAGTGCAAACTAAAAGCGTTAGAAATTGTAAACTGAAATTCATCTCAGATTAAGTAGCATAGGGAAGGTAGTTCCACTTTTGTGGACCACTTACTTAAATTGATGGTATTTCTTCTTTAACCTCTCTTAAAGAGAGGAGTCTGAAGTCTGCAGTTGCAGTCTGCAGTCCTACAAAGAACCCACAGGATGGATACACTGGCTTCCAGTTAGATACCAAAGTGAGTTCAGGGCTGCTTTAGTGCCTTGCAGTGTTTAGTGGTAAATGTAGCAGGATACATGGATCTGTGTGGCTTGTTGTTAGTGTTTGAATTAAACTGTCTGATACTTTCTGAAGTAGCTCTCGATGTTGTTTTGCATTACAAATGCAAGATCTACCAATCACAAGCTCTTGGCAGCTAAAACTTGGACTTTATCCAGAGTGGAATTGGAAGTACTGAGGAGATTATACTGTTGTAAATCCCCTCTATCTCCAGTCAGTAGTAGGTAGCTGTGGGGTGCATCTGGGGATGTTTTTCTTTGCAGCTTTTAATTTGGATACTTTTAGGGCCTAGATGCTCTCCTCCTGGGCAGTATTTTATTCAGCCATTTGGGAAGCAAAAATGTATTGAACTCTTGTAAATAGAGTAGGTCAGGGATCAAGCAGTGTAGCAGTTGTCATGATCAGAAAGGTTAAAAAAATTAATAATGGAGGAACTAGAGAGAGAGAAATGCATTCTTAAGAGAAAATAGCATCTCCAGTTTTTAACACAGTGTAATTTTCAACATGATGAATTAGGAACACAGACAGAATCAAGAAGAAACAGACTTTGCTTGAAGGTGAATTTTATCTGTCTGTAAACAGTAATGATGCAGCTCCCATCATGTTTACTACTTAATATATTAGGTTGCTGTTGATAAAGAAGTTTGGTAGGAGTTTGAGTTACAAAATAGTGACCCACTAGCTGGTTTCCTGCAGAGTGAAGAATGTAAGTACAGAAGTTGTATTGGTCATGAAAGGATGAAAGGTCCCCTTCCTCTAACCCACTTCTTCCCGTACCACTGTGGTGCAAAAGAAAGCTAATTATTCAGTTTCCATCCTTATCATGCTGCAATGGCTAGCAAAAAAGAGAACATTTTCTTAGCCAATACTTTTCTTCTACAGCTCTATTCTTTGGATAGACAGGTTTTTACCCTCCAGCACAAGCTGCCACTTTCTCAGCTGCACTCCGAGGCAGTTCATTCAGCTTTGATGTGTCTTTCCAGCACGTAGACTTGCCTGCAATCAGGATGTGTTATGATGCGTGTATTTAACAAGGTCTTGTCCAGTTCTGTGAACTGCGATGCCAAGGTCTGTGTCCTGCATGTGCAGTTGAGGTGCATGTCAAAAGAAGCAGTAAACCTGAGACCCATCTCAGTAGCGTACTTTCATCTACAGTTCTTTCAGCAGTAGCAGGTCTCCCTAGCAGTCAGATGGAAATTTCAGTAGGCAGTTGCATTTTGACATCTGAAGATGCAGAAGCTGTAAATGGACTTATGACTCTGGTCTGAAATGTTGGTAATCTTGATGGATGTGTGGTATTGCTGGCATGTTCACACTTTGTGATACTTCTACACTGTAGTCCATTGCTAAAAATTCTCACTACACATGGCCATCATGAAGATTTGGACACGTTCAGAGGGATACATGCCTCAATATGCCTAAAACAATTAGGGACAATGCCACTGAGCTACTGTGGTGTGTTGGCTGTTACAGCTTGGGACTTGGCAGAACAGGTGAGGCCCCTTTTTCCCTCTTGTCTTGTGTGTCTGTAAGGTAGAAGCCACCATTAACAAAATTTGTATTTTCCAGTGAAGAGGTAGTACTATCCAATGCGGAAGTGTAATTCCCACAGGGACAGTCTGATGGATGTACATAAATGTCTAATAACTGTATGAGCACTGTCCTTTCATTGCTGGGGTACATTTTCTTTCTGTTATGAAAACCATTTTGTTGAGGAACAAGCCTTTCTCTCAAAAATACGTTATTAAGTCTGCCAATGGAGCTGTGCCAATTGCTTGAACAGTAGCACCCATGCACAAGAGAGGACTCAAGTTCCTTTTAAAATGTTAACTTCATTAGGAAATACAGCCAGGATGTAAGGTTCTGAGGGGTTGTTTTTTAGTTTTGTTTTTCTCTGAAGGCTTTAAATATGAATCAGTTGAGTTACATAGCTGCTAGTGCCTCACCCACAGCAGGATTTGATGGGATCGTGGCATGTTTGTTAGTGTAAGGCTTTGTTGACTTGCTTATTATTGCTCCAGTGCCTTTTAGTGTTTCAGCCAAGACTAGTACTCTAAGCACTTGTTTTTCTGAGTTATATAGGTGTTTTTTCATTCTTCTGCCTATTATGTACCCACATATGAAATCAGGAAAAAAAAAATACGGAGATGCAGGGGGTTTAAAATGGGCTTTGCCAGAGTTACAGAAGCCAGCTTTTACCTTCTGAGTGAAGAAAGGTGTTTCCCCACATGTGTTATTCCATAATATAATAGTGTTCAGTGCTGTGCCATGTATTTTTCGCGGCTTGTTTTGGTGGAAATGCTTAAGGAAAGAATACAAGATTAATGGATGCCTGGCATGATCTGGAAAATGCCTTTCCCTGAACAGCAAGGATGAGGTTAAGTTTATGGTGCTGTTTTGAAATTTCAAGTTGCTTTCACAAGCCATATGGCTGCTACAGATGTCAGAGACCTTTTAATTCTTCTGCCAAAGAGCTTTTTTTTCTAGCAAGTGTAGTCTTGTGTCAAAGCAGAAGCACTCATGGAACTTGAATCCCCATCTCTGTGATGCAGGAAATGAGGAGGATATCATGTGGATGCTATATTTCACTGTCAGTCAAATCACTAGCAGAGGAGAGGATCAATTCACGACTGGATGCCGTCATCCTTGCCAGCTCTCTCAAGACCTTCACGTTCACCTTGACACATGAAAGCTTCACTGGTGTCTCATTCATTACCTCATCTACAACTGAAAGAATCCTGGGCCCATTAGGGCAAACAATACAGGAATATAGGATTGCAAGATGACGTGTGAGTGCTAACTGAAGTATTGTTTAAAGGTGGCGTGGTTATATTAATACAGAACCCTAGGTGGGTATCATTATGTTTGTTAGAATCTTTTGGGATTTGTAGGAGAAAATTTTTGAGTGGACTTTAGTTAATACTAGACCCTCTCTTTGTATATCCAAGAAATGTATCTTTTCATCTATATGTATGTATTCATCCAGTTCTCTATTATTTTAGTTCTTGCACCTTTTGTCTTCTGTCATGTTAGTGAAAATACTTCTTGATAACAGTGTCAATTCAGCAGAACTGGAATCCTGAGCTTCTAGGTCCACAGACCAGGTCTCTACCTTATGAAGTGAAAATACTTCAAAGTAAGAGTGGTCTATTGTGCTTCATAAAGGGCAGTTGTATGAAGGAGAATGTGACTCTTACAATTGTGCGGGAGTTACTAGACAGCACTGGAATTCCAGGAATTGGACTTCTGGGCTGTGGAGAGGCACAGATCCCCATGGTTACAGACAAAGAGTGATGCCCTAACTTTGACATCTTTGTTCCAGAAGATGTGCTTAAGTGGCCTTCACATCATTGTATTGTAGTCAGGAATTTGTTTCCAGCCAGAAATGACCTTGTAAAATCTCAGGCTGTTGCAGGTATGAAACAAAGAGATTCTGTTTATCTGCTACATAAGGCAGCACCTTTAGTCAGTTAAAAAAAAAATCTTCTGAAATATGAAATATTATGACTTACAAAAAACAGTTGAAAGCTGAGTGTGAAATCTGCATTCCTTGGCTCCTTGCATTCCTTGGTCTGGTTGTTTTCACTGTGCATTTTGTCTTGAGATTTGGGGTGGAGTATGCAAGACAGGAAGTCATCAGAATGTGGAAAAACAGTAAATGTGTTCATTAGTCATTCTTAGAGACATTATTAGGTGCATTATTTAATGCAGATAAAGGAAAAGTAGAACTTAAACTATGTTTAGTGAAAATGGAAGGTTAGAGACTTCAGGAGCAAACAGTAACGAACTATAGGTGGGTAGATATTTATGAAGATTTAGATCTCAGCCGCAGGTGCATGTTTCTCTGCAAGGATGACAAAAATAGTTTCTGACATGAAGATTCTGTCCCTGCTAAATTTCAAATTCCTGTTCCAAAATGCAGAATATAAACATCCCACAAAAATAGCAGGAAAAAATTGGCAATCATTAACAAGTGTTTTCCTCTCAATTCTTGTTTGAATCTAGTGAGACTTGAAGCAGTTTAGAAGCTTGAAAATTTTCAACTTTAAGGACTGAGAAGCAGATTTCCCATGATCTCTTGAGCTATATTCCAGAAACTTTCTGCTTCTCTTGGAAAAGTGCTGTTTTCAGGTGGTTGTCTTCTAGCATTGAAAGATGAATTCTTACTGTGGCCAGACCGTCAGCTGATACACAGATATATTTAATTTCATTTGCGTAATTAGAGCTGTGGTTAGTTTATGGGTGCTTATCCGACTTAGAATTACTATTGTGAGACATTTAGAGAAATGCTTGTTGAGAGGAACATTTTATAGAAACCTGACCTCAACAGAACATGAGAAGACCAATGACGTGGCCTTTCCCTGGGATGCAGGAGGCTGGTTTAGGCTTAAGGCTACAGTGTTGTACATAGGGCAGCCTTGGGGCATTTTTCTTGTACAAAGATGTAAGTCAATAGTACTCGCACCCAATGAGTCTGATCTTTCACTCCTTTTAGCTTGTAAATTAATTTAGATCTACACCGACTCTTTTCAAAATACTGTTACTGAGGTACTAGCCACACCAGTGGTTATGTCTACTGAACAGAACAGCATTGCAACATTATTAAATAGCTCTTGAGTATGAATTCATCCAAGAAGTAGGTTATTGGAATAAAGTCTATTTTATTAGTGCTTTCAGACACCCAGCCCAAACCCAGAGCCTCTGAGTACTTCTCAGACACATAACATGAAAAATTCTCTATCTCAGAAATTTATAATCAGATTAGGCAAAGCAGAGAAATAAAAGAAATTGAGAAATTGAGACAGGAAGGGGCAAAATGGGTTCTCTGCTGTCATGTAGCTGGGAAGTGTGTAGCTAGGTAATAGCAGGTAGTTTCTTTTAAAAAGTAAAAATGAAAAAGTGCAGCAATGTAAATGAGAATTTGTTAACAACAAAGCCCAGAATCTGCACCTCCGGAAAGAAAGGGAAAATAATTTATCCACCCACACTCACTTTTTTCTGACGAATGCAGGTGAATAAAGCTGCACTAATAGAGTGTGACGCTCACAATCCTGAGCTGCGCTTGCTGAGGCGGAACGGAGAGGTAACCATCGTCTCCAGGAAAACAATAGCCTTGCAGCCCCCACCGTGCCTGCAGGGTCACATCCCATTCATCCCCTGCACATGTCTTTTTCACGTGAAGGTTGTTCCCGTCCAGCTGGTATGGAGTCAATGGATGAAGCTGAAGGACGGCAAGGAGAGCTGAACAGGAAGGAGCAGTCCCTGAAAGCCTCCCAGAAAACAGCAGTACTTGGCTGGCCACCCCGGTGGAATGGATTAATACCTGGAGACAGCATGTATCTGTTTGTCCTCTCACAGATACTGGTAAGGCAGCTTGCCATAGCTTTGGAATGCTGGGACCCTTCTTTTAAGCTGTGCTGGCTTGGGAGGTTTCTTCCTCATTCACTCTAGATGTAGCAGTGGGAATAGGTGCAGTCCTCTCATTTCTGCAGCCACATCTCATGGCTTTGTCTTGGGAACAGCTGCCTTTTGATGTCCCAGACTCCCATCCCATTTCCTGCTTCTCTGCAAAATGACTGATGTCCCACCAAATCCTTTTTCTGTAGCTGATACACATGGGGATAAAGACCCATGTTGTTAACACAGGGTGCAGAGGTGTATGTTGTGGTGTGTCCTTCACAGTTGGGGATGAGGTTATACCTCTCTGTGAGTGTGTTAAATATAAAATTATTTGTTTTGTAGTTTATGTTAACTCTGGCATGTGCAGCACCCTTAAGTGGTTCAAATGAAAAGTCTCCATTTGTGTGTGTTTGTGTGTGTGTGTGTATTTATAGTGATCCTATGTGAAACATAGCTATTTGTGAGAGCTTTGAGAGGGACCTTAATAGTCTTTTAATAACATCCTAAATTCATGGAACTACTAGTTTAGATATACAAGTAACAATCCTGAGAGTTCAGAAGTCAGAGAAACCTGTTACTCTTTCGGTGTTGCTCAGATTGCTCTTTCTGGGCAGCCCATTTGCTACTGAGGGTCAGAGTAAGCATGTATAACTCAGTGATGCACATCTATTAAAGAGTGAGTGTGGAGTCTGCAGTCTTTTTATTCCTGTTAAACTGCAGCCTAGAAAATACCTGACTTCTTAAAGCAAAAGTGATAATCAACATGAAATCAGTGCTAACTAAATTAGTTAATTATGCAGTCTTGAAATGAAAATGAATGTTTGTATAATGAGATATGCTAATTACGTCTTTTCTGGTTGATTGCACAGCTTCTCTGCACGATGCTGTGGTACAGCACTTACGGGACCATCCCAGCAGCTCAGAATGCCTTTGACCTGCTCTCTTACTTGCTTACCCCATTTAAACAGGTTTTTTCAGACGAAGGGGAGGTAAGTCCCTGTACTCCTCTCTGGTTATATAGTTGATGTTGGTAGTCTTGGGTGGCACTTCTAATATCTCTTCTGATTAAAAGTAAAATACGCATGTACTTCATGCATTATAGTGTCTTTTGCGTTGTGTGTATGTTCTGAAATGGTAGAAGAGTTTTGTGAAAACAGATGAATGTTTTATCTTTGTGATATTTGGCTGAATTTTTGGTTATGATGTTAGGTCAGCCCAGCAGATTTTTCATTATGTGCAAATTATTGCAAATGAAACCAAGCAATAAGAAGTCATCCCATTAAAGTTTAGCCCACAGTAAAGGGAGAGCTGGAACTTCATTTCTTAGGACAAATAGAAGCTTAAATTCTAGAAAAATGGATCAACCCGCATAAAAGCTGCAAATCACACCATAGTCAGTCACAAAAATCTATTTTTGTTGAGTGTTTAGAACATATCTGTGTGCAGTAAATGCATTTCAAGTGTACTAGGTGAACTAATAATCAATTATATCTACAGAGCTACCCCAGTAAAATTGCTTAGCTTCTCACCATGACATGATGACATGTATACCAGAATGATTCATCTGATAAATTACTGGTAATTATACCTAATGCAGATTTTTCTAGTGTGGACAGAACCTTAATTAAGTGGTGAGCAGCTACTTTCAAAAATCAGATTAAATATATTTGCTATCAGAATGCCTAGATCCATTGTACATAATCTTTGAGGCAGAGGCTTTGCAGTGCTAATAGAAAATCTGATTCAGTGCCTCTTGTGATTGAAGTACAGTGGAGACTGTTTTCTGTTTTCTCATAACAGTGTTTATGAGCTGTATGTCACCTGCTCTTTTGGGTTTTTTGAAAGAAGCATTTTTTCTTTGCCCTTTTGCTGTTGGCTTTATTATGCACAGAGCTCTTCACAGACTATTGCCTGTGTCTTATTTGCAGTGGCTCAATCATTAACAAATTGTTGTTCCTTACAGAAAATCACTGATTTGTATAATTTTGACTTACAATAATTGTCCTTCATGGAGGAAACTGATTCCTAGAATGCACCACAATAACACCCCAAGTATGACTCTCTGCAGATGTTCATGCATATGTTTGAGAACTGTTTATTATAGCACTATTTATTGTGCAAATTTACACTTGAAAAGAGTACAGGCAAAGAAATCTGGTGTTAAAATAAGCAAATGGAAGCTCTTAACTCCACATTTCTCATTAGCTGTACTAGTGGGAGAAAAACAGAGTAAAATTCCTTGCTCGCCAAAGCCCATTAGAACAGAATTTTGCACCTACTACTGAGAACTGCCTGAAATATAGACTACTGTAAAATGACTAAGACATCAGAATTAATTTCACTGCCAGTGGTGTGAATTAACCTGATGGTGTTTCACAGAATGTGTAGAAAACACAGAAAACTCCTCTGTGGCTGGGTTTTATTTAAGGATCCCCAAACCCAGTACTAAACTTTGTTTAAAACCCTTTGCCACAGTATAAAATCACACTGACTGTAGCAATGAAGTATTTGTCTAGTCTGAGAAATTGAGTTGTGGATTCAGTTCTCAACTTTGGCGATGCGTGAGGGTAGTAAGCAGAATTCCTGTTTGCCTTCACATAAAATCTGGGGTTTAGACCTGAGATGCGGGCTTAGAGATAGTTTCAGTTTCAGTCTTCTCCAAAGCCTGGCATTTTTTTGGTGGTGATGGCAGCTTTTCCACGGGTGAGTATGATATGAGTAAATCTTTATGGGAGATAATAGACACTTTGCCAAGAATGTGTATGCAGACACTGTACTGTGCCCCTAAATACTTCATGAATCGTTGTCTGTTCTGTTGTCTCACAGAGCTTGACTACAGTTGGAAGTGTCGTGGTATCATACATCCTGCTGTCTTTGGCTTCTCTAGGACTGCTATTTGTAGGATCTCTGGTAAGTTATGATACAATGCAAATTATATTCATGCCCTTTTTCAGTGAGTTTTTATAAGATGTCTAATTTATCCAAAGTTGTTGGTGTTACGCCCAAGTTGATTGTAAAGCATTGTTTTTGGGGCAGTTTCTGTATAATTATCTGCTCACTTTATGGAGAGGAATCAACCTTACACAATTTCTTGATGAAGTGGGGATTGCACTGATGATTTTTATTCTTTCCATCCACAGATGGACAAGCTATTTGCACTTAAATAGAAGGGATGTGGTCCAGCAACAGGACCATCATCCATTGACTTCAGCAGCAGAAGGAGCTGTTACAAAGTGCCAGTGTACTTCTGAATGTAAAGTCCTGTTAGATGTAGGCCAAGGCCCCAGGTGCATGACAAGCTTAAAGTGACATGACTACAATTAATCTAGTTAGCTGTCAGCTATTGGGTAGCAGGAGTGTATTGTGTTACTCCATTGGTCGTGTAACTGGCCCAAAGTGGTATGGTAGATGGGAGAGATATGGAGAACTCTTTCTTGTTAGGGAGCTCTAATTGAATGTGGTTTTTCATACCCCTCTACACTATTCTCTTAGAGTGGGAATGCAGTTACTGAACATGCAGACAGAGCATTGTCTCCTGTCCTTACGGAGGTGCACCCCAAGTGGCTCAGGTAGCTGAAGCTGTGCTATGTACATGCTGTTTGAGTGATGCACAGTATAATGAAGTACATCCTAGAATCATGGGACTGTAGGTAGGAAGAGATTGCTAGTCTAACGTCCTTCTTGGAGCAGGGCTCTTGCCCTCACTTGGTAAGGTCTGCCATGAATTTTTCTCCACAGATTTTGAAAACTGTCAGGGAAAGAGATGTATCATCTCTCTGTGTGCCTGTGCCACAACTATGTGGCACTTTTGGGGAAGAGCTTTTTCCTAGTGTCTAATCTGAATTTCACAGATCTAAATGTTTGAGCTGAAGTTCTGCAGGCTTGTGGCCACTGTCCCTTGTGGTATCAACTGACAGTACCAAGAAGTGTCTGGCTGCATCTCTGGAGCTGTCCTCCAAGTAGTTGTAGGCCACTGTTATATCACCCTGGCCTCTTCTTTGCAAGGCTGAACATGCCCAATTCCCTTCACCTTTTTCTTGTACTCTAGACCACTGACTTCCTTTGCAACCCTCTACTGGGACCACTCCAGTTTTTCCATATCTGTCTTAAACTGGAGGAACTAGATTTGTAGACAGTATTCAAGGTGTGGCTCCATCAGTTCCAAGGAGAGGGGAATACCTGCTTTGATTTGCTGGCCACACTCCCTGCTAGAAGTAATGCCATATATGTCATGGTTAAGTTCACTTAGAGGCAGTACAGTGACAAAACCATCTGTTTAATGTGTCAGGCAAATATACTTTCTAAAAACCATTCACAAGGCAAAGAATTATAGTTAATGCCTCCATTATTGTGATCATTGATGTAGGCAAGGAAGTTAGCCAGGTTTATGCAATTTTCTCCTTTTTTGATGCTGCTGTACCTTATCCAGATTAATTTTGTCCTCAAAATTAAACTTCTAGTGATTTCTGTAATTGCAAATACTAAAGAAAAAAAGAACCATCTAAGAATTTTCTAGGCAATATTGCAGCAAAACATTCTGGGCTGAAAATCTGAATAGCTGGGTTGTCATTATTTTGCATATTCAGTTATTTCTCAGTGGATGAAAACATTTATTGCTGACCCGTTCTTAGCACAGAAGGTAAAATTAAGTGAAAGCTCTCTGTCATGAAAAATCCTGATCTCTATTTGAACAGCTTTGCATGTGAGCTCTTGCAAATGAACATGAATACCAGGGTATATTAAAGTAGACTTGGCCCATTTTTGTGTTGGTTAAAACCTGTGTATAGAAAAACGTTTTCTAACAGTTTTCATGTAGGCAAGTTTGCGCTGGTTTGTATTCCTGTCATCTGTGCTAAGTTTTCTACTTAGAGGTGCAAATGTCACTCTTGTGTTACCCTGCTTTCTGGCTAAGTCACTGGGCAGCAGAGTGTAAGAAGTGTCTTGTGAGTTCCAACCAATGGTCCATCTTGCCCAGTATGTTCTCTAACATGGACATTAGGAAGGAGAGACTGTTGAGAGAGAGCACATGAGCCTTGTCCCTTCCTACATACCTGTTACCTTGCTCTCAGATGTCTGAGGTCATGCTGCTTTGCAATTTGCAAATATCTGCTTTTATGAGTATTTGTGGCATAAGGTATAACATAGTCATTGGTGGAACATTGAAAATGGTGATTGAACCAGGCAGGGTTTATGCAATCCCAGCCAGATGGACAACAAATTGTTGCATGAAGACAGTTTTCTTCATTTTCCCCTTGTCTCAGCTGAGCGCCCTCTCTCTTCCTCTCCCCTTAAAATGGATTTAAAACCATGTGCTGCCTAGAAGAGACCTTGAAAGGACCTTTTCCTACGGGAATTGCCCTTAATGACAAACCTTTCATTCCCAATGTTGAAGCTGACACTGTCCTGCATGACATCCTAATGTGGTTTTAGTAGCCTAGGAAGAGAATTTTGACCTTTTTTAGTGGCATTTTTCTAAATTCAACTGGTCATTTAAAAGCCATGTAAGAAAAGGACAGAAGATGCTTTACTGTAGAAAATAAGATCTGTTCTTAGTCTCAAAAGGATGCATGACAAGGCAGTATAGTTTGGCATTAGCCTGAGTGATACTACTCTTTGTTCAATGCTAGATGGATGAAGTTGGCCTAAGGTTCCAGATCCTAGAATTCAGAGGTGGGCTTGAAATTTTTAACTGAAGTCTGTGTGGAGGATTTAAAGTCTTCTAATCTGATTTCCAAATCATCTAGTCTACCATAGCATCTGTGCAAACTGATATGATACAGAAATTTTTTCGATTCATGCAATTTCAAACCTTTTGTTTATTTGTAATATAAACTTCAATATTCCATTTGTGTCCTAGAACTTCACAGAATTCATTATTTTATGTTAATACCATATTTTAATTGGATAATTGGACTATAGCACAGCCTTTACCCCTGGCCAAAAAGTGATATGAGCATTCTGAACCTCAGGATCAGGTACATCAAAATTTAGGCCTCTTAAAAAATTATGGGTTTATCCATAAATTTGGGATACATTGCCAGGTTATTAAAAATGTTCAGCTCAATTATATGTACTCAAGACAGCTATATATAAATTTCAGATGGAAAGCCATTAAATCATGAGTGGTATGATTTGTAGAATATGGTAGTAGATTTTTATTTTGTAAACAAGCCTGGGAAAGATAAGAAACTCCACAAAAGGACAGTGGTATCACATTGGCTTGCATATGATGGTCACAAGCACATTCCACTTCCACTGTATCCCTGAGTTAAGCCTGGCCAGCTCTGTGGAAACCTCTGTGGCTGAAAGCAGGTTTGAATGGGTAGATGTGAATCCTTGTAACATGCATCACAAAGCTACTCCTGCATGGAACATTCCTGTTCTCTTCAGTATTCTCCAATTCTAATAGAGAGAGCTGGGATGCTGCCCTAAGGACCTATGCCCTAGGCTGTATGGAAGGGCTGGCTACAAGCAGAAAGCTTCTTTAAATGTTTGTTTCCTCCAGTTTTGGCACCTACTCAGAGCCCAACCAGACCCCCCCTTTCCGCTCCAAGAGGACTGCAGACGCCAATCTGTGAGCCGGCAGCCTTCCTTCACGTACTCAGAGTGGACAGAGGACAAAAATGAGGATGACTTCCTAGATTTGGATCCTGTGCCAGAGACTCCAGTCTTTGACTGCGTAATGGACATTAAAGCGGAGACAGACCCAGCTACTCTGACAGTTAAATCCGTGGGCTTGCAAGAAAGGTAGGGTAGATGTGACTAACAGGGGAAAGTCTGGTCCCAGATGTTGTGGATTTCAGAGTTCTGTGCCTAGTAGGATGCTTTTTTGCCTTTGTGAATGTCACTTTAAAATGTGGTTTTAAAGTCAAGCACCTGCTTTTTTTCCTGTCCTGTTTTCATTGCAGTCATAAATAGAAGTATGTTAGCTATTCAACAGTTTCTAGACAGCTGTCAACAAGTGCTGTTCTAAAGGATCATTTCTTTCCATTGAATGCATCTATTTGTGTTTGATCAGTCTCTCACCATTCATGAAGACAGCAACTGCATAGCATAAAATACACTATAAGGTGGTGAAAGCTTTTACCTCTGAAAGAGGTGGGTCTTGTTGATTTCTTTTTTTATTTTTTTTTCCCTGTCACACTGGAGGACTAGTCTTTTCTCCAAAAGCAAACCATAGAAAAAGTGGTAGTCTTCATTATTTCTCACATTTATATAAGTTAATCCAGAACAAAATGAATTTGATTCAGATGAACCCAGTAATGAAACTTGGGGGTGAGCTGGTGTTCACTGCTTGAACCATAAAGGCAACTCGAAAAGAGAAGTTTTTCAGGCAAGTCAGGAGCATCTCAGAGAGATTCACAGCTGGGAAAGGGCAGTTTCAAGATAAAAGGAAAATCTTTTTCTGTTTTGTATCTTTTCAGTTGTCTTAGTGAAATAGAACAAAGGTCTTGATGATTGAATTCCTGTGAAGAAATTGTGCAAAAGTGATGGTGTTATTCATAAGAATGAAGTTACTGAAGGGCCCAGCATAGCAAAGTATCACCTTTCTTTATGTCTCAGTTTTCAAGCTTAATTGGAGTGCTAACCATAGTTAATGCTCATCTCTAGAGCTTAAAACAAAAGCCAGAACTTAGATTTTAAGAATACAATGCTGACTTTCCAAAGCTCCCCAGGACACTGTAAAAAAGGGATGTTACAGAAGAGGCTTTCAATTTGCACTCTGTGAGCTTAGAATGTTTTTTTCTCACTTTATGGTTTGTTATAACATTGTCCTAAAGTCTTATACCTTTTATTGTTTTATTCTACCTTTATATGAGATCACAGTAACCTCTGGGGCTTGTCCCTGAAGCTGCTGCTGTCAGTGAGTTTTGTTGGTTTTTCATTAAAGGGGGGATTGAGCTTGAAATATGTGAGTCATTTGTGCTCTTCAGTATCCCTGATTTCTTTCCATTTCTGTCATTTTAAAGATGGGACATTTCTCCTCAGGTGACTGCTAGCCTGCAGGAAAGACACTCACTGTATCAAGAGAATTGGGGAATATCAATTGGGGAGTATCACTTGGGGAATAATCAGTTGGTTAAAGTAATGAATTACAGTGAAAAACCTGTCAAATAACTGGAAAAATGGAAGCAATTGCTTGAAGTTCTCAAACTAGGTACAATGCGTGCACTTAAGATATAAACTTGTTTTCAACATACAATTGCCCTTGAGAGGACAGACATTGTTTCAGGTTTGAGCTGTGTCCTGACAAATTTCATGTACATTAAGGATTGGTCACTTTTTCTTTGGTGTTGTGTTAAATTACCCACCTATGCCTCTGGCATCCATTCTGCTTCTCTGCCTTGCTTTCCTCTCATTCTTTTTTAACCACCTACGCTATTAGAAGTGCAGTCAGCAGCTAAATTCAAGCACCACTGAATGTTGCTGAAGACAAAATAATCTAATTTCCTCATGATGAAGAGCTATTAATGTGGGTAGCTTCTTCTACCTTGAAAAAACGAAAAGCACTAATTGTCAAATGCATCTGTTTTGGGGGAGAAATGTGGTAGCTGTTTAATAGCGCACAGGAGGGTAAGGTCAAAATCCTTTGAAAGGAGTCACTAAAGATTCCGTGTCTGCCACTGCTGGCATTTCCCCATGACTGTGAATCGTAGCAGGAGGCCAGCTGCAAATTCTTTTGGGCAGACTCCTGAATCCAGGAAAGGGCTGTGATCCAAATAATGACTTCTGTCCTCTCTGTGAGCTGGTCATGCCTGCATGCTTACATGGTTTTTAATAGCTCCTGCACACACCTTCTAACTAGATTTTTCGAGTTGAGATCCATCAAAAATAGATTTACTGTGTGGATGTATAGAACCTTTACCTAGTAATCATCATATTGTGTGACTTTATTATTATGTTAAAGATATTTAAATATAGATTCACTGATGGCTTTTGAATCTTACTTTTGTCTATCATCTGGGAGATTAACAGAAGCTCAGAAATGCTTTAAAACTTTATTCAATAGTAGGCATTTTTACTTCCTTGTTTTGTTGTGTGGCTAACTTACAGTAAAGCCACTAAAAATTCTACATTCAACAGTACCTCTGTTTTTAATGTAACTGTTAAAATGTTGGGACCTTCATTTTACTCTTCTCATGATGTACAGTCGTGACAAGAACATTATTCAGATAGAAAAAATATTCACTGCAGTAGTTGGCTTTTCATGTCTTTACTAATGTTGAACAGGTAGTTTATCCCAAGATCTTACCCTGCTGATATTTCGGTGTTCAAAAATCATCTTTTAGTCTTGTCTACACCCATTTTCTTACAGGTAGTGACCAGAATGTCCCCATCAGAACCAGCTGGGTGGCTTTCTTAAGTTGTTCATCTGTCATTTCTAACAATGATGGAGCTGTTGTAAGCAAACTTTGACTGCTCTGTTTTGCAGGAGAGGTTCAAATGTTTCACTCACACTGGATATGTGCACCCCAGGCTGTTCTGAGCAAGGCTTTGGCTATGTCATGTCCCCACGGGAACAGTCAGCCCGAGAATACCTCCAGACAGCATCGAACATCCTTACTGAAGAGGAGCTGCACAAGAAAGCACTGGATCCTTTCATACTTCAGGCAGAGTTCTTTGTGAGTGTCTGATGCTCCTGGAAGAGAGAGGTCAATAAAAATGGGATGTTGTCTCTCTATAGAAGACCTTGCTATTATTTTCTGCCAGTCTAGAAGTAGTATGTGCAAACTCCACTTCTGTCAGTGAAGCATTTAGTGCAATTCCCAAATTTGTCATCCCTTGAAATTACTATGTCTGAAAGCTTTCGGTGATATTGTCACTTAAAAACTAGAGAATTGGTTCTGGCAACAACAACAACATATCTTTGTTTTCACAAGATTTTTATTTTTTTTTCCTGACATATTTTTTTTTTTTAACCAAAGGAAAAGGAAAATCACTGATATACAGAAGAAAAGCCACATTTGCTACAGACATAATTTCTGTAAATGTGTCTGGAGTTGTCCTAGGGATGAAATTAGTCCTAATCCACCCTCTTTGCTGTTGAATGCTTAATGTGGAGCTACTTTCCAAATCTAAATGTTTTCCGGTTACCTGAAACACAGTGTGGCTCTGTAATTCAGCAGAAGATACAGCAAGTATGTCTTACTGGGGTTTTTTTCTGCACAAAAATAATTTACCAGTTGTGAGCTTCTCTGTCAGTTGCTTTTAAGAGTCTGGAAATATTTTCTTGGCTCACTGTATCTACTAATACTTTAGCAGAAAGGTTCTTTGCCTCATTTTGGAAAAATATACTTTTACAGATGAAGCAAGTGGTTGCAAATTGGATTTCTAAGTAGTTTAGGATAAAGGTCAGATACATTTTAGTGTAGTGAGTACCCTGGCTTTTTAGATCTTTCATGCTATTGAGTCTCTTCCCTAATTGGTTGAGTGTCCATGTGATAGGTATTGTCGTGTTTGTCATATTTATTATATCTGACCAAAAGAAATGTATGCAAAATGCTGCAGTGGCTGCATTATGTGTATTAGTCAGGGCTGTAAATTCCTGCTCAAGATGGGAGGTAACCAGGGTGCAGACTTTGCGTGCTGAGATGTTGCAGGGCATGTGATCGAGAGCCATGTCAAATACTCTTTTAGGTATGAAATCTCAGCAGAGCAGGAGGAAGATTATGTTTTGCAACATTACAGCCCTTTCAGCCTGTCTTCTTCATGACCTCTAAGTATCTGAAAGGGAAAAACTAACACTCTGGTTATCACTTGCTGTCCTCCCTCCTTGTGCAGTTTCAGAAACAGGGGGATGGTCTGGGCTTCTGTTTTAAAATGGAGTATGAGGTGTCTGTGGTCCTTAATTCACTTAGTGCTGTACAAGTTGAAGGAAAGCAGCTTTTGTGTAGGCAAAGCCCTGATTCTTTTAAAGTAAAGCATCTACTGCTCTTTTAGGGAGGGAATGTTCACTTGGTGTCTGAACTGACTGCTAAACTAGTCCACATACAGTTTCATCAGTCTCTGAGCTACACTGTAGTTTTCAAGCAAAAAAAATAATGTTAGAAGTAGGAAAAAATACGCCTTGTTTCTCAGAGATTTTGAATTAGGTTTCCTGGTGTTCATAGAATTATTCAGCAGCCCAACCATCCCAAGCTATTTTCATTCTTTAATGAAAACTGAAAGAGCACAAAATGCTGTGCAATCAAAATGTCATTTCTGCAATTAAAAATTGTGAACTAGTTCTTTTTTATGAAATAGTTATCACCAGCTAGCTCTTCATCGTGTATTTTCACTCTGTCTAACCTGCTTGGTTTTCGAAGTCCAGATCCCAGATGAAGCAAGCAGCTGTTTCATTTTGGAAGAAAAGTCAGAGAGGATATTTGCAGGTCTAAATCCTGAAATTCTTACAAGATGTAGAGTTTGTACTCAGACAGTGGTCCTGATGATTTCACCAAGAATTGGCTAGCACGGTGAATGACTTAAGACCCAAAAACAGCCCATGGATCTTGGCTCAGGAAGAGTTTAGGTTGACTAAATACCAAGGAACAATTGAGAAAAATATGAAGGTTTTGTTCCTATGCAGTTCTCCAAATTGATAGGAAATTACTTCAACAAAATGTTCTCATCACTAATTGCCTCTGGTTAAAGCCAACAGTATACTCAAGTGCTTTGTAAGAGATAGAGTGCACATTGTCTTCTAAAGTTCCAAAACGGGCCTCCAGTTGCCCCAGGGCAGGTTTAGATTGGATATTAGGGAAAAATTATTCACTGAAAGGATGAAGCACTGGAACAGGCTGCCCCAGGAAGTGGTGGAATCACCATCCCTGAAAGTGTTTGCAAACATGTGGTTGTGGCACTTAGTGACATGGCTTAGCAGTGAACATGGGGGTGCTAGGTGAAAGGTCAGACTCAATGATTTTAAAGGTCATTTTCAACCTTAATGATTCCATGTTTCTATAGTCCATAATTTTAATTTTTTTCCCAGGGTGAGGCTTGTCTTACTCAACCACCCTGATTCCTGTTACCAGTCTGTCCAGTAATGGTCTCTCAAATCCAGTGTGCAGCAGCTGGGATGACGAGCTCTGCCTGCAAGTTCCCATGAGCCATGTACCTCTGCTGAGCCTGGTTGACACATCCCTTCTCTTCTCCTGCCTACTGACTCCAGCTGGCCGGAGGTTCCTCTTTGTTCCTCCCTGGCATTGGCTGCTTATTGCAGGGGATGAGTGGTGGAGAATAGGAAGTCCCTCCATCTTTGTATATTCTTTGCAGCAGCGATGTAGAGAGCAGGCAATCCCCAAATACCCCTTTGCTCTCCTTTTCCATGGAGCTTGACAGCTCGATGAGCAAAGCGGTGACACTCCCCCAGCTCCATGGAGTCAGGTCAGCACGCCAGCCTGTCATAACATGTGTCATACTTTGTTGCTGGTGCAACTCCCTAGCAAATTAATAACTTCCACCCTCAGAGAGGAAGCAATGTGAGTCAGAAAGGATGGTGCTGAGGTCCAGCGTTTTGGAGCAGTGTCTTCTGTACCACCTCCTGCATCTCTCTGTGCCTACACTTGCAATTCAGTTCTAATAATATTAGGAGTGAACATGTCGTGCGTGTTACTCAATGAATTAGTCACTAGGAGCATTTTCACCTGAAGGATTTCAGAAAAGAAAGCCAGTGACAGTAAAAGGAAACATCAATCATATTGTGGTGGTAAGTTGCTAGAAGTACTGTACAATATGTCCCAGCTGACTTCATCACTTTGCCTCCCTCACAGGGAGGACATAATAGACTTGGGGTTTTCATTCCTCCTGTGAATCTAATAATACTACCTGCTGTCTCTTATGTTTTCATGGGTTTTTGTTTTTCTTCTTTTTTAACAGGAAATTCCAATGAACTTTGTTGATCCAAAGGAATATGATATTCCAGGCTTAGTGCGTAAGAATCGCTACAAAACAATTCTCCCAAGTAAGTTTCTGCTTTTTAAGTCACTGGGACAGGGTGGTTTACTCCGCATGCTGGAGGGCTTTGCATTTTCCTTTCCAGAATGCATGAAGTGTACTGTTGCCACAACATACTGTCCAAAAGCTATGTTTATGGAGCAGCAGCATGGCTTTAAAGCATAAATCAGATTTCCAAAGAGGTAGAGAGCATGAAGAACCAAAATGCTGCTGATCCCCAGGGAAATGTAGGTTTTTTTAGTTACTAGAATTGCATAGTTTTGTTCTGCTTAAAAATTTTACCCAAGAACTTGGTGTGTTTATTAAGATGTTACTTAGTGATTTCTTTGATTAAATTTCTTTTCAAGACTAAATTCTAGCAACGTTATTTTCCTGACTGATGTTTTTTCAAATGCAGACTGAGAATATTAGGAGCTGGTCTGATGGCATTAAGATGACACACAAAAGAAAAGCATTTTTCTTTTCTATTACACTAGTATTATTTGAAGGTAGGAGTAGGAGTTTTGAAAACATTTTGGTACAAATTTTTACAAGTGTCATCATTTTCCCCTCTCTCATACTTTAACATGCTTTAAAAAGTGACACAACTGGATGTCATGCCTTGTTGTTTTGGGGTTTCTTTGCCCTAAGCTGTTGGAAGATGGTACCACTATCCACAGTAGTCTTTTGCAAAATCCAAAAGGTTGGATTAAAATGTCAGGTTAGCAAATATAAGTGCAGTGAGGTCAAAACTGTCTTCAGCTATACATAACAGTTAATGAATCTGGATTGGAAATGGTTTCAAAAGAGATTTTTTTAATGTCTTAGAACTCCAGCAGCTGCAGTCCAATGTGTGCAACTCTCCTGATGACTTTGTGCTCTACCTCAGACCAGAAGTGTAAAAGCATTTAATCACCTTTCACTATTGCAGTGCTAATGACTGAGGTGGTTTCTTCAAGTATTAATTCACTGGTTTTGCTGGAACAGGAGGATTGCAAAAGTGGGTATTGATTTCAGATGCCCAGGGTGCCAGATCTCTAAGTGATCTGTATATTCTGAATTCAGTGTCTGTTCATCTCAGCCAAATCTGTATCTCCTAGCAGCCACTGTTGTCACTTTGACCTCTTCATCTCAGATAACTGATTTCTAGCCAACCACCTCTCTAAGGGTTAACAACCTTATTCTGGTCTTATTATGATCTGAGTATTTTTTCTGAATGAACTTTTAGCAACTTTGTCCCTAGCTGTGGCCTTGGGATGGCTTGATATTGCTGAGGAAGGAAGAGGGCTGAGTGTTCAAACTTATCCCTCTGCTTCCATTTCACAGGGCTTGGTGCTGGCAGTAAAGAGGGGTTGCAAGGAACTAAACATTCTCTTTTTGCTTCAAAGCTAAGGATCCCAGTAAGCATGAATCTGGTCTGTCTGAGGACAGCATTTCATGCTGAGTCTGTGTTTGTAGTACTGTAAAAATGACTGTGTGTAGTACTGTAAAAATGACTTAAGATATTGGGTAAAGCACAATTTTTGCACAGATTTTATTTTATTCTTCTTTCTAAGACAGCTGAATTATTTTATGAAAAAGGGATCTGGTTTGTTTTTAATATTATCTTGTTACATATACACTGTTGCTGTTTTCTGAGGCCTCTGTCAGGGGAATGTTTCTTGTCAGTGATAACAAACTGGGTAGCACTGGTCAAAGTGGATTAACGTGGACCTGTGTCCATTCCCATTAAAATCAGTGAAGCAGCCATTGACTTCAGTGGGAATTGGACTGAACTTCTTAAGTGAAATAATATTTTCTTTTGTCATCTTATTAGAACAAGAATAATGCTTCATAAACAGCCTCAATGAAGGAGACTCAAGTACTGAAGAGACTTAAAATGCAAGAGACTGTTAATATTCTTTAATTTCTCTATAACCATTATATTTGCTAATAGCACATATTGGAGTTCAGTTCATTGCAAGATGAAACAGGGAAAGAGTTATTGTCATCTGGCTTGCCTGGATGCAAGAAATGCATGTTTATGTTTTGGGAGAAAAGCTGTTTGCTGTTATTTCACAAACAATATTCTAATGTCTGAAGCCAGAATGAGTCTGTTGACCTAACAGATTGAGAAATAATTTCCTGGAGCAGAAAACTGCTTTTCCAGAGTCATGCTGAGACACTGACTCTGCTACAGGACCAATTAAGGCAGGCTTCAGAGTGGGTGAAACTGTCACAAGGCTGCAAATTACCCCAGCCATCCTTTCCTTTTTTTAATGGTAACTTTTTAACATGGGGGTTTTCCAAGGCCATTCACATGTTGTGATAGCCACAAATGCATGTAAATGTCTCACTGTACAAAATAATCTTGTGTGTCTCTTTCCTCTGAGCAACTGATAAGCTATTCCTTATCTCCTTACAACTTTCAGATCCTCACAGCAGAGTGTGCCTTACCTCAGCTGATCAGGACGATCCCCTCAGCTCTTACATCAATGCTAACTACATCAGGGTAAGAGCTCCATAGCCAAGTGTGTCTGCCCAGCCTTTATCAGCCACTGTTAATGTAAACTAAATTGCAGCATACACTGGCTTTTGAAGGCATCCTAGCTGATCTGATTGCTCTTCTCTCCTGCTTACATTAGCTGAGACCCGAATCTCAAAGTGCACCTATACAGATTCAGACCAGACAGAAACATACTTCTGCAGTTCTTGATGCAAATTCCTTGTCAGCTGACCTAACCAAGGCACTGGATAATCAGCCTGAATAAGGCTCATGACCTAGCCAGAGTCACCTCAAGGCTGTTGGACACTCTTTACTGGAATTATGTGCGTCCATACTGTGCCTTCACTCCATGTACACATGTGCAGGAGAGAGATAGAGAGGAGAACTGGTGCCACTGAGTGAGCATTTCAGCCAGGGTAGCACTCTGGTTTAAAGAGCGAATCTTCAAGGTTGTAGTGGATATCCCTGTTGAAACTGATCTCTTGTTGTTTTGTTGGCAGGGCTATGGAGGAGAGGAAAAGGTATATATTGCTACTCAGGGACCGATAGTTAACACTGTCACTGACTTCTGGAGAATGGTGTGGCAGGAGCGTTCTCCCATCATTGTCATGATTACCAATATAGAAGAGATGAATGAGGTAATGATGTTACATTCAGTCTGTATTTTTATCTGTACTCTAGCAGGTATTTTCAGCATAGACACTAAGCCAGGAAACAAAAGTTAGTTCAGTGGCCTGTGCAATCAGCACCAGCATGAAATTCTTCAGGCCCAGAGAAGATGTGGACTTCTCTTTCAGTTCAGTTTACTGTAACTCCTGTTTTGTTGTCTGACTTCTCCTACTGTGGTTTTGCCATTTTCATCTCCCAGCTGACCTGAAACCTCTCCTAACCCAGCTTTTTTGGCAGGCAGCCTTTGAAGTTCGCTCTAAAGGAATCAACAATAGTACCCCATAACTGCTAAGGTTGAATATCTTTAATCAGTAGAGTTGTTGCTGCTTTATCTTGTATTTTATTATTATTTAATGTCTATGTGCACATTTCATTGAGGAAGTATTTGATTTCTGTATGATAATCAAAACTAGAACTGACTTGGATATTGAGGACACTTACCTGAATACATCTAGGGAATGCTTATGAAATACTGAAATTAAGATGCTGAAATATTTTATTTGCTACCTGCTTCCAGAAATTACACTGTTGTGGTGTTTCTGCTAATCCACCTAAAGTGAATTCTTATTTTTTTGCAGTTTATAATACTGCAGCCCTCCAGCTGTTCATTACTTACCTACTGAAATCTTTCCTCCCATAGCAGAGTTGCAAGAACTTTGTGCCTGGGCTTGAGCTCACAGGCAGGTAACTGAGCTCACATCTGCCTTTACTGGCAGTGTAAGATATGAGAAAGTGGTCTGGGCTCTGCATTCTCCCTCACCACTAGCAGCAAGGTTTGGTGGAGATATCCAATTGTTGTTTCTTAAGATGCAGCAGCAGTGCATGTCAGGCTTGTCTGTGAGAACAGATTAGTAATTTAGGTGAGAGATGTTCCTTTGTAGAAGTTTTAGACACTTAGAAGCCAATGAATATGGGCATACATCCAGCATACAGAGTTATAACAGCTTATCTGCCAGCTGGAGGCTTAGTGCCTGTAAACTTGCACATGAACAAGCCTTTAGCTTTTCATAGTTATAATGTAAATAAATTTAACCTTGAACTTCACTGAAAAAAAGACATGAACAAGACTGACACAAAATTATCATGGTTTTCAGGTTTAAAATGGTCAGTTATTACAACTAGCTCACTGAACATGTACTGTCAAGGCATTGCTGATGCACAAGAGAGTATGTTGCTGACCTAAATGCTTTGTTTTCACTAATGTTTTAGACTTGCATGTGCATGTATCTGAGTAGCAACACTGAAAAAATAACTTGCTCATTAATCAAAATTGCCAGTTTCTGGCATGTAAGATATTAAAATGTCATGACATGGTCAGTCCTTTTGAGGACTTTGAGATTTAAAGAAGATACAGAGGAAATGCTGGTCCTGAATGACATATCTGGTGATATGTTCTTCCACTATAGTTTTCATATCAAAATTGTATAACAGAAATGCAAAATAACCTTTATGTCTGAGTCGCCCCTTACCTGCCCTGACCAAGTGTTTCACCCCACTTACCAGTCTTGGGAAGCAGTGCACTGCAGTGCTGAGGCACTGTAGAACTGGTGCTTGTTACAGCCTGTATATCACAACAGAGCTGCTGAGTCTTTTCTGATACATTTTGTGTCAAAAATTTAATGGTGTCAGGAATCTCAGCCTTAAATACATGGTCCTTTCATGTAAACATCTTCTATATTCATTCAATTTATCTGCAACACATATTAATATATGAATAGCAGGACTTGAAGTACATAGATTCAAACCCAGAAGTTTTGTTCGCCAATGATGTTAGTAAGAGAGCCTTTATGTTCCTCCCCAGTGCAATGACTTCACTAATGTGAGTATTAAAAGCTCTGCACCTCAGCCCTCTGTCACTTCTAATCTGAACTGACAGACAGCCCACAGAAATGAGTGGGCAATCTTACTCCACTCCTTTGAGCAGAGCAATGTCTGTGCTATTGATAGCTGTTAGCACTCTTGACAATTCTTACAGTGGATTCTGCAGTTCATGAGTAGAAGAAAAACACAATCTACATAAATAACTGTAGAGAGACACAGTGGGCCACACTCCCAGTGGGTTATTAACTGATGTACTGTGCAGATGGAACAACAGTGATTCTCCCACACAAAAATTTTGACTCAGTAACTTTGCAAGGTACTTTTCTGTTGTTAGTCTTTCTCCTCAAGTGGAATTACATTTGGTGGGGGAGAGTGAAATGATTCAACTTGTTTCCTTCAAGATTGTGTACCGCTGTGTAAAAGAGGAATCTTACAAGCATCATCTTTACTGAGGTTTGTTGAATAGCAGATACCTACTCCCCTGTGATAATGAAATAGTATCTCACATTATCACAAGGGAACCTTTTTTTCAGACTCTGCCTCATTCACATCATTCCTTGTCCATGAACTAATTTGCACACCATCTTGAGATGCCTGTCTCTGCCTTTGCATATTGATTAGTTTAGAAGAGACTGCATACAAAACCCACAGTCTTTTTAGTCCTCCTTCCAGGATTGGAGTGCTTACAAATTTTCACTGGCTCATCTCTAGTGTACCCAGTGCCACAAAGTAGATCTGCAAATGGACTATAGTTTCTGTATTTCTAATTGTCAGGTGGTGCTGCCTGCATCTCTTACTGGTTTTTGGTGAAATTAATTGTAGTAGTCCAATATCTCTCACAGCTATTGCTGCATTTTAGTTCCCTAGCTTTGAAAGATTCTCACTGACAATTTTAAGTGGATTTTGGTACATAATCTATTTCCCAAAACATCTTCACTCATGTTATTTTGTTCAAAAACATATGCAAATGATCATTTTATATTCAGAGAGCATTGAGCCTTTATAAAAAATAGAAAAGCTGTATTTTGTGTTTCTACATCAATATATATGCAGCACAGATATATTGGTAACTAGTGTATATTGTACTAATCATTATTATCTTAAGAAAAGATTAATCTGAAAACACAAGCACATTGCCATTGGCCTCTCTAATGAACCTTCAAAATGCACATCAGCTGCATAAAGATAAATAAGGATGTGTGTATTTAAAAGCATTGGTTAGTAATTACTTGATTTGTGCATTTTTAATTAAGTAATCAGGCTATTATGGATGCAGCAAAAATCAGCTGAAATGTGGTCCCTGTTTAGTAAGTGAAAGCTTGTACTTATTATAGAAAAAAAATTTATTCATATTCAGCTATGCATGTGCTATATTCAGTTTCAGAGGAGAAAAAAATGAACCTCCCTTGATACCTGCTTAACTCAATTTGTTTTATATTGCACACAGAAATGCACAGAATATTGGCCAGAGGAACAGGTCACCTATGAAGGAATAGAAATCACAGTTAACAGGGTCATACAAGCAGACGATTACCGTTTAAGGCTCATCACCCTAAAGGTAAATCATTCAAATGTACTTACTGTAGCTTAGCTGTCTAAACCTATAAACGCAGATGTTCAGGGAGAGTTGTATAGAAAGCTTCTGCACAGCGTACTGCTGTACAAATACCACTTTTCATTACTGAAGTCGTTGTAGCTTTGCCCAGCTCACCAGCATGAAGGCTACAAAAAAATAATCAGTCAGAAGTTTCAGCTGTGTGTGTACAGTCTGAAATCCACCAGGCCATTTGTAGTACTGTGGGGTTCATTGGGTAAGGAACCAGTGACTCATTCTGTGCCTTTGTCCTCCAGGTTCATTCATCATTTAGAATCAAATGTCAGCCCACAGAGAGCTTCTTACTTTGCAAGTGCAGTTTTATGTACCAGTAACGATTCAATCATCTTGTGGCTAGAAAGCTTTAGCACAGTTTTAATTTTTTAAGTACTTAGATACTACTTAATCTAAAGTACCAGAGTCCTATTTTACAACTCTTTTCATTGCTAGGTACTAGAATATCAAGTTACATGTTTTAGGAGCAGTCTGATTACATAAACTTCATATATCTTTCATCTGCCAGATCTACTCCAACCTCAGTATAACACAACAATTTCTTTCCAAGATGAAAAAACTCTCCTTTCATCCAATCAGTTTCAAGTCTCTTCAACCATATGCTAATAGGCAGAAAGCCAGCATATGATATCCTGTGTCTGGATTCAGAGTGTAGAAAGTCTGTCACTCGCGCTTTTGGCAAAGGCATCAAGGGGAAAATCACACTCCCTGACAAGTGGGAAGTGAAGAATATTTACATGTTGCAGACTTGCAGCTCATCTGGTTTTGTTTTTCAGTTAAACAATGGTTTTGTTTTCCATAATAGTAGGGCAATGTCTCTTTACCCCACCCCCAAAGTCAGGATGTGAACTGTTGAGTTCTAGAACTGAAATAAAGATTCCATTTGCTAAGTTACCATTCCCTAGAGCTGTACCTTTGTCATTTAATAGCAGTAGTGGAGTAACAGCTCCGAACCATGTGTACATTAAGTGACTTGGTAGTGAGCACTGGAAAAGCCATGAATTGACTTCTGTTTTCCCTTGAATAGGAGTGATCAGAAATATATGATTACTGCATGTTTTACAGAGTGGACTGTCATTTTTGGCTCAGTATAGGGGACAAGATTTTGCAAGTTTTGGGAATTTAGAAAAAGCTCAGGCTATAGGCAAGGCTTGTTTTCCGTTCTCAGAGAAAGCTGCCAGTGTCTAGCTACTGAGTCATGATCTCAGCTACAGCATACATGATGGTAGACTTCAAACAGTCAATTCAATCTTTCTTCCTCCAAGCTGTTCCCAAGTCTTCTCAGTCTCAAGGAACCATCAATAGAGAATATTTTGTTAAAGAAGAAGTTTACAGAACCACAGAGGTCTCTAAGGGCTCTCTAAGCAGAAGTGTAAAACTTCTGACACTGTAGACAAAACTAGAGACATTCAGAGTTCATCATTAGAACTTTGTTTTCTGTTCCTGTCAACTAAATGATTTAGGTAGTGATTCATGTTTTTCTTCAGATGACTTTTACTTTTCTTTCAGTATTATTGACAACATTTTTATTATAATTTTCCACAACTGAGTTAAGAATTGGGTGTTCATAACTTCTGTGACTCACACATAGTCACATATTCAAAAGCAACTGCATTTCAGAGCAGTGTTGATCAGATTTACTGTAGTGAGCACAAGTGCTATTCATGACAACCAGTTATGCTCTCTTAAAGTATTTTCTCACTGGGTAAATAACCTTAGGCCAGGCTCTGTGCTACGATGGTAAGATTCTCTTTTCCTGAAGTGAGCTAGACATAGCCTTAAGGATCCTATGGCTATGCTTCAGTGAGCACTTTAAACCCAGTGTAAGATGGAGCAGCATGTCAATGAAGTTGAGCCTCCCTTTGTCCAGCTCTCTTGTTCTGACCCTTGTGACATCTCCCATGTGCCCTCACGAGCATTTGTGTCTGTGTGCTAAGCCAAAGGGAGAAACTGATCGATCCAGCTGAAAATTAATCCATTGCAAGAAAGGAAAACGATTTAACTTGATTGCTTTCCCAGTCTAGTTCACTGTGAAGCTGTGCAAAAGCTCTATCATCCAAAGAGAAGAATGGAAAATGGCACAACCATGGAGCACTCTTAGCATCCAGTGACTGACAGGCATAGGGAGGGACTTGTGAGTATAGATGACAGAAACTATTTTCAGATTTTTTTGTGCCTTGTTCTTTAGAAAGAGACAAATTTGTTTTGTTTTGTTTTTTTTTTTTCCTCTTCACCTCAGCCGGCCGTGTGTTGAAAGGAGGGTTGTGGATGCTAACACTTCTGTTCCTGGACCTTTTGAAAACATTTACTTAGCCCTGTGCCAGCTGGCTTATGTAATGGCCGCAAGGGTAAGGCCAGTTCCCAGAGCACCATGTTACTATTTTGCACCTTTAGAAATCAGACAGAAGGGTATCACTTTGAACACACGAAATCAGAAGCTCACAGTGCTACTTGGCACTCAGAAAAGGAAACAGCACATTTGCTTATATTCATAACCATGCTGAGACAGAGAATCCGAATTTGTGTCTCTCAAAAAGACCTGGACTGCAGCTAGATACAATTCCCACCTTCTGTACTGCCTCTGAATTTCTCACCATGCCTAAGAGAAGAGTAGAATTGACAGAGACCGATACAAGTCTGTCTGTCAGAAGACATAGAAAAATAAGTTCCCATCTCTCTCCCTCATGTATTTATCTAGCTATCAGAGACAGAGATACAGCTCCTGGCTCTCTGTCTGTCAAATACATTATGAAAGCAATTATGTCACAAGCACAGCTCTGGCTTTGCTGAATGAATCTGTCAAGAGGGAACAGACTGCCTGGAGTGTTTTGCACACAGTTCTTGGCACTAAAAGAGCAGAATGCTTTGTGGGGGGAGGAATTTTTTTTTAATTTGTAAGGCAATTTACTGAAGTGCAGTCATGATATTTGAAGTCCAAATTTCTGTGTTGTGTGGCTTCCCATTTGGATCTCTGTTCCATTTAGCATTCACATAATGGTTGGGGTTGGAAGGGACCACTGGAGATCATCTGGTCCAACCTGCCTCCTAAAGCAAGCTCACCTAAAGCAGGTTGTATGGGATTGTGTCCAGGTGAGTTTTGAATATCTCAGAGAATGAGACTCTACAACCTCTCTGGGCAGCCTGTTCAGTGCTCTGCCACCATCAAAATTTTTTTTCCTCATATTTGGATGATACTTTCTGTGTTTGATTTTGTGCCCATTGCCCTTGTCCCATAGCTGGGCACTACTGAAAAGAGCCTTGCTTCATCCTCTTGACACCTTCCCTTCAAATCCTTCTAGACATCGATAAGGTCCCCTCTCAAGTGTGACTTTTCCAGGCTAAACAGTCCCAGCTCCCTCTAAGTGAAGTGCTCCAATGCCCTAATAATTTTCATGGCCCTCCACTGGACCCTCTTCAGTAGTGCCTGTCTCTTTTGAACTGGGGAGCCCAGAATTGGGCACAGCACTCTAGGTGATGCCTCTCTAGGGCTGAGGAGAGAGGCAGGATAACCCCTCACAACCTGACAATACTGCTGGTTTTAATGCACCACGGAACACCATAGGCCTGCTGGCTCGTGGACAGCTTGTTGTCCACCAGGTCCTTCTCCACAAGGCTGCTTTCCAGCTGGTCAGCCCCCAGACTGTACTGGTGCCTGGGGTTATTCCTCCCACGTACAGGACCCTACACTTGCCTGTGTTGAACTTCATCAGTTCCTCTCTGTCCAACTCTCCAGCCTGCTCAGGTCTCATGGAATGGCAGCACAGCTTTCTGATGTGTCAGCCACTCCTCCTAGTTTTGTATCATCATCAAAAAATGTGCTGAGAGTACACTCTGCCCCTTCATCCAGGTCATTGATGAGTCAATTTAACGGTGTTGGACCCAGTAGTGTCCCCAGGGGAACTCTAACCACAGGCCTCCAACTGGACACTTCACTGATGATCACAACCCTCTGAGCTCTGCTGTTCACCCAGTTCTCAATCCGCCTCACTGTCCGCTCATCTAACCTAGGCTCCCTGAGCTTTCCTATGAGGATGTTACTGAAAACCGTGTCAAAAACCCTGCCGAAGTCAAGGTAGACAACATTCCTGCTCTCCCCTCATCTCCCCTGCCAGTCGTGCCATCATAGAAACCTTTCAGATTGGTCAAGCATCATTTCCGCTTGGTAAATCCATGCTGAATACTCCAGATAACCTTCTTTTCCTCCACATGTGTAGAGGTGATATCCAGGGTGAATTATTTAATCACCTTTCCAGAGATGGAACTGGTGCTGACTGGTCTGTAGCCCCTGGGTCCTCCTTCTTGCCTCCTTTTTGAAGACCAGAGTGGCGTTGGCGTTCCTCCAGTCTTCAGGCACCTCTCCTGTTGTCCATGATCTTTCAAAGATGGTGGAGAGTGGCTTAGCAGTAACATCTGTCAGCTCCCTCAGCACTTGTGGGTGTGGATCCCACTGGGGCCCATGGATTTGTGGGTGTCAGGTTTACCTAAATGCTTTCTGACCCAAACCTCATCGACCAAAGGAAAGCTGTCTTTTTCTCCAGACTTTCTTGCCTTCAGGGTCTGGGATTCCTGAGGGCCACTGCTGGCAGTGAAGTCATGCAAAGTAGGCATTCAGGCATAACTCTGCCTCCTCTGTATCCTCCACCACCAGGGCTCCCACCTCATTCAGCAGTGGCCCTACATTTTCCCTCCTCTTCTTTTGCTACTGATATAATTGAAGAAACCCTTCTTGTTGTCCTTAATATCCCTTACCAGATTTAATTCCAGATGGGCCTTAACCTTGTTACATCTTTACATACTTTGACAACATTCCTGTATTCCTCCCAAGTGGCCTCTCCCTTTTTCCATATTCCATATACTTCCTTCTTGCATTTGACTTTTGCCAGAAGCTTCTTGCTCATCCATGCACGGCTCCTGCCCTCTTTGCATGATTTCTTACCCAGAGGGATGCATCAAACTTGAGCTTTAAGGAACTGATGCTTGAATATTAATGAGCTATCTTGGATCCCCCATCTTCTAGAGCCCTAACTCAGGGGATTCCTGCAATGAAGTCTTTGAAGGAATCAAAGTTATCTCTCCTAAAGTTCAGGCTTGTAGTCCTACTTATTGTCCTTGCTTCTTTCATGTAAGATCCTTTACCATCTCTTGGTCACTGCAGCCAAGGCTGCCCCCAACTTTCACATGCCCCACCAGTTCCTCTTCGTTAATACAAGGTCACCTCTTCTTGTTGTCTTTCTCCACCACCCGTGTCAAAAAGATCTCATTACTGCTCTGCAGCAATCTCGTGGACAGTGTGTGTCCAGCTGTGTTGTCTTTCCAGCAGGTTGATTTAATCCTTTCAGCCTTAAAGGGAAGGCTTCGTTTCAGTATCAATTTACAATGAGAAGTTCTTATAAAGCTTTTGTTGTGTTTGTCTTCACTGGATTGCAGAAAGGAGAAGAAGTCAGAAACCTGAAACATTACTGGTACACGTCTTGGCCAGACCAGAAGACACCAGACCAGGCCCCTCCTCTGTTACAGCTAGTACTGGAAGTGGAAGAGGCCATGCAGAGTGCAGAGGAAAAGAATGCCCCTGTGATTGTTCACTGCAGGTAAATAAATATTGTATCTGAATTCTAAGGGCTTCTTTGCATGCAGTGACATAGTGCAGATACTGCCATATAGGCCATCAGTCACACATGTGAAATCTTGCCCAACTGCTTCTGAAATATGCTTGGAACTTCAAAGCTTTAATGACAATAATATTCTATTGCCAAGTGTTGCTTTCAGATACAGACTAAGTTGAACATAGAAGCTGGCGGTGGCGCAGTCACTTGTAAGAACAATTCCATTTCATTCGCCTTACCAGTAATATATGCCTTTAATTATATTTTAAGGGCCAGGTTAGCAGAGATTAGCATACTTTATGTGAAATTGAGCAGGAAGATAGATGCAAGCAGAAAAATAAGAACATTCAACTTTCAAACCCCCTTCTTTTGTAGATTTCTTCTTTGTTTCTTTTTTTAAAATAAATCATTATTAGGCTAAAGATAATAATTTAAGTACAGCACATAAATGAAAGAGTGGCAAAGCTGATTGCAGCAAGTACTAATCAATAGTCAGGAAATGTAGGCAATTGATAGTAAAACTGAAGTATCAGTAAAAATCCCTGGCAAAGATGAAAACTTCTGTGGAAGGAGAAAAGTCTTTACAGTGGTTTGATGCCTGATGAGAAAGTTGTAATTATCAATCAGAGCAGAATAAAAATAGATGAGGATAGATACTTCCCTTCTGTCCTCAAAAAGAAGTGGGATGATGTACTTATCATTTGTAGATGTGATGAAGTAAGTTCTTTTGCACTGCTAACTCGGGAGCGTGTTAAGCATCAACAACCACTATTGAATCAGATATGCCTGTTGATTTTTATCCAAGAGTGTTTTTAAAAAGTTGATTCACAGCCTCTAAACCATAAAAGTTTAGTAGAGATGAATTATAGTTCTTGGAAAATCGAAGAAGTTCCAGAGGTCTGAAAACAAGTCCTGTTTTGCCAGTGTTTGGAAAGGTTAAATGTTATTACTTGGAAGCTACAGTCTGTCCTCAAAACAGTTATTCCAGGTAAGTAGCAGAAAGCCTGATAAAAGATGCAGTTGTCTTGCCAGGGTAATCTTCTGTAATTTCAATAACATACATTTTGCCAGATTTATTTTTGCACGGAATTTTACTTAATTTTGCATAATGTTTTCTAGGAAACAGCAGATGGTTGCTTTCCAAAAGCCATAGTAAATGGGTATTATGCAATGAGGATGTTTTTAAAGAGCCTCTTGGCACAAATGTTTAGTAGCCTGGTGTCATCAAAGATCTCACTATAAGCCAATATGGAGTAATCACTATTAAAATGCTCATGTGATACCACATGGTCAGTTTTTCTACCTGTGTTTTAAATCAGATGTTGAAAAATTGGTGAGAGTTCAGATGAAAATAAGAAATGGTTTGTAAGAAGGTCTTCTTTGTCCATGGAAAGCTGTTACTCTCTAAGAGCTCCTTGAAGCACTATGGTATCTGCTGCTTGTCACCATATCACTCTTGATTGCATATTTGTTTTGTCCTCTTTGTATGGTGTCATCCCCATGACGCAGTAATCATCTGGGTAGAAATGGGGCATTTTTATTTGAAAAAAAACTACCAAGAGACATGGTGATAAGACTAAGTATTCTATGTGGATAATGTGCCACCCTTGGCCAGTCTTGGAAGGATTATGAGGCTGTCTCAGCCACTGAGAGACCTGCAGCTTGTCCTGGGACAAGTGCTATGTCAGTGCTGTTTCATTTATCTAAAAATGGGTGTTGTTCCCTCCCTTTGCAAAGCACTCTGAGGTTGCTGGACAGGGAACAGTATCAGGAGTTGTGTGCTGTGGTCTGTTTGGTTATAGCCAGGTGGAAGATGAAGAACTTGTGGGCAGCTCTGAAGTGTGGACTCCGGTGTTGTTTGTACATTTGTCGCCAGTGGTTTGTATTACAATTTTCTCACAATGTAAATGAAAGCAGGATTTCTTATAGTTTGTCAAGTAATTATTCCTGAGTATGCTCACTTAATTAGTTCATTCATAAGGAGGACTTCCAACATTTGCTGGTAGTTTCTTAGGTGATAGGAAGAATTCACAGCTTCTATAGCACTGTTGCCTTTCAAAATAAATTCAGTTCTGGTCATTAACCAAGGACTGTATCAGATACAATGGGGTTCAGGAAAATTCAAAGAATTTCTTTGATAGTGAATTTGTTGTAATCTGTTCTAATTCAAATTACTAGATTGCAGATCTGATCAGAAAATGGCATCACACTTACTATAGTGCTGTTAGCTTTAATTATTTAAGTAAGAGTTGTTTGTTTTTTTTTATTCTACCTGTGAATGAAAATAAATTTCAAAGAAGCTGTTAGAATTGAGACTTTCAAAGCAAAGTTTGCCTTCAAAGCAAGGGTTGCTGTCAAACCAAATCTTACTAAGAAATGCAGGTGCTTTTTTTTCAGTGGTTCAGTGGGAGGTTCAACAACATATTGGGTCAAACAGTATCTAATAGTCTATTTTTAGCACTGTATGGGCAATGTTCATTCTTTTGCTGTGAGTGGCTCACACTTAATTGTGTCATCCCACTGAAGATAGTATTTTTTCCTAGTTATGGTTTTCCATCTGGAAGCACACAGCTGGCAAAGGTGTTGGAGGGACAAAAGGTATGATGGGGTCTGTGCTGCTTTAATGGCAGTCATTTTACAAGAAAGTTTTAAAGTCCTTCTGACATCTCTGCTGCCTCTCTCTGCTTTTCCTTTCCTTAGTGCAGGCATCGGGAGGACTGGCTGCTTTATTGCCACAAGTGTCTGCTGTAAACAGCTGAAGAACGAGGGCATAGTTGACATTTTGCGAACAGCCTGCCAGTTACGGTTAGACAGGTAAGAAAGCCTTTCCTTTCCAGAAAAATAAGAAGAAAAATGGTAGTATTTCCTCTTACTTAAGGAGAAACAAATAGAAAGAGGGGAAGAACAAACCCAAGTGGAGACCAAGAGAGACACCATTCCTCAAAAGAAGTTGTCATGTTCTATGCAGTTCTGACTTCTAATATTTGCCTGAGCAATAAACCTTAATGAACTGCCCTAGAACTGAGTTAGATTCACAGCTGGCATCAAAATCTGCACAGCTTTCCATCTCCATGCAGCAAGGGGTGGTGACCTTTTACCAGCTGAGGAGTTGGTGCCATGTTCATACAGAAGCAAAGGCTCAAAGACCTGCTTTACTTAAGTTCAGAGCCACAGATCATCCCTTTCCTCCCAGGAGAAGTAATGAAAACTGGTCTCATATACTGGAGCTGTGAGCAGTGATGTGAGAGACATTGCGTCGGAATGGAGACTATGCACAACCTGGAGTGTTTGCAGACATATGAAAGAAGCTGTGAAAATCTCCACAAATTCAATGGTTTCCTGTTAAGCATTTCTTAACACACCACCTTGAATTTGATTATGAAGTAAACAGACTTGAATTTTGTACCAGAGATGTTATTTTTCCTCTCCCACTGGTTTCAAGTGCCATCAAAACATGTCTCAGTGCTCTCTCTAATGATAATGATAAATGTAGTCGGGGGAAGAGATGTCACGAAAAACATACCAAAGATTTTTCTGAGGGGAAAAAAAAGAACCTCAACCCCACGCTGAACTTTATTTCAGAGAAGAAATTATGCTCAGTGGGAGGCAAAAAATGAAATGCTTGCTGCCCTGCTGAGGCTCTGATAGACAGGGACCTGCAGGGGCTTAGAGATTTGGCTATTGCAGTGGATTTAGCCCAGACAAGGAAAGGCTTCTTGAGAAAAAGAAAACCAGGATATGAATAGTGAGTGCTGATTATCTATGGTCCAGTGAAGTATCTGTCTGGATGTGAAATATCTTGTCTCTGACTAATGTTACACAGGAAAATCACCACACAAATGAAGGCTGAAGGCACCTGCTTACAAATGTGTGTGATACAGCAGGGCAATTGCAAATATTAGCTTTGAAGGAAGAGGGGAACTGGCAGTCATTTTTAGACTCTGAAGAAGGGAAATTGCACTTTAAGGAAACCATAGGGGGAAAGGAAGACTGCAGGAACCTCGGTAGCTGCCATGTAGCTCTCACGAGTGGGATGGGATAGATGAAAGCCATTTAAATGTCATGGGGTAAAATACTCAAGATGGAAAGCGTCCTTCCTACAGAAGAGCATGATTTCTTCAAGGACTGAAAAACAGGGCTTGTAGTCTCTTGAAAGTCATGCTGCCACCCACTATCATTTTCACTAACTCCGCACAAAAGCCCCAGGAGAGTTCAAAAGTAGCATAAGAGGTTGAGAGAGTGTCCAAGTAGCTATAGGAAGGATGATTCTGTGTCTCCTCCTCTTGCCTGATCATTACTGTCTAGGATGGGAAAGAGTCACTGGGGACTTAGGGAAAGAAGGCTGAATGCAGGCCAGAGTGGATGTGTGAAGGAATGCACCTCCATGCTTCACGCAGAAGTAGAGATGTTGGCAGTAGCCGTGAGAACCACCTTTGAGGTTGCGGTGGGTATGGAGAGTACAAATGTGTTTTTCCCTTCATTCCCTCACAAATCCTTTTGAAAAGTTCTGTGCACTGGGCTTTGCATCTGTGGCCAACAGATGGTCCTAAAATAACCTAGTATGACTAAGGAGAGGAAGTCATCATTCCTGCATCCTTCCCACAGTGCTGAGAGACATTTGCTGTCAGTGCCCACAATGCAACTCAGATTTCAAAGGTTTCTGTGGCAAATAGAGGTGAAAACATAATTCTGTGCCAAAGCCCGGACAGCAAACACATGTCATGGTGTGCATATGTGTGGCAAGGGAGGAAGCTACCACATAGCAGGGAACTGGATAAAAAGGAAAATAATTTCCTATGGTCTGAAACTCAATGGCCACCCCAGTGCTTCTGTTGCTATAACTTCAGGGTGTGCAGCCCTACTGTTAATGGACTTCCTTGGTGAGAAATTGTGAGATATGACTAATGTTCCTTGTGTGGCACAGTCTGACATAGATATATTTCAGTGCTGTGGAGCACAGAGAGACTGAGAAATGGATTGACTGTGAGCTTGTATTAAGTAGAGCAGATGGGGAAGAAACAGTCAGCTAGGATTTATTTATTTTTTTTTTTTGAAACTCGGTGTGTGTTTCTCACCTTTGCTAGTTCATGAGAGGTTGGAGAATAGGTCCCTGCCTTCTCTGCTCATTGTTAAGTGTTAGCTGAGGCAGCTGCCTAACAAAATAAATGCAGGAGGATGAAGGACAAGGTTGTCTTGCCCGCTCATCTCCCCCTTGCTGATATGGTTACTGTGTGGCCCTTAATGGTTAAGCTGAACCCCATCGAAAAGGGCAGTCCCCAAGGAGGATGCTAGCAGTCTGCTACCCCCTTGGCTCAGAGGAAACGACGTTTCATTCATTTCCTCTGGTGAGGTTTCTAAAGGAATGTACCACATATGCTCTTCCTCAGACTGACACAGTCTGGTTGGCTCCAGTCACTCACAGGTTCCTATGTTCCTCAACCCCACTTGTCATTTCAGCCTCTTTTTGGCACCATGCTCCTGAGATCTGTGCACCAGCACCAGTGCTGGCACAATTCTGCATACACTGTCTCTGAACTTGAGCCACAAGGTTTAATTGTCTTCATAATGGATCATCAAGAGATCATATCACTTTTGATGGGGTACTCTTAGCAGAATTTCAAATGTTAGTAAAATCTGCATGAAATGAACAACTTGATTCTGATTATTTTTGTTCATTTCTGTCTCCAGCTGTAGTACTCATGTGTCGGTTAATATGCTACTTGCAGAAATACACAGGCTAATGACACATGGAAAATCAAACTACTTTTGCTCCTGCTTGCATTTCCTTCCAGGTTTTCAATTTTTAAGAGCTGAAAAATAAGCTGAATGAAAAGAGGTTACTGTGCTGGAGGGTCTTCTGCTATCAAGGTGTGCACAGCAGTCAACTCAGTTACAAATCTGGGTTGTCCTTTCTAAAGTGACATGGTCTGTTCCCAAATATTGCTGTCCTTCCCTACTTCTCTGGTTAATTTGCCAAAAGCATGATGTGGGATGGCACAGAGGAAAGAATCCTCTTTGCAGAATGAGAAAGTTGCATCAGTTGACTGGGCTGGTCTGTCTTGGCCTGCTCCTCTTTAGTCCTGAATTCAGTCCCTGGTGCAGCTGTGAAGTCTTGGATAAGACTTCCCCTCTTTATTCCCCTACTCCCATCTATCTCTCTAGCGCTTTGGGGTGGGAATTGCTTTTCACAGAATGGCTCTTGGAGTACCGGTGCTCAAGTGACATGAGAGTAAATGATGATGGCGGTGCTTTTTGGAGGAGAGCCTCTGCCGAGGAAAATGAATGTAAAGCCCATCCCTGTTCTCACTACCTTCTGTTTGTTGCTTAGCAGAGACTTTCAAAATGGAGCTCCAAGTCAGACTTGAAGCTGGTTGCAATCAGGGGGCACTTCTCACTCATTTCAGAAAGCTTTGGAATAGACCTTTGGTGTGGAGCACAAGCTTCATGTTAGCTGTGCTATTTCCTCGTGTGTTTGCATGTAATAAGACTGCTGTTTCACTCCTCTCTTCTTCTTGCCTTTCAGGGGAGGAATGATCCAGACTTGTGAGCAGTATCAATTTGTCCATCATGTCATGAGCTTGTACGGAAAACAGCTTTCTAGAGCAGCAGAAGAATAAGTGTTCATGATATTCCTAAAGGCTAAAGCCAAGAGAACTTTTGACTGCGTTCAGATATATTTCAGATCTGATAAGAGACACATGGTAACCTGGCCGTCTTAGCTGGAAAGATATTATTTTACTTTGATATTGCTTTTATGCTCTTGTTTGCATTGACATTTAAGAGCTGAGGTACGCCTTGTCTTAAACAGATGTGACAGGACATAATCTTCACCAAAAAAGGCTTATTTATACTGTAAATAATAATAGTAGCTTCATTTGTTACAAAAGCAAGGGAAAAAAAACAGAAAAAAATCCACTGTCTTCAGTTTGCTATTTTTTAAAAGGTCATTGCTAATATATCTAAATACAGTGTGAAACTTTTTGAATTGTCATGCTGAAATGTGCCGTATGTTGACTAAGCTTGAAAGTAAATTTTTGCCTCTTTCTGATTGTTTTTACATATAAAATTACCGAATACTGTGTGTATTGTAAATCTTCTGAACCTCTGCATTGAAAGACTCAAGTAGTAGATTCCCATTGAAATGATGTTTCACACATCATGTTTGCTTTTTATTTTTTCTAAAGCAGTCCCCTACCAGTGTTATCAGAACTAAGGGGGAAAATATTTCAATGACATGAGTTGAATTCTTGCCTTGAATTCTTACCAGCAGTGTACCCCAGTATCATGACAGCTGGGTGAATCTGAGTAGAAATTCATCTGAACATAAATGCTTCACGCTTTACCTTTTCTTTGTCAATATTTGGCCATCTTAGTCATCTGGCAAACAGATTTTATTTCTGCAAATAGTTTCTATTTTTACATAGTCAGAACACAATCAGAATACAATTTCTCCTGAAATCTGAGATTCAAAATCAGGTGAGGAATTTTTTTAGTTCATCTTTATTAAAAATCTGATAATAAAATTACTTGTATTCTATGAATTTATACTTGTCTCAAAGCTTTTGAGGGTAACCATGTGTCCAGTGCCTATTAAAATTAATGCAAATCCTATAGGCAGCTTTAAAAAAAAATCAGTCTGAACTTGATGGCTGCTTTATGATGAATTTGCCCTCAAACCAAATTTAGACAATCATTAGCCCATTCTAACCACTGGTCCAGGCAGCAGTGTTTCCTTTCTAGTAATACAGACTGCTGCCTGTGCTTTTTGGTTTAGACTTCAATCAGGCTGGGAATACTGTAGTTTGTGTTTAATGCTTAGAGGTAAGCACACGTTTTAGTGCTTCATTGAGCAGAGAAAAATGGAGGTACACAGGATCCTTCACATGAAAGACGAATGTTTTGTGAATAGAAGCTCTAATGACCTACTAAAAATATTTTTGCTTCTCTTTATTTGTAAAAATAACCAAAACCCACTGCTTCTATTAGTGCAGAAGAGTCTGCGAATTTACTGCACTTCCTAATCAGGAGAAGGTAAAGCAGCTCTCAGAACAAAAAGGGCTGATCCTGCTCCCACTGATGTTTTGCCATTGACGTCAGCAGGTGCAGGGTAAGGCCTGAAATGTTACGCCTACAACTTCATCACTGTGGGGAAAGTTTCCCAATATTTCAGTACACATCTTTGTGTTTATTCTGTATCCATGAACCTGTAAAAATCCTGTCTGCAGGGTTTGCATGAATATGTGGCAAAATGTGTTATCTTTAAACCACTTGATTTTATTGCTGTATTTAAAATATTTCCTTCAGTGAAAACCTAGCAGGAAGAACTGGCATTCTTTTTTAAAATACTGGTGATAGTCATTAAAGAGAGCAATAAACTTAAGCTTTTGAGCATAACATGACTATTAGTTTTATGTAGATCTTGATAGCTATATTATGCATGTGCTACCTACTTTTTCAAAGGGCTAACACTATTCCATTTAAGCACTTCTTAAAAATAACAAAATAACAACTGATATTCTGAATAACATTGAAAGTGGAACTCCCTATAAATGTTTTTCAGCTGTTCAGTGCCCTTCAGTGTCAAAACTGACTCAGTGAATAAAATTGCTTCCTCTGTCATCAGCTACCATGCATCTGCTAAAGAATATTTGTTGATGATTGAGAGCAGTGTGCATATAGGAGGTAAGTTCAATGTATAAGTTGCCTCCTGCATAAGGAGATTTTCTAGAGGAGAACAGCTTTATGGCAAATTAGGTATAAAGGGCTCCAATATACTGACCTTGAGGTCCTTTCACAGATCCTCAGCATGTGTTAGTTGGCAGTGCTTCACTGACTTGAGTAGAAGTGAATGATTTATACCAGTGAAAGAAATCTGGCCTACTGTCCACTCCCATTCTGTGTGTGTGGAATGTCCTGATAGTGTGGTCCTTGATAAAATCAGGTTTTTTGGCATCAATTCACTGCTACAAAGCACAAGTCAGCCTCGTTGCGTGGTCTGGTGATGAGGGCTGCACTGCTGCCATCTCTTACCAGGCAAGAGCAATACCACTTGGTCAGGATCAAAATATTCAAATACCTCTTGAAGTGCTTTTTGTCTGACAGATTTGGAGCTAATCCTCCTGTTTACTCTTTGGCCTTATCATAATTAACATATTTCTGTCTCTTTTTTTCTTTACATTTTTTTTAATAGAATTTGAGATCTGAAGGACCTTTTATCAGCTGTTCTGATCTCTTCTGACAGCAGAGATAGTCTTAAGAAGTGCTTAAGATTAGCAGAAAGGAGGTCTGGCCGTGTGCAAGCACTTGAGATGAGTGGGGCTGCTGCTTCTGTAATCAGTGTGTTTGAAACTGAGCTGACAATAGGAGCTAAGCTGTGTTTCTTGCTAGACTTGTCTTTTTACTCTTTCTCTATTAAATGAAAATTCCAAGCATACTTCATCCACTCTGGCCTGCTCACTGCCTGGGACTCTTTGTACCAGAGACTAAAGCATTAATACCTTCCCAGAGGACTGAATTCCTCTCTCCAGATGGGTAAGCATATAACAAACATGAGATGATTTTATTTAGAACCAACTGTGATGCTTCTGTTTCATAAGCTTTTTCACACTTTGAAGAGGACAGAGCCTAGCTCTATGCCTCAGTTATTTGCTGGTAGTTTAGTCAATGGTCACCACACTTAAGCAGTTTTATCCTGTTTATATTTCTGTCATGATAACAGACTAATGGCACATTCTGTCTTCATGCAGGTAGTCTGAGATCAGAAGATACCAAAGTAATGTAAAAACAAAAACGAAGATTGCACTTCAGTGTAAGAGCTGTCCCCAGATAAAGCATGACTCGCTCTCTGAAGGATCAAGATAAAGATAATTTGGTCAAATTATTCTTAAATGTCATCTACATAGTAGTCATGTAAGGAAGAGAACTGCATTTCTTCCAAGACTTTCAAAAGTATTTATTTATCCTGGGCTTTTCCTCTATAATTAGTCTGCTTTGGAAAAATCTTAACAGGTGAATTTGCAGTTGCAAAATGGACTTGAGAATAAAGACAGGACAAAGCAGTTCCTTGGTTCCTGTCACTTCCCTGCTGTCTCTTCAGTGGAGGAATCATGCAGCTTGCACATAGATGGTCATGCTTTATAGATTTGCTCTGGAGAAAAACCAAAACACTTTTTCTGAAGTACATGGGGATAACCTTGTTTCTTCTGCCAAGTCTGTAGACGCTTATTTCTTGGTGTCTGCCAGAGTGACTGTCACCTTAGGATAAAGTAGGGCAGCTCAAGAAAGCTTTTTCTCCTGCAAGATAAAAAAAAAAGTTCCATTCAAAAGCACGGAAGAAATACGTGAATGAAAGCAGCATTTGCAGCTTTGTGCATAAGGTACAGGCAGTGAAAGAACTGCATGCTCTAGGCAACACAAGCATTGATTTCTAGTGTCTTAAAGTGAATTTCACAGATTCACAAAGAAGTTAATTTCTTCAATTACATGCAAGGAAAGAGAAGAATCCACTATCCTTTGAGCATTGATAGAGATCAGGCTCCAGCACCTGAATACAACAGATGCTACATTCTCATGGCATGGTGTGAAAGTCACAGAGGGGGTGAATTAGACCTCCCCAAGCCTGTGGGCCATGTAATCCCCAGCAGGCCAGCAGTGTCAGCTTTACTCAGCTGATAGCCAAGCTGAATGAAGAGAAAGACTGAATTATTTACTCAGAATTAAAAGCCATGTTGGCAACAGAGCTGGCAATATGGCCCTGCACATTTGAGGACATAAAGCTTAAACAGTCTGGCAAAGGACTCAGGTATTGCAGTTCCTGGCCCTTTCTCTCTGCTGGACCATGCTACTCAACTTGCGTTCCCTATTGCTTCTTTATCTCTTATCTTATGCATGTTGCTGCTTATGCTTAAAATAGAATTAAATAAGTCATTGTATTGCACTATTTTTAATCCAATATGTTGATAGCCAATGTTTTCCAGAAATCATCTCTTTCCTTGGACAGAGCCTGTCTTGCTAGACTCTCTTCAAAAGGCTCAACCTCTTCTGCATATGTCTTCATCCCAGAATTTTGGGCAAAGAAATCTGCAGTTATGTGCATCTTACAAATGGCATTTCTCTGTTGAGAAGCTGTTGTGTTTGCCTGAGTCGAAGTTTTCTATTTTGTCTGGCCTGAACTCCCATAGTCCCAGTAGCAGGTGCAACTTTCCTCTGAAAAGGCAAAGGCAACACTTCTTTCCAGGAATCAGCAGGGAAAAATCCTGCATAGATCTCCCTTGCATGTTTAGCTTCTTTGCTGGTGAAGTGGACAACACAAGGAAGCCTGTCAGGAATTAAATCAACGCTAATAATGCGCAATGGAAACCTCCTGTTGTAAATTAGCTTTGACTCCTTGTATCTCAAAGAAGTCATAGGATATGCTCCTTGCATCTCAAAGGAAACCATATATGATTGGTTTTACTACATCCACTGTTGTCTTGGTATTTAGGATGTTGTGAGGGATACAGAAAGCAAACACTCAGGCAACAAGGTGTTAGTCTGGATAGGTGAGAGGAATTGGATTGTGTTGGCAGTGTCTTGGTTTTTACTGGGGAAAATACAACTTCCAGTCCGGAAACCAGGTTTCTCTGTAGCTAAGTTGGACTCTTGTTCCTGAAGTAGAATACTGAAGAGATAGCTGAAGGTTTGTTTCTTCCTACATTTGTTAAACAAGCAATAAATAAGACCTTATCCACTCTACAATGTGACCAGTCCCATTTCCACACAGTTCTGATTTGATCTGTGTTAATAGAACACAAGCTTCCAGACAAGGGAGCACAGAGTTGTCTGTCTTGCTGGATTCCTTCTTTAGCCTGTGAAACAGCATATGTTTATTTTGGATGTCTGTATGTGGTATTTTTTGCTCACTGGAAAAGTTGACAATGTTTCAGCCTGTGCACTGTGTTTTCTTGGGTTTTGTTAAACTTTTCACCTTCCTCTTTCTTTCCTAGACTAGCAGAAATCACCTAAAAATCATCAGGAAAATGTGGTGTATTCTTGGAGAGGGATGGGAGGCTGGGGTGTCCATTGCTTTTTCCAGAGTTTACCCCTACAATTATTCCCATCAGCCTGTGGAAGCTGGCTAGATTTTTGTGTTCTTTGGTTTTCTAACTTCCCATGTTTTGCAGAGCATAACCCAAGTGCCTCCTTCAATTGAATTTAACATAAATACGGATTCGATCACAGCACTCTGCTCCAAACAGATGTCATTTAAACAGTTTATGCCCACTGTATCTTGTTAAGCCTTTGTTGCAAGCAAGATGGGTAGTTTGTGTCCTGCAGAATGGATAGGCCTTACCCACCTAAAACAATCTCCTGCGCTATTGCAGTGATGCTGTGGTTAACACCAGTAAAGTAAAAAAGAGCTAAATATACAAGCTGAGATCTGTAATTCATTCCCTCCTTGAGAAGTACCTTTCCCATTAGGAAGGAAGTCCTATTCCATATGAAGAAGGGTGGCAGAATCTCATATTTATTAAGAAATAGAAGAGAACTGGTTAAAGAATGACCTCTAATCTAAAGTTGTGAACTGATTTTCTAAAGCACTGCAACCCTGCTTGAGTAACTGAATGAATTGGCTGGACTTGGAAATGATAGAAAGTGCTGCATGTACAATTTTAAAATAAACAAAGCCAAAGCCTGGAACTGTGAAAGCAGCACTGGGGAATGACTTAAACATCAAAGCAGGAATTTTTGAATGTTTAATTGTTTGAAACCTGGACCCACATATTTTGGTTTTAGCATTTAAAAAAAAAAAAAAAAGCTCTGGTAAATTGTTTCATAGTCTGCCTTTGATCAAAGTTTTGAAATGGTGTCAAAATCAATCATAAGAAAACCTGGGATCGGGGTGGTAATGTTCATTTTTAAATAAACAGGTATCCTTTTGACCTACAGAATGTTTATTCCTTTTAGCATCATACTTGAAGTTTTATTGTCGTGTTATTCCAAGAATGAGAAACTGCTGAAGCCAGTGCAAAGGATGTAACAACACAGCCCACCAGAGGCCAGTATGTATTTAAATTTTGACCTACTCAAAGCCATGTTTGTTCAGTGTGAAGGGACCCAGGCATCTTCCTAGGAATGCAACAAGCTACACAACTTCATGTGAGCTGAGAGACACAGAAGGGTCAGTAATGGTTGTGAAAGCTCCTGTCCCTTGGTAGGAACAACCAGGACTTTATCAGCTGGGATAAAAAGGTAAAATTTACATAAACATATATTCTCAAGAATGCCATAATACTTTGTGTTCTGTGGCTGTGGTCAGGCAGGGTGGAAATTGGCTGTGTGAGTCCAATACCTTTGGATTCAAATCTGTTTTGCTTTTCCTTTCCTTCCCTTTCCAAGAAAGGAACCTTGTAAAGTACCACTCTGAAGTGTAACTAAATTTCATTTTCAAAAAAAATTTGTGGTCAAGGATGAAAATTTTGATCAAGCAAAAGAAATCTAAGTAAATAGAATTACATTTTTAAGGTGAAAGGAGGAACTGATTGTTGGCTCACTTTTATGCCATGTCACTATGAGCTTTTGTAGGATTTGAAAATCCAGATCTGAAGGCATGCAGAGCAGTAGAGCAGGTGAGCAAAGCAGCATCCCTTCTCATTTTAACACTTGGTGCTGCTGCTCTGGATTTGCCCCATAATGGCTGAGGGCAAGAGACATTCTTTTCAAGGGCCTCTGGGATTATAGAGCAACATCTCATGTCTTCCAAACTGGTCCAAATCATTGCTGTCACCAGCACCAATGACCATTGGTACACAGGAACAAAAGGGTGAGAACAGGACAGTGAGATAGGGCAGCAAAGGGGGTGGGAACACCTTTGGGCAGAGCAGGAATAAGGAGACAGAACATTTGTGTATCATATAGGCAGCCCTGGAGGCAAAAGCCAGCTCAGTATGAAGATCACAATATATATATGCTGATGAGGAAAAAGCATCTCCTTGGGAGAGTGCCTAAAAGAGACCACTTCTGGCATATCTATAATTCCTTCTGGCAACAAAGGAAAGTCACAAGGTCATATGGCTTTAACATTGTCTTTCCTGTGGGCTGTATCTTCTAGATTGCTATGCATAATCCTAGCTTTATCATTTATGCCCCCAAGTCTTGAAAAGACTCTTGGTTTGATTTTTGTCTGCTCCAAGATCTTACAGCAGCATTACAACTGTGTCAGAGGCTACAGTTCCTTACTGTGTCTGTCCCACAGAACTCTTCTTAAAACTAGGGAGCTACAGTTTCTAGATGACTAATACTCATCCCTCAAAGACTACAATCAAACAGTACAGTTTCCCCAAACTGCCCTCCATACATGGACCAATCTTGGAACAGCTATAGACAACAGAGGTGCCACTGGAAACAGGTTATCTGGTGACAGAACTATTTCCTACAGTATGCTCACATGGCCTCCCCCAGGTAGTGCACACCAAGATGATAAAAGGTGAGATGCATTTGTGCAGTGAATTTTGCCTTCATCTGAGGCGGGAGTGTGTGGTTTTATTCTTCTCACAGGCCAGCACTGCTATTGCAAGACTACATCAACCCCTGCATCAGCCTTTTATTAGAAATGTTTTGTCTTGCTTTGATTATCTTGGCTTAAAGTAGCCTTCTTAGTGTCTCCACACTGCAGCGAGGACAATGACACTGTTCCCAACCACATGCACTGGGAGCAGGCTGTGCACAGGCCCTTGTGGAATTCACAAATCCCCCTGTATGTGATATGCTTTGGAGAGCTGGGGAGGTCCCTGATTAGAAAGAAGTGCAGTGAAATAGTCTAAATGAATAAGCTGAAATAGCTCATGCTCGTAGTCAAGTTTCTGCTGATTTTCGTGGCATAAAATTGAGATATTTTGCTCTTAACCACAGAAAAATAACTCAGCTTCAGAGAGGTGTTTTCATGGAGCTTTAGCAGCTAGTATTAAGGGACAGCTCCTTACTGGTCAGTCTTTGGGGAAAAAAAAAACCAACCAAGATTTATTTGAACTTAACAACTAGTTAATAGACTTCATTCTGATAGAAGAATGTAGCTCTTTGAAGTTTTATGCAATTGAACATTTTAAAGCAGAAGGATTTGTCTTAAATGATGGACATTTACCTAGACATAGGGCATGAGCAGCACTCAAGAGCTTAGTGCAGCTTATGCAGAACAGAGTAAGTTCTAATGGGCTTTTTGATACATCCAATTGTGATGTCTTCTTGAATGACATCTGACATCAAAGCACCTTACAGCACTCCTGCACAGCAAGGCAGCCCAATTTTCTCATTGTCTAGATGACAGGATATATACAGAGAGAGCAAATTACTTGCCCAAAATCCTGCAGAAATTCAGGAAAGAAGCAAAGAATTGATCAGCAGCCTCCTACAGACAGCCAGCACTCTTCCTGCTGCATGAACCTTTCTCTCTCAAGAGTTTAGGTGATTAGTAGTAGCTTTATATTTGGGGGCTTCTTGTTGTATCCACTCTTTCCCACTCCTGATAAACAAATCCTGCAAACAGTACCCTGCTCTTCGCTTAATTAACATACTTTTCCTCCAACCAAAGAAGTGTTTTCCAGGAAGTCTTCTGCCTTGTTGCAGCATTCTGACATGCTCCTTTGAGATCCTTGCTGGAGAAAGCCTCCCTGAGTTTGTGGGACAACCTTGTCTACTGACAGCACCCAAGGGTGAGTAACAAAAAAATTTTCTGGAAGACCTTTTGCTAGTTCATTACAATAATTGACTGTATTTTCAGGTGCTCTTAGGTATATTCACTCATCTCATGCAAGGAAATACAGTCTGTCATCTTTTATAACCAGAAGAGTGGTAAACAAAAAGAAGTGCAAACTGCGGTTACCTATATCCATCCTCACTGTTTTTGGAGATATTTCATGGATCAGTCAGATCAGTGGGAAAGCTGCCGTTCATTTTAGCTGCTGGAAACTTGTCCTTATTGATTTAAATGCAGCAGTTCTTGTTTATGCAAAATTCATGATTGAGTGATTTGGCTGGGGCTGGAAGAATGTGACCTTTAATGCATAAGTAAATAAGCCTTTCTATCATGTATAATCTCTCCCATATGACAGATCTGTGACTGTCTAAAGTGACAGAAAGATCATATGAGTCTTTATTTTTTGAGATATATTATCACAAAAAGTCACAAATCATTCCTGTCAGTGTGCAGAGAGCTGCTAATGAAAGAATTTTGTTCCAGAGTGGTACCTGTGATGGATGTAAAGTTGTAAGAAGTACAGTAAGTAAAATAAAGCAAGGTTAATCTAATCTGTTCCATAAAGCAAACAGGAAAAGAAACCATGATTTAAAATAAACTCAGAGAAAGTAAGTAACAGGCCCCTGTTCCATTTCAGTCATTCATTCATTAATTCCAGTGTTTCTTCTTGAATTTTAGGAGACAAAGCAATATTCCGAGATAAAGTTAAAAGCAAACCAAGTCCTAATGTAAGATGGAAAAGAGAGAGTGGGTGCCAATAGAAGAAGGATCCAGAATGATTTTGACACTGTTTTTAAAAAGCATGTGCAATTAGCTCCTTTTTTTTATTACTAAACACACTAAAAGCTAAAAAAGGAAAACTTAGGCATTAGAGTATTCCTCAGCAACAATAAAAATGTCCCAGTTTGCAGTCAGCCTGCTGCAGTTGTGCTGCTTCCAAATACTTTTTGTATTTGAAATACTATTTGTGTGCAGATAGGGCAGTGTTTCTGATCAACAGAAAAGCAGCATCAGAGCAAGAACCATTACTTTTGTTACTTAATTTTCTGTTCAGCATAGTGAGGCCGGAATGCCTCTTGTGTATCACAGAATCGTAGAATGGCCTGGGTAGGAAGCGACCTTAAAGATCATCTTGTTCCACCCCCCTGCCATGGGCAGGGACCCCTTTCACCAGGTCAGGTTGCTCAGAGCCTCATCCAACCTGGCCTTGAACACTTCCAGGGATGTAGCATCCGCAGTTCCTCTGTGCAACCTGTTTCAGTGTTTCACCCTTACAGCAAAGATTTTTTTCCTGATATCTGATCTAAACCTACTCTCTTTCAGCCTGAAGCCAATCCCCTTTGTCCTGTCCCTATATAACTGCCCTTGTAAATAGTCTTTCCTCATCTTTATTGTAGGCTTCCTTCAGGCGCTGGAAGGCCACAATTAGGTCACCCTGAAGCCTTCTCTTCTCCAGGCTGAAAAATCCCAGTTCTCTCAGCTTTTCCTCACAGGAGAGGTGCTCCATCCCTCTAATTAACTTGGTGGCCCTCCTCTGGACTCGCTCCAACAGGTCAATGTCCTTCCTTCAAGTGTCATTCAGACAAAACCCATGCTAAATCTTAGTAATTCATAATACTATTCAGGACACATATCCCAGTTCATCCCTATTTAATTTGTGATATTCTGTGGTTGCAAAACTACTGCCCTTCCTCTGTTCTTTTCCTTCCCTTGCTCTGTCCCTCTCTCTCCTCTGTCTTTAATTCTTAGTTCACCCTAATTCACCTCTTCTCTCAGGCAGTCCTTTGTTTGCAAATCTGCCAGTCAGGCCAGGTCAAACTCTTCTTCTTTACCTACAGTACTTCAGAGTCTTAAGTCCAACAGCTTCCATTCACCCTCCTCTGGTCTCTATTCCTCATGCAGTGCAGGGGTAATACTCGCTTCCAGTGTAGAGCATGGGGATAAAAGGATGTCTCTGAGAAGAAAGGTGGCTTCATTTTTCTGCTTTAGGCCACCTGATCCACAATACATCACTACCAGTGGAAAGACTTCTGTCTGTTTCTGGGACTTTAGGAAGGCTGTGAGGATCCTTATGGAGGAGGAGGAATTTGATTTGGCCTCAAAATTTCTGCCCTTGGAGATTCTGGGTTCTCAACAGGTCAGTTTCTTTAGTGATTGAAAAACCACTGATGTAAACACAAATAAAAAGAGAAATTCACTAATACATTTGTCATACCCACTCCCTACCATCCCAGCCTACATGGAGGTCTTGCTTATTGCTTTCTCTATGTTTTTTTTTGATCTTTCCAATCTGAATGCTGCTCCTGAGATAACACAAATAACTACAAGTCTGCAGTGTCCAGTACCTACACTGATGCCAGCTGTAGTGTCCTTGATTATGACTAAAGGTAAGCTCTAGAGGTCTGGCTTGGCTATTGCTAGGCTAGTTACTTGCCAGCTAAGCTTGTAAGAATTTTGAAGTTAGACAAAGGGAAGATTTGCTGCAAGTAGAGGGAGATGAAGCAGGATGGAAGAATCTACCCCCTGCCTAGGCAGCTACAGTCTTCTGTGGCTGACAGGAAAATGTTGTGCACAGAACAATAGGTAATGTTTGTTCTCAGACCCATGAGGTTATTTGTACAATGTCAACATCAACTGCAGACAGACATTTGAGGGTCAAAATTGGTCGGCCAAACTGTAACTCTCTTTTCTTACGTGTTTCTGCAGCATTCATGATTCACTGGTCTTTTTAGGCTCGAATAGAAATCTAACTTGTACAAGTCATAAATGAACCTGCAATTACCAGAGCGCCCATGTGAAAACACCTTTCAAGAGAGAGCAGATTTCAATTTGAAGCCTGGTTATTACACATAATAAGCCAAATTCCCCACTGACGTCAGTGTGGAAGGGGTGTGAGTCACTACTGAATTTGGACCAGTTTTAGCAGAGAAGATGGGAATGATAAAATGCACCTTGGCACTGTCCTTTTAGTGCAAGTGAAATTTGCTCAAACACTGTTGCAGCACTTTGGAGTGAGTGATGGGCCTGGGAATCATGACAATAATATTTTTTCATCTACATGTGCTTCCTATGACCACCTAAATGCACGTCTGCTTTTTGGAAAAAAAAAAACGAACCATATTTTATACAGAAAACTTGCTTTTAATCAGTGCTGAGTAACAGTGATGCTGCCCACCTGCCTTACCTTGTATTGCAGCAGGACCGTCTCTTCAAGATGAGCTTTGCCATAAGCACCATCTTTTACGTATAATAGTTGCCTTTTTGATTAAGCCCTAGGCAGGGCTTGGGCACAAGCTATTTCGTCATGTATTATATTACCTTACTTGACCAAACAATGATCCTGTGCCAGGTACTGCAACATTCTTGACAGGTAAAGCAGTCATATGGCAGTCATCCTTCAACCTGCCAAATGGTACCAGATATGCTTGCAGATGTCATCTGCAGTTGCCTGAAACCATTTACTTTACAATGACCCGTGGTAAAAGAGAGAAAAAGGAGCAGAGCTAGGACAGAAGAACTGAACAGAAGAGCAGTGTGTCTTTGATAACCAGCTTTATGCGATTATGCGCAGCTTTTAGTGCGCAGCATTATGAGCTGTAGTTAGCTTATTTTTTATTCAAGTTGAAGGAGTGAATTGGTTTTCCTGCTACCACTCAAGAAATCCAAAGTATTTCACTGACATTTTGCTATTTATTGTAGGAATTTGGATATCAAGAACTAAAAACAACAGACTGAATGTTTGTCTTTTTGGTATTTTAACAAGTCCACTCCTTAACTCCTGACAGAACTGGAACCACTGGAAGTGACTGAACAACTGACAGCAGTGCTTGAAATCCCCTGGCAAAAAAAGTGCAAATCTTCACTTAGAAGTTCAACGGGAAAGAGTTGAAGTGGGATGATAAATATGAATGATGATTCAACTGATGTTTGGCCCACGCTGTGAAAATTAAGGGTGTTAAGCCCAGTTACTTTAAAGACTCGGGTGTTAAGACTGGAGATCTTGTATAGAACACTGCTCTCCGTTGATCACAAGGGACGGAAAGTAAACATCTTGGCACAGTGGGTGGATCAAATATGAGACAGCAAGGTTTGAGCTGCAAAATCCATAAAGCAAAGACACAAAACCCTAGAGCTTGAGCTGACAAAATTGGAAGCCACAGTCTCATAAAGCTAGTGTGTAGACAGGCAAGCAGAGGAGCATCAAGACCTCCTTTTCAAACTGGAAGTATAGTCCCAAGCCTGGAATCTCTCTTGCACAGGAGCCCCTGTTATATCCTGCAAAGACAAAGACACCTGTTTTGACATATAAGGTGCTTGCTGCTATGTGCCATCTTTTCTTGCCAATCACTTCCCCTTTCCCAGGGGTTCCAATTCAGTTTGCCAGCAATCTCAGGAACACCCAAGTGAAGAGGAAGGGAAAAGCCTGCCTGGAATGTGTGCTAACTCCTGAAGGTGTCCTCCTGAAGGGAATGAAGAATGGGAGAGAGATAGAGAGGTCTCCTGAGTATGCCATGATGCAAGAAGGGAAGAGAGCAGAGCACACGATTTAATGCTGCTGACCAGAGTGACTGGGGAGGTTGCACAGTGATCACAGCATGCACAAGACAGTGACCCCAATGGGCAGTACAGCAGTGCCAGTGCAGCTGTGGGAGGTAAGTGTGGGTGACTCAAGAGAGGAAGAGGAGGAGGAATATTTAGTCTTTACACTGTTCTTCAGTGAACTCTCCAATGGAGCAGTGCTGCTTTGCTGTAACACCTAGGAAACTTGTAAAATAACACTGATCTCTAGTCTTTTTTTGTTTAACGTAAAATAAGCTGTTAGTCTGTACCTCCTATTGGTAGTATGAAGGTAATAATGAAGGACTTCCCTTCGTTGTATGAAGAAGCATAAAGCAGTAAAGCCTCCATTTAAGTCCTTACACCTGTCACCTAAACCAGGCTAGTAAAATGTATTGTGTGTTTTATTTTAGTCAGGGTTGCCCTAATGAATTCTTATCCTGATTCTTTAAAGTGACCCATGGGACGTTCGACTGCAGTCTGCTGAGGACCAGCAGCGCAGCATGAGGCTGGTAAATATTTAATATTACATCTATCTTATGAATTAATTTTGCAGTAGCATTATTGATGCTGTAAACTTAAGTCTATGATCTCTACAGAAATACACAAGGCTGTTAAGAAAGCCAGAAAGAACAGTTGGAAAGTTTAGCTTCATGCTCTCAGCATAGGCTGGAGGGGAATTTCAAAGTTTGAGTGTGGATTTCAGTGGCTGTTAGTCTTTGAGAGGACTTCTGTTAGACGTGGACCACCTTTGAACTATGTCCAGGAACATTTCAAGAAAAGCATTGTAAGACCATTTTGAAATTAACTACGTAGGAAGAGGATAAAGTGATAGCAGTGTATCCTTCACAGGTTCAGTAACAGCTGAACATTCTGTTGGTGGTATGGTAGGAAGGAAACTTCTGGAGCCAAAAGAAGCTCAGCAGTGAGGACAGGCAGATTTTTCTCCCGTGGAAGGTGGAGCTGCCCTAATGCCCACCTCTGACATGTCTCTGTGTGTCTGGTCCTGCATTTTCTGTGTCAGGTGATGCCCTGGCTCCTGCAAGATGGGTACCAGGCCTGGTGTCTGGGTGCCCTCTGTGGGCCATGGACAGGGTGGTCTGAAGGGACAGTGTGGCATGGAGACCATCCCTGGTCTCTCGTGTGTGACAGAAACCACTTCTGTGGCACAGTCAGCCTGGAAACTCTGTCTGAGCTGCCTCTGATTCCTGTGCACCCTGGAATTGGAGTCCAATGTCTTTGTTACTCATTTGTCTTTGCACACGCTGAGTCCAGGTTCAGATACAAATATTGTGTAGGCAGTCAAGGAAGTGTTTGGCTGATTTGACACCTCCTCTGGACCAGCTATGGGAATGGAGCAGTGCCAAGGGGCAGTTTTCTGCTTCAGCTTTTGGATTCCTATAGCTGCATTCCCTTCAGTGAACACATATAAAGGAGGGTAAAACCTACTTAGGAACAGCCTTTTTCCATTCCACTTTCTTCCCAAGATTTCTTCCAATTTACTAAACCACTTTCCTCCTGTGATCTGTTCATTTTGTTAGGAGATCTCCCTGCTGTTAAACACCTCCTTGGTGTTTGAAGTGCGCAGCTGACAATTCTGAACAGTTTTGCTGTTCATATGCTTCCACTGGGATTTTTTCCAGAGACACAGTACCAAACTTGTCAGAGTTTAATGAGTGTCTGGTTGGTGTTCAGTCATACAGTTTCGTTTTGGGTAGTCCTACAAGGAGCAGAGAATTTAATTCGATGATCATTATAGGTCCCTTCCAACTTGAGCTATTCTGTGATTCTGTGACATTTGCAACCACGAAGAGGGTAATGTTCATACTCTTAATTGGGGATCCTGACAAGCTGTTTTTTCCTGGATGATGAGAAGGTGGAAGGAATATGGCTCAAGAAGGCAAATAGGTAAAATGCCCATGGGATCTTCAGTATGATGAAAGGCTGCAAAACACTAATGGGACTGGGCCTGGTTAATAAAGGGCTTCTAACTAAAGACAAACAGATGGACAGATCAGACAAGAAAAGATCATATCTTTCCCAGACTACTACTGTCTCCGTCTTACTAAGTTTTGGCTTTGGATCTTGGCTTTGTCAAAATTTTCCTTTACAGTCTCCCATGAAGATGCTTTCACATTTGCAAACCGATTTTCTCAGCCTGTAGGCTCACACTCTTTCCTACAAGGTTGGCTTCTCACCACCCACCCTTCTCCCTCTCCTGGTCTCTGATTTACAGAGTAATCAGTGAATGTAGCCACTGCATGCAAATGTGCACCCTTCAGTGCATGCCATGTGGCTCATCTAGGCAGATGCACAGATCCACATAATACTGAATTCATTTTGTCTGTGGATCACAGAGTAGGAGCCAGAAATCCTGACATCTTAGACATCCTAGGGCAGGAAACACTGATCAGAGGATTCAGGGACATGGTTGGAAATTATGTTTGTTGCAGTGTGTTGTTTCCTGCCTCAATGTTTTTGTCGGGTGATGGGCTTGAAAAGGATTTGGATAGTGAAGCAGGGAATCATCCACAAACTCATCACTGACAGTTTGGGAAAGGAGCAGGGGGGCAGAGTTGCCAGTGGATGTAGCCACTAGGTGTCCTTCCTGTTCTTTACCAGGTGTACACAAACACCTGCAGAATCAGTGCTTCACCAGGTCTCCCCACCTGGGCCAGTGGCATTTAACAGGCTTATCTGTGTGCACAAGCAAAACCTCTTCTGCTTTTTTCTTCCGTGAAGGGAGGAAATCGAACAGTCATACTGGTTGATTTTAAGTCACTAAGTTGGTGATCAAGAATTTTGGCCTAAGACTTTGCTCCAAACGTTGTTGTCATGAGCAACAAGCAAAACACCTTTTCTGAAATGATGAATATAAGCAGAAAACTGTGTGTATCGCTCAGCTCTTGGCAGGCAGATGGCGCCAGATGGGCTTTTGGTGTGGCAAAAAGCCTCTTCCTGCCGGCTGGATCAGGGCAGCGGGGATGAGGCCGCTGCCCAGGCAGCGGGACAAACAGGAGTATGGCTGCTGTGTCTGCCACACTGAATATTTAACAGACCTGTGCTGCATTAAAAATACATCCACAGCAAAGCTTTGGGATAGGGAGAGTTGATTTTCCTGAATGTCAGCAAAGAGTTGTAATCTCTAAAACTACATGTTGCATGACAAAAATAAAAGAAGAAAACCAACGAGTATGTTTAGGAATATAGAATGGCTCAGGTTGGAAGGGATCTTAAAAAACATCTAGTTCCAGCCTTTCCCTAGATCAGGTTACCCAGAGCCCCATCCTTCTTGAGGCCTTGAACATTGCCAGGGATGAGGCGTCCGCAACTTCTCTGGGCAATGTGTTCCAGTGCCTCACCACCCTCACTGTGAAAAATTTCTTCCTAATATTTAATCTAAATCTACTCTCTTTCAGTCTGAAGCCTTACTCCCTTATTCTGACATTACATGCCCTAGTAAATAATGTCTCCCCATCTCTCTTGTAGGCTCCCTTCAGGTACTGGGAACTTGTTGGTTTTGTTTTGGGTTTTATTATCATGTGCAAGACATCTTTATCATGTTCCCATATTACTCTGTAACAAATGAGAGAGCATTTTCTTTACTAGCAGTACCTAACTTTGATTCTACTATCTTTATCATGATCTTAGGTATATATCCCCATGGAACTTTAAGGAAGAACAGCAAAAAGGGCTTCCTCTGGTGCTTTACAAACCAAGAAACTGCCTGGAATTAAATCACTGGGTCCTGAGGAAGTGAGGGGCTTTGGAACTTGCTGTTTCTCAGAGCTCTCTCTTTTTCTGCTGAGGTGAACAACTAAAGGAGGGCAAGTGACACACTGTATAAGAAACAGAAATAAATTAGCTGAATCAAACCTTGATCAATAAAACACAAGACAAGATTTTGAGTGTCCCTAAAGACTTTCACAAAATACCGAATTCTGATGGTAAGAACATGAAGGAGTGTATGAATGGCCCAGTTTTGGACCACTTTTTCTGGGAACTAGCAGACACAAGAAAGATGTCAAGGTCTATTCACAGCTGCAGCCTTCAAATGTCCTCTGTTCTTTCCAAATTCTCCAGTTATTGAAGAATCTGTCCTTGAGCTTTTTGCTGCACACAGCATCACTGTGAAGACCAAGCACACTGCAAGCATTGAGGTCCCTTCCAAAGCAAAGTCAAGGCCCAAAAGTCACATCAAGGACAGTATGGAGGAGATGGAGGAAGAGAATATGGTGATGGAGAAAGCCAGTGACTGCGTTACTCACAATCAAAAACATGGTGAGAGGAGACAGTGGAGCTATTATGCTCTGAAAAATCACTGTGTCTGGAGAGGGAGGTAGCAATAGGAAAAGGTGCAATGGCTTCAAAAGTAGGTTTAGATCAACATTAGAAAGAAATTCCATACTGTGAGGGTAGTGAGGCGCTGGAACAGGTTGTCCAGAGAAGTTGTGGATGTCCCATCCCTGGAAGTGTTACAGACCAGGCTGGATGGGGCTCTGAGCAACCAGGTCTAGTGGGCGGTGTCCCTGCCTATGGCAGAGGATTGGAAGGAGATGATCTTTAGGATTCCTTCCAACTAAAACCATTCTGTGAAAACCTAATTTGGTCAGCAAACATTGCTGAACTATCTTCTGGTAGTTACAGTTCAGGTACCTGATCTAGTTGAAGCTGTCCCTGCTTATTCCAGGGGGGCTTGGACTAGATGAGCTTTAGAAGTTCTGTGATACCTCTTGTTGCTATATATGATCCCCAGTGAAAGCAGTTTTGTAGTCCCCATTTCCCAAGACCCAAGTGCACCCTGGCATATACAAGGCAAACAGCAAGTCTGACCTATTGAAACATTTTGAAAGAAAATCACCAGCTTGTAGTAGTATTTATCACTTTTCATCTAAAGCTTTGCATTTTTGTCCAAACTCCCTATGGATTAGGGAAGACATTGCTGAGCTGCTCTGTAATGCACTGGAGAAAGAGCTCATTTTCAGAATAAGTGCAAGAATTGAAATGTTTAAACATTTGAAGTGTCCAAGGGAAGTAGCAAATAGTCTTTAGAAAAGTGTTGTGGCCATGAATAAATCTAAATGTACAAGCTACCCTCCTAGACTTCCTGCTATACATATATATATTTCTTTATAAGCACATGCACACAATTTGGACTCAATAAATTGTGTTAATTTGATTTTCTTCTGTGTAGAGCCTCTGAGAAAGGTGTCTCATAGGAGTTGCTTGAGTGGCTTGTTACCCACAAGCAACAGTGAGAGGCCAGAACATTCAGCACCTCTGAAAGTTACACTTATGGATTTGGCTGCCTAATTTTGACCTCTTTTTCCTGACTTAGACCAGAACTGACTTGAACAAGTGACTGATTTTGTTTTATCCATTAAATAGCTAGCATATGATCCACGCTTAGCACAGCTTGTGTAACACATGGGAATGTTCCTATCAGCAGTGGCATCTGACTAACGAGACTATTGCTCTTCTTTTTCTGTTAATATTTTGGTTCTTTCTTGGATTCTTTCCTCTGTCTCATTCAAAATGTTGGAATTTCATATTAATTAAATTGCAATCATTCACACTGTTGTCCTGATTTCAGCTGGGATAGAGTTAATTTTTTTCTTAGTAGCTAGTACAATGCTGTGTTGTGGATTTTGTAGGAGAATAATGTCAACAGAACACTGATGATTTCCTTGTTGCTATGTAGTGCTTTCTCTTACTAAAGGACTTTTCAGTTTCCCATGCTCAGCCAGCAAACAGGGCACAAGAAACTGGGAGAGAGCATGGCCAGAACAGCTGGCCCAACTTGACCAAAGGGATGTTTTTATACCATAGACTATCATGCTCAGTATATAAACTCTGGAGAATAAACTGGGGGCTGACAGTCACTGCTCAGGGACAGGCTGGGCCTCAGTCAGTGAATGATGAAAAACTGTAGCATCTCTTGGGTTTTATTTCTCTCTATCTCTCTCCTTTTCACATTCTTGGTTTATCTCAGTCCAAAAGCAATAAGAAAATTAAACTAGTGATCCCGTGGGAATACTTTTATGAGGAATTAGAGAGAGTTGTGTACTTACAGCACATATGTCTAGGTACCAGATTCCAAGTGGGTGGTTTTCTGAAGGATGCAGAACGAGTTCTGTGTGATAGCTGTGAACTGTGTAAACCCTGGGCTCTCCAGAATTCCCTAGACCTCTTGTTGAAGAGGTTCCCATCAATATGTTTCTTCCACTGTTTAATGTCTGGTTTTCCTAAATATGAATGCAATGTCCAGATCCATGTATTTATGAATGAAGTCTGAGGGAATGTGAGCTCGATATAATGCAGTCTATCATATTAATAGCTCAACTAAAGATTAGGGAAGGCCTTGATACTGTTTTAATACTGTTGGCTCTAAGTGTAATTATAGTATAAGTGCCAGAAAATGTGGTATTATTTACCTTAGAAGTCTATCTATTAAAACAAGGACACAGAGATTCCCAGCTGCAGGGAATTGAGTATCTGCAAACAGCAGAGATCAACATGATGAAGGTGTTCTGACATGTGGGTAGCTTTAGTACTTAAGGTTCACATACAGGTTGCCAAAGGCCCTAATGTGTAACAAAGAATATAATTTGTCATACATGTTACTATGCTCATCAGTCCCTCATCAACCCTTTAAAAGAAGAGAAAACTCTTGTGGGATTCACGAAAGTTGCTTACATTTTTAATACAGGAGTTTTAGTAGTTAAGAATCTGTGCCCAGTTCTGAACTGATCAATATCACAGACAAACTCCAAAGGATTACCGCAGCCTCAGAAATGCTGAAATGGGCAGATTTTATTTTGTGCCAGTTACAGAGAACTCTTTCTCTATATGACTAAAGCATTTCACAAACAAAAGACTGTCAGGTGCCACCAATAAATGGCCTAAACTATTCATGGAATCCTGTAATAGATACTTAAGTGGATCTTAGTAGCTCCACATAATTCAGAAAAAAAACCTGGCCAAGTGTGGAAGCCAGTATAGCTAAAAAAACAGAGAATTCTATGTAGTACATGAAAGCCTTGAGGTTAAATAGTTACTCAGATGGGAAAGCATTCAGGCTCCTTTACATCAGAAGGCAACACAAAACCAATTTAAAGCCTTGAGCTATGACTCTTCTGCTATTTGAAAACTTGCATTATCCCACATTAGGCCTAGGACAGAAGAATACCCTCTGTCCATATGCACCATATTCCTTATGACCTTATGTTCATATGAGAGTCCTGTATAAAAGCCATTAGCATCAAGTTTGTTTGCTGCACTGTCTGACTTTTTTGGTGCCGGGGGAAGGTTGTTGCATTTTAGCAGAGGATTTCAGAGCAGGACTTGTATTTGGATATACAACTCCTGATTCATTTGATTAAAAACATACAGCTGTTTTTAACCGTCCGTCTTTTGCTCTTCTCATGTATTATGGAGGCTGCTGCAAGGGTGGCTAAAGAGCAAAGAGCAAGATCTGTATTTTTTATAATTACTGTTAATTAGGGATACTGTAATCTTTGGCAAATAAACTTGAAGAACATTAATAGGATCTTAAAAGTCAGTAAGAACATTCCCTAATCCCAGTCCAGATAGCACCTGACTACTTCCCACAGGACTGTAAGAGGGATTTATTAAACAAGAAGAGACACAAGGGACTCAAAGTCATAGGAAACAGATTATAGGAAATGTACTGCACAGCTCACCAGCCAGCCAGGAAGAGACAGAAACAAACTTTTAATGCTAAACACCTTTCTAAACACATGGAAAATGAGTGGTGGGCAGTGCTCGTAGCAGATTCCCAGAAGATTCTGTGCCAGATGCAGTGAGGTTTTTTTCTTAAATGGCCAACCTTGAAACAGGGTCTCCATTATGTACCATGTTAGGACCTGCATTGCTTTGCTGGACAGAATTTGCTCTGTGTTTATTAAGGCTCTTTTTACCCCAAAACCCTGCAGGTTCGGCATCTTGAAATGGGACCAGCTCTGTGTTCTTATCTGCAAGCTGTGGGCTCTCCTGCTGCCATAGAGTCTTCAGGACTGCTGAAGATGGTGGATATTTCAACTCCAGCCTTGGCTTAGCCTGGCACGAACCAGACCAGGGAGATGTGCTGTCAGGATACACACTAGAGACATGAGCTGAGAACACCAAAAAGCGGACAAAATGCACCAAGATCCCTATCCCTAGTACAACTTAAAGTGTGGGAAGCTTGCAGGAGAGACAAATACTACTTCTGAACCCAAGCCATGAAGGAAGCTGGTATGGGAGAAGCAGTTTGTTACAGGAAGGAATTCTAGCAATGCCACTTTCAAGTAAGACCTGCAGTATCCATCTAGCTGGAACTCCTACCTATCAGTTAGTTTCTTTTGTTTTTAATATATATCACATTTTGTAAAGTTTTATCAAATTCATCCTGCACAAAAAAGCATTTATCATCACAGCTCTGCTGGTTTTTGTTCAGTTTTCAGAGGTTCTGAGAGATGGAGAGCAGCACAAAGCTGTGCAATCCTTGAGCCAAATTTAAATCATTCTGCCATCCTCACTAAGCTGTCACCCGAATGAGTGTATCAGGTCTAATGGTGTAATAGTTGTTTTTTGCCAACATATGACTTCTCACATCACACCTCACACGTGGTTACAGAAGTCACTGTTGGAAGACTCTCTGATTCCTGAGATGGATTCAGTAATCTGAATATGGATTAGGACAGTTGATGCTACAGTAAACAAGCCATCATGTTTGAAACAACCACTTGCTGTAAATATGTGGTGTTACTGAGGCAGGATAATAACCTTTTCGGCCCCTCAGTGTGAATGGGATGAACAGTCAGCATTCTGGTGCCTAAAGCTGAAGTAATATTAGGAGAGGTCGTGCTTCAAGTACGCTAATTATGTCTTGAGAATGAAGATGTGCATGAGAATGACCTGCCATGAAATCCTTAGATAGCTTACTAATTGAGATAGCAAAGCATTTAAATCTTTATTGTTTAGAACTTATTTGCTTAATTATTAATTAGAAAGTTTAGGCTTTCTGTCTAAAATACTCCCAGGGGACAAAACGTGGTGCTGACTGTCCTCAGTAGCACTAAGTCCAGCAGGAAAAGATGATTCCTGAGTCATGTTATACAGCACCTGTTCCTATAGAGCAGAAGGACATTCAGGTTTGACTGAAGAAGTCTCAGAAGGCAACATCCAGGTGACCAATATGAAAAATGGTCATTTTTTTGCTCAGTCTCCACTTTGGAATTAAACAACCCATCCATGCAGTCTGGCTTTGTTGCTTTATCTTCAAATAAACACCAAAAAATCCCAGAGAGACTGTAGGCTCCAGACAAACTTCTCTGGTGTGGCATGGCACCATGTAGTACTGAAGAGTATGAGAAGTCCTGTAAGAAACAGACATTATACAAAACTGCTTGTGGCAGAATTTGGACAGTAAAATCATCAAAGGAGGCATTAAAGCTGCCTTTTCCTTTCCTTTGTTCTCATTCATGTATTACATGTAAACTACACTTTTTTTGGTACATTTTTTACATTATCTTTAAATATTCCTGTTCCACCCATCTCACCTGTCCTGAATAGGTGCTCATCAGTAAGCAGTTGATTGCATAGATACTTCTCCTGTGGTTGCACAGCTATTAAGAGAAGAGCTGGCAACATTGCAACCCTTACACTACTGCCTTCTGTTGAAACAGTCTGAAGGCTTCTTATTCCAGTCTCTGACATGACTCAACAGGCTGAAGAATGGCTGTACTTTCCTGTGCAATCTCTCACTCTCTTAATTTTTTATTTTTTCTTTCTCTGTTTTCTTCTTATTCCCACCCGCCCAGGTTTGATCTGACTATAAGACTGAAGAGCCACATGGTGGTTTGTGCTGGGACAGCACCATGCATTTGCACAACTTTTCTGTGAGATTCTATGTTGTGTTGTGTCAGAACGGAAATCCTACAATTAGTGCTTTCCTGGGCATCTGGTGAAATACAGCTGCAGGGTTTTGGAGCCTGGAGCAATCCTTTGGTCTTTATCACAAGCTGTCACTTTGGTTTAAAAGTTGACTATTGGAAAAAACTCATGCAGACCTTCAGGTTCACAAAGTCCTGCATAACTGCTCACTGTTTTTATGACAAGCCTTTTTATAGGACTCCCTGTGGTGGTAGAGGGACTTCTGTGCACACAAGTTTGTCAGCTGCACAACCCCGCCTTTCACAGGGGGAGCATCAGTGCTCAGCAAACCATAAAACATTGGGGAGGCTCTGTGAGTCACTGTGAGAAGCAGAATTTTTCAAGCATGCAACTACAGTTCATGTTAGGTGAAGAGAAATCATTCTTGATCAAACCTTGAGCTACCGAGGGTTGTAAAGACAATGCTTGAGGTCCCAACACTGTCCTGTCTGAGGTACAATTTATATTGACATGGATGTTGAGCTCATTTCTGTAGATGCTAACAGCAATTTATGTGTTTTCCTTTTTCTTTTTAAGCCTAGACTACTACATGAGCTCAGGCTCCACAGGGCCTTGCAGAATGAGCCCCATTATACGAAGGTACCTCTCAGTTTAAATGGTACAAGTTGATCTGTATCACACCAGATGTTTCCCCTCGGCTTTCAAGATGATCAAACTAATGAACTGCAGCATAAGGTTATGTGGAATCTCCCAGGCCATGACAGCTGTGTGCACTTTGCTGGAAACAAAGCCTACCATTGCCTTTGCAGATTGAAGAAATCTCCAGGACTGGTGTCCTTGAAATGTTTTACTATTGGGCTGATTATGGACAAGTAGCTCCTGTAGCCCCAGACATCCCTGTTGTGCCCAAAGATGGGGTTTATTTCTTTTTCTGCCCAAGCCAGGAAGCAGAATTTTATAATTGCAGTTGTCTTGGCCAGTGATCCCCACCACCCCGAGTGGTGTGGCAAAAAGAGGGAGAACAAGAACCGTTCCCAGTCCTGATCCACAGCATCACGTGATTTGTTTCTGGCCTGTACCAGATTATCCTCCAGAAGAATTGCAGGGACATCTTTTACAACATTAACATGCAAGCTGCAGGTACAATGTAGAGAAAACTTGAGCACCTCCATCACCTTGGGGTACTGACAGGAGGGTACACTTCTGCTAATGGAAATTACACACAATTTCTGCATCCATACTAGGGTTACGAAGGTTGGGGGTTTTTTCTTAAAAAAAACCAAATGCTTCCAATGACACAACCTTTTATCCAAAATAGGCCAAAGGAGCAATCCAAAATCTTTCCACTCAAGAGGAGAAAGACTCCCTGGTCAGAAAGAACTTTCCTACTTCTTGTCTTTGTGTTTCCCAACTCCCTCCTTTATGTTAGCTGAGCCAAGCCTGGAAGCAGCATGGCTCAGAGCCAAGGAATAAGGATGGTACTGCTGGGGCTTTGTTTATTCTGTCCAATGTGGAGAGAAAGTGTGATGCAGTTGTTGCTCCAGACACTCCCAATGGTACCTTGTTTTTCATGCCATTATTTGAATAGGCAAATCCCCATAACAGCACTGACACAACAGTGTCTGTCCCCCCAGCAGTCTGGTGACATCATTTCCATTTGCCAGTGGATCTGTGCCAGCCAAGTGGAGGCAGGTTGGCTTGGCTTCTTAGAGAGACTCCTATTACTGTAATGATCTGCTGGGGTTACAGACCTATGCAGTGTATTTTGCACTTGTCATCCTTTCAGAGAATGCTTTCCAAAACTAACAGCCTTAGTTTTTCATCAGAAGGTAATTACACAGGACGAGTTGGCCCTGGGGCTGCTCAGGGCAGAAGAAATTAAGGAAAGAAGTACTTTTCTAGATATACAGTGACTTTGGAAGTGAAACATTTTTGACCCAGAAAAGGACAGAGGGAGGGAGCCAAACAAAATAAGCTAATACTTAATTGGGCGCGTTAGTTCTTAGCTTTCCCCGACCACCCAGTAATCTGTAGCTCATTGAAGAACTCCCAAACACTGTGACCCTAAACCACAGCTCAGGTGCAGAAGACAACTAGGAGATTTACTATGGTGTCCTGCAATGTGAAGTCAGCACTGACACGTGATTCACAGGCACAGAGAAGGTCAACATCAGTAAATACACTGTCACAGGCCTGCTCCCAGGGAGGAAGTACTTCTTCTGAGTCATTGTCTGCACTGGCAGTGGGGACACTGACCCTCTGGATTCACAGGAGCAATGGAACATCTCCAAACAGAGGTAAGCACAAGACTCAGGGTTAAGTTCAGGCTCCCTCTGTGGCCTTGGGTATGTGCCTAACCTGCTTTGCACCTCAGGTGCCCACCTGGGGATTAGATACAAGAACACCTCCTGCCCTATCCCTTCCATTTGTTGGCAATCTTTCAGGACCAGGCTTCCTTTTACTACATGTGTATGTAGCCCATTACATAGCAATTTACACAGATGCTGTTTAAATTAAAATTAAGGGCATCTGTGTGCAGGGATGTTGACATTATCATGTCTTAACATAACAGAATATTGATGTTACAAGCCATTTCTCTTATAGTACATTTGCAGTATGACTGGGATTTGTTCCCTAAATGAAAAACAAAGAAATCTGTGACATGTAGGAGACTGTGTGACAGTCTTTCTGGATCAGAAGTCCCTGAAACCACATTAAATTAAACATTAGAGGTCATCCTGTCACGTAAGTGCTTTCTCCTTTGTTCAGTTGCTCCCTACACGTGCCTTATCACAACATGGATGTCTAATCAGCAGTGCTCCCAAACATAACTGAACATGGCCCAGCTCATCAAATAAAATGGTAAGTGATCCCTCTGCCCAGTCTGGGGAATTGCATAATGCAGTGACTCTAAATGGTGAGATCAAAGACAAGTTTTTTGGCTTGGCCTATGCCTTGTATAATAAACAGTATAGTAATATAAAAGAAATTATATATTAATACATATTACTAGATTAGGCATATATTTCTTCAGAAGCCTATCCACGTGCTGCTGAGTCTTCTAATCACATTAAGAGTAATGGGCAACACATTAAATTGACAGAATGAGTGGTACACTAAAAGGAGTTAATGAGGTGTCAAATTGTGTATTTGTATTTACCAATCAGCCTTTCCTGATCGATTAGACCATAGGTATGTTACTTTGGCTACATGTGCAGCTGAGAAAGAGCACTTCCGGTTATGTGGATGTAGCTGTGTTCTTGTGTGGAACTGCTCTAGGCCTGGATTTTACAGAGTCTGAAATTACTTTTGCAACCTCTGTGAGTGTAGGCAAGCATAGAAGAGTAGTAAATGGAGGAAAGTTAGGTTGGTTGTGCCTTGCACTGCATTCCCTGAACATTCCTTTGATAATAGCCTACCTATCTTCAGGCAGGACCAGCAGGACATAGATGTGAACGGATTTCCTATTCTTCATTATAAATGGCAGGTCACAAGGTTTATTTGCAGAAATTTTAGAAATGGTAGAAAACTCTGAAGGAGAATGAGGAGATAAGCTCTTTTCTGAGAATGAGGTCTCATGAAAGAATTTTGCCATACAGTGCTACCTTTAGAATCCAAGGGATTTACCTGATGGGATCCCATGTCAATGCAAAAAAGCAGTATTAAATACTTCAAGAAATGTGTTTAAATACAGGCTGAAAATGAATGATTTGAGTGGACACTGGAAATTAAACTCTACATGCAGCTACCTTTGATTTCCCCCAAGCATACTGTAGACTATTAATGCCTCAGAGCAACACTAGCAGAGCAATATCCCTTCCTCTACAAGATCACCTGCTTTGCTTTATAATTGGGTGTAATTTAATCATGCGTTTCTAAAGTGTTTTGGGAGCCAAATATCCAAAAGCGCTTTACAATTTAATGGCATTAGTGTGAGAAGTCATCAATATATCCCTGTGGAGCAAAAGTCTGACACCTTAGTTACAGACCAAGAAACAACGAAATTAATTGCTTGCTTACAGTTGCATAGCAGATTAATGGGAGAATGAGATTTTCAATTCCTTCCCCTCTTGCTTTTCAGTTTGTATTTGTTTGCATGTTGAGATAGGTATGCTGATCAGATGCCAAGAGAAATGTGGTGTATTGTTCATTCTTCCTACTCTCTGGGTTGGGAAGTAAGGTCCAGGTCATGTACTGTCATACCCAAGCTCTTTAAGATCAATACTCATGCAGGAGAATCCTCTCTGTGTTCATGGTGCTGGCCCTGTGTTTGCATGTTTGTGTGAGTGGTGGGAAGCAGCCCACAGTGGTTGTCCTCAGCAGCATTTTGACTTCAAGATGGAGTATCCCAGGAAGGCCTGTGCTTCCTGCTTCATGGCCCTATGGAGGAACCACAGCATGAGTCACGGCAACAGCTCTGCCCTGAGCTGTGCTTTCTTCAGCAACACCCACCACGAGTGACCCCAGTTCAAGGGCAACTTAGCATCACATCCAAGCCTAAATTGTTGCTCCCCTCAACAAGAAGTACCTGCCTGCTTATGACCCCGACAACTTGCAGATGCAAGCTTGATCATCTGTGGTACGTCAGATTTGCAGTCACTGTGATTTGTTAGGGCTGATTCCCTCCAGACTGAGTAACCCTAGATTTCATGTCTGAGTGTAGTTCACACCCTGCTACTTTCCAGGGCAAGTGCACTTGTTGGGACTGGTACTGTGGATTACACTCATCTGGGCTAGCTTGTGGCTCTCAGCCCTGTCCACAGAAGAAGAGATTGCTCAGTCTGTAGGTGCTGGAGCTTCAAGGGCCACATTGTAAGAACTTACCTTCATATCCAAGAAAACAGCCTAACTGACTTTGATTTCCCTTGAAGTTACTGAGATTTGTCTTCAGTTGCTTTAAGGCAGTATTGCATCCCTTAAAATGGCTTATTTTGGCCAGCAGGCCTCGTGGGTCAAAAGCAAATATGGCCATTTCTCAGTCCCTAACCAGGCTTGCCCTGCATCCGTGGCATACTTAGCACTTCCAAGCAGTCCACAGATGCATTCTGACAATAGCTTTGTGCTTTTTTTGCACAGACACTGCACTGGGTACATCTGTTCTCTTCCTTTGTAAAATTACAGGATTTTGCCAACATTGTGTGAGAGCTAGTAAAGTTTTCAAGACACAAAAAGGAAGAAAATCTGATATTTCGTCTCCCCCTTCTTCCTCCCTTCCCTGTTTTGTCAAAGCTCTCACAAAGTGAAGCTTTCAATTGGGTTGTAACACAGAGCTTGGTTCCAGCTGGCTCAAATTGGTGGTGTGAGCATGGACACTTCCAGGTTCATAGGATGAGGTTTTACTAACACTTTTTAGAGACAGGCCCTGGTGCCGCAGACTTGTTAGTGTCCTCTTAAAGGGGACAAGGAAGAGAGAGTGCCAGACACAGCTTGAAATGAAAGTGATACAGCACCAATAATGAGGGACTATATTTGGAAAGATCTTTCAAGGTTATTTTTGTCTGAGATCATTACTTCTGGACAGCCTGCTGACAACTGCTGAGCACACAAACACACCCCACCCAGCATTTGGTTCTCTGTGCTAATGTGGAAGTAGCTCACAGGGGTCAGCAGAGGGAAAGGATGCACACGTTGGGTTTCCTGCTCTGATTTTCAAACTGATCTTTGTGTGTACAATACATGCAACACTTCTTCATTGAAGACTACCCACTCAAAAAACTGAAAGCAATTGTTTACCATTTTTCTAATAATTCCTGTTGTTACCAATGTTCCTGTTGTTACTGTGTGTCCCACTTCCCATGCACCCTGAGACACTCCTCCCTGAAGCCACAGCTGAAGTACAGTTTCCTTGTGCCTAAAATCAGTGGGAGCCTTCTCTGGTTGGCAGCCAGGCTGATGCAAGGAATTCTGACAGCACTGCTCACCCAGGTCAGGGAAGGCAGGCAGGCCTAAGGGGCACAAGAACAGCTCTCTATCCCCTCGGAGATCTGATTGCTGGGTAGCACTTACCTTCTGCCTTCCCACACAGAGCTTGTTGAGGTAAGCACTGTTACAGGAGGAACACACCTCTTCAAAGTTATTCAAAGCAGCCTGTTTACAGCAGACCTGGCTGAGGAATGAGGCTTGCAAAAGCACTGTATGGGTGAGGTGCTGATTTAAACCCAGATTCCTCAGTGGAAGCCTATGTCTGAGGGCTCCTGGGGCTTCTCCTTACCTTGACCTGGGCAGTTTCTGGGTAGGGTCTCTCTCCTGACAGCTGTTTGCAGCTGAAAGCAGAAGTCAGAATAAAAGACTGTAAAACCAACTTTAGCAGGTAAGGCAATCATGCTAAATCAAGCTGATCTGCAGGTTTGTTTTTATTTTTTAGGACATGTTCTTGCTGATTTTAATTCTGGAAGAGGGGTAGTTACTGCTTGGAGTCAGGCACTGCAGGCTGAAGTGCATCATGCCTTGTGTGAAAGCAAGGACTTGCCAGGAGCCCCTTCAGACCAGGACTTGAAAGATTTTCTTTAGGGACATTTTTTAGAGACTTTTAGTGGTCTTTACCTGGTGACAGGCTGTCCTAGGGAAAGGGAGTAAGGAGTGATCTAAGGGCTGAGCAAATCTGCTGATCTGAATAGCTGTGCAAGAGTAGCTTATTTCTGTGATGATTCCACAGGAACAAAACCTCTGTCTCAATTCCTCTTAATATATGGGGGTGGATTTACCCTAGCTGGACACCTGGTGCAGACCAAAGCCATTTTATCACTACCCTCCACAGATGGACAGGAGAGAGAAAATTTAACAAAAAGTTTATGAAGTAAGGTAAGGACAGGGAGCTCACTCACCAATTACCATCACAGGCAAAACACACTCCACTTGGGAAATTTCATTTATTACCAATCAGAGTAGGATAAGGAAAAATAAGAACCTAAACCTTAAAACATCTTTCTCCTACTCCTCCCTTCTGCCTGGGTTTAACTTTACTCGGCATTCTTTACCTCCTTTCCCCACTGGTGCAGGTAGATGGGGAATGGGGGCTGTAGTCAGTTTGTCACACTTTGTCTTTGCCCCCTCTTCCTCCACATTCACATATTCTCACTCCTCTCTTTGGCTTCAACTGCTGTTGCAGTTCTTTTCCCCTTCTTCAAAGTGTTGACACAGAGGCACTTGGACCTGTTGGTTTTGTTGGACACAGGGGAAGCTTCCAGCAGCTTCTCACAGAAGCCACCCCTCCAGTCCCCTCCTGGCACCAAAGCCTTGCCATGCAAACCCAGTACGTACATGCTCTTCTATTTCTCTTCTTTAAGGAAGGACAGTTGTACTCTTCTGCTTTGCCATGTTTTTCAGCTTTTAGCCCTTTTCTTAATATTTGCAAAAACAAACTGGGCATTGCACCACCTCAGTAAAACACAGCAGCTCAGAAAGGGTGAATATAATTTTCCTTAGACTGGGAGGGGGCAGGTTGAGGAGAACACAATGACTATTAGACCCAAAGTGAATTATTCAGAACAGTGCTGAACTGAACAAGGGAAATGGGAGTGAAAATGAGAACTCCCTACATTTGAACTGTTGCTTCCTACGAAAACTGCGACCAGACAACTTTTTCCTTTATACAGTGGAAAGCTTTATAGAGCTTTAAAAATTTTATACAGCTTTTTATCTGTAACTTTGTGAGACTCGCACTCAAAACACACGGTTGACTGCACTAATTATGGCACTTACTCCTTTTCTTTTCCGTAAGAAAAAGATGGACACAGGGACAGGAAGTTTGCAGAAGTCAAAACACAAGATATAATTAGCGGAACTAGCTGTGCCTGGTCTGGCATGCAGAACAGCATTGTTGTGGCTGTGTAGTTTGTCTTCATGTGGCTCAAAATGCAGTTGCCCTTGGCTTCTGTGAAGGTCAGTTAGACCAGGTGGTAGAGTGGGGCTTCTGCTCAGCAGGGACACTTCTGGTGTTTCCATCTTCCTTCCCTCTGATTTTGGACAGTAAGGTGCACAGTAAAGGTGATATTTCTAGTACTCTCTGCTAATGTATCTTAACGGTAATAAAAGAAGCCAAAGATTGAAGAGAATCCTGCTTCCGAGTCCAAGATGAGACTTGGATTGTGCCTCCTTGTCTCCAGGTAGTCCAGCAGGAGCTCCATATTTTAGGCTTCCTCACATTAGACTGTATATAAACACAGTGTGAGCCATAAATCTGAAATACTTAAATCCTCACAATACCAAGAAAGTAAACAGAGTTTTGCAAATGAGGGAATCATATTGTGAAAGAGCTGGCCACAGCAGGTGCAGGAACTTCACTGCCGGTGGCCAAGACTAGGTAAGGGATTACAGAATATCAGAACCCTGAACAGAGTGACAGGTAGACCAATACAAATATACATACATTGGTGCTGGTTCTTTTAATTTAGACTAAAACCTTCCAGGAGCCAGTCGTGGGATAAAAATATAGCAGTGGCCAGCCACTCAGACACACTCAGTCTGAGAATATTGTGTCACTTTTGTTCCATCTGGAGCTAGGAAGGAGGTATAAGGAAACAGGATGCTCCTCCCAGCAGGCCTCTAAGTTTTTTAAAGTAATTGTAAAAGACCAAATAAAAGGAACATGAGAGAATCACCCACTTTTGCCTGCTGTTAACACCTTTAGGCTGCCTTGAAAAGGATTTGGTTGTATTTCCACCTGGTACTGATTAATTCTCACATCCAGAACCATTCTACTTCAGAAGGGGAGTATGAAGGAGTCTCCATTAAGCTTGCAAGCAGATCCATTTAATTGACTGGAAGCACTTGCACACACTGTGTTTCTATGCTATAAATCCTTGAAACCTGTTCCATTGGTGACAGATGGCCTGGTTCAGGATTAATGAAACAAAATATCTGTGCCACTGCATCAAACAGCTGAAGAATCTGGCATCAGATCCCCAACCAGAGAAAAATGTGCAGACTACCCTACTTTTGTTTCCCTCCTGGAAACTTTTTCTGGGGCGAAGGGAAAGAGAGATTTGACCATTTGTCTGGGACTCCCTGGCAGTGAGCAGTCTTCCTGGAGCAGCCCTGTGCAGCAAGCTGTCTTCTCCCTGGCAGTGTGGACAAATGGCTGGAGCAGCAAGGGGCAAGCTTGCTCCAGAGATTGGCCTCCCAGGGCACCCAGGATGTGGCGCAACACCAGCCAAGTGCCTGGGTGGTTTGTGTTGGATGTGCTCTGTGGGGTGCATGTGGTTGTTTTTCAGGGTTCCCCAGGTAGGAATGCTGTGGCTGACTGTAACAATCAGGTTCTGTGGGGCACTGAGCAGCTCCAGCACAAATTATGCTGGAGGGTGTAACAGTGGCACAAAGCTGCCCACCACAGAGGGGCCTCATATTCCATGCTGAAACAGTGATAGAAAATGAGCAAGGAGACATTGTATCTGCACAGTAAAAATATCCAGTAAATTAATATTTTTAATTGCTGTTACACACAGAAGAAATGAGAAAAAAAATACATTCCAAACAACGAATTAAAATAGTAAAATCAGCATAAAAATGTGTTAAGAAAAGATCCCAGATCAAGCGGCTGTACTGTATGTGGTGACCTTTACAATCACAGTAAAGAAATAAGTGCTAGAGACTTTCAGACATGGCAAAATGCTTGACTCCCCAGAGGAGAGCAGCTGCTTCAGTGACATCTTTGAGTGCACTCTGCCTGGAATGTGTGGGAGAGGGGCTGGAGCAAGAAACAAGACATAGAGATTAGTGTTCAGGACAGACCAGCCACTCTGCATTCTCAGGCAGGCAGAACTGCCACTTACCGGTGGCATCTGCTTTTTCCTTCCTTGTGTTTTTTTGTGGTTTTGGGTTTTTGTTCTTGCTTTTGTTGTTTTCTGGTTTTGAGTTTTATTTAACAAAGCTTCAGATTCTGCTGGCCTGACCCTGCCAGCCCCATAGGAGCAAGCCTCCCCAGCTGAATTAGGAGCAAGGCTTGGTCCAGCAGGAACCTGCACCAGCAGGGTCTAGATAAGTATGTTTGTAGTGATTCAGCACCATCGCCCAATGGGCTGGTTTTGGTTTCTTGCTTTTCTTCTGTCAGGAAAAGGTGTCTTTTATTTCCTGATGCTCTGTCTTTTGACTGATCCAAATTGGCCCAGTCATGCTCCCACTGAAGTCTTGGTGGCCCAACCCCTGCATCCTGTGCTTCAGCCTCACTTTTGAGCCATCACACTACTCCAGTAGCTCACCCAACAGCAGCATAATGTCACCACAGAAACAATACAAGCCACAGAAGTTTTGGCATTCCTGCCAACTGGCCACCTTTTTTTCATTTGTAGTCTGTCTAGAGTAGTATATTTTTATTCATTACAGTAAGAGAAAAAATATAATAACGTTAAGAAAATTTTCTCCAAACTATGAAAATGAAAACCCATCAAATATTTTAAAGAAACCATAAAAATTTGCATTGTGTTTGCTTCTGAGTTCATATTAAGATTTTACTGCAGCTGCTTCAAAATTATGGTCCATTTCACATGTACACAGCTCACATTCCTTGGTATGTAATTCCTTGCCTTCATTTGTGTTTGTACAGCAGCTAGTGCTACAAGAACTAGGTAGTTTCTAGCTGTGGTCCAGATGTAACTCAGTGAACAGCGGCATTTTTATCCTAGTTGAGAACATGGCAATGGTTGAGCACTGTATTTCTAGATCAACTTTTGTTCTGGGCCACAGGACTGGTGGTACAAGTACTTCCTTTGCTACAAAACTCACTGTTTCTTGATTCAGATGAAAAGAAAGTAATTCAGGAAGGATGTGCTGGCCTTACTGATTCCATCAAGCTTCCCCTCTCTGCTGATTTTAAATGCAGTAGAACTTACAGTCACAGAAATTAAACATCTCTTTGCAAGTTGTCTCATGAAACCCAGCTGACCTTCTGCAGACTGAAGGTTGAACAGAATGACTTAATTTTCTGTTCCAGTGTTTTTTAACAGCCATAGCAGACTGTGAGGCACTCTGTTTTGGCTGGATTATATTTATTCTAGCTAACAGTCAGGGACAAGACAAGACTGCAAAATTTGGATGCAAGCTTCACATCTAAGAATTTGGTCAAGGCTTTTAGAAGAACTAAAAACCATTTGCAAAACTGAAATTAGAGAGTTCAGATTTTTAAGCTAAATCTTCCTCAGAGTTCAAGTGCAGCTGAGCCCATCCCATTAACCAGCATGAATAAGTCTTTTGCATCTGCTTTCCAACTGATGCAAATTGAAAAGGCAGTCACAGATTCCATGCTTTAAGAGAACTCCTGCAGATCCCTAAAAACCATTTTAACACTAAAGACAGATAATACTTGGGACCTGCATAGCATTTTACATCTTTAAAGTGCAGTATAAACATCAGTCCTCACAGCATCTTTGTGAGGCAGGTAAGGGCTAATATCTCCATTTCAGAATGAGGTGAGGGCTTGGTCCCCTGCTGTGATAACTTGGCATAGCAATGGCCATCATATACCAGATGCGGACCTGGCCCCAGAAAATTTAAGTGATTTACCCAAGGTGACAAAAGGAGCAAGCATGGATAAAAGGCAGGAAACTTACCCGGGAAGACTTCTGTCATGAGAAGTCAGCAACTTCCCATCCTCTTCCAAGAACACAGTTATGATGCCTCTGCTTGAAAGAGCCCCTGTCTATATCCAGAAACCAAGCAAAGAGAAAGAGGCACCTGCCACTGAGCTCTACAGTTGCTGTTTGCTTTCTTCCAGAACAGCTCCCAAAATTACCATGATAGCAAGCTGAAAATGCAGGTGTTAGTGTCAAGCTACGAGATTGGAAAACTTTGAAAAGCCACTAAAAACTTTGCAAAGTTCCTCCTCCATTGATTACAACATGAAACCTTCAGCAACCTATTCAAAAGCCATGTTAGAGTAATTCTTAAACCAATCATTCTTACAGATGCCTCAATATGGAGGAGTAAGAAGCCAGCACAAGCAGAGTAAGAGTAAAGCTGTTAAAATCCTCTGGCTTTGTTCTTCTTGACCTGCCATTTCTACAAGAGCATCACCCTGTGACACAGCGCAGAAGCATTACTAGCATTTACAAACAAGCTGCAATTAGCATTTGCTTCTTTGACTGACCCTGGGAGTACTGTGCAAGGGGGATCTGCCTACAGAAAGAGGCTGAATTAAACCTGCAGCATCTTTTATATGTCCCAATAAAGAGCCAAAGGATCTCCAAGAGGATGACAACTACAGAAAGTAACCGGACCACCTGTATAAGCTCAAGTGAGCATAGACAGGAATTGCAGAAGGATGTTTGGATACAGCAGTGTGAAAAGAAAGCCTCTGTACTTAGCAATAAGAGGAGCTGCTAGTGCTGGGGTCAGGAACACTACACCACTTGGGAGGCTTCATTCTCTCTGTAATGTTCCTGGGACAAAGACTGGATGCTTCTCAAAGACTGTACTCCTGAAAAGGAGAAGAATGGATCAGATCTCACCGTTTTACCGTGCAAAGAGGCAACAGGAAGGTCCACAAAGGCAGTGACATGGACAGTAACACCATTTGTTACATTTGAACACCATTTGTTTGCTCTATTTCAAAGTGAAGATTGCCCTCACTAGGGTTGAGGGAAGAGTTTTAATCCCAAGAAAAGTTATTTAACAGACTGCCAGCAACTGCTTAGTGTTTCTCAGGATTTAGGCATCTCAAAATTGTGTCAGATCACTGTCCACAGCATCTGGTCTCTTCCCAGCAGGAAAGTGCCTCCAGGAAAATTGTCTCATTCAAGTAATATGGATTAGAAAGAGGAATGCAGAGCCAGAGAGAGATTTTGAAGATTAAGAGTCTTTGCCAGCAACCCTCCAAGCCAACCAGGACTCTCTTTCTTTGTATGATGGGGGCTCTGCCTCATGTTCCCGGGAAGGCTGAAGCTGTTGCAGCACTGGGAGGGAGACAGTGACCGGCCAATGTCACTGCCAGATGACCTGTTCTAGGACAGCAACAGAACAGCCCACTAGGGCTGCACAAGTTTCTGCTGTCCCACCCAGAGACTTCTGCCACCAGAAACCGCACCTCTGATAGCCACTGGAGAGGAGAAGCCTCCTAATAACACATCAAGACTCTTTTCTGCAAGTATCCAGTGGCTGATGGTAGAGCAGCACAGCAAAGCAAGCCAAGATGAAAAAGCACACAGAAAAGCAACTCAGCTGTTTTCAGGAAGTTCAAGACTGCTCATTTCTAGAGAGGAAAAAAAAGAGAATCAAAACTCAAGACTTTTAAATAAAGCTTACTTTATCACACAAGCATTTCCCTCAAAGCAAAGGGAAGCTCACAATGGGGGGGGGCTCCTCTGAAGAACTGCCAGCTAAGAACTGAGTATGCTGGACTGACTCGTGCCAAGGAGCTGTGACTTAAAGACTGCAGTGTGCAGTTTGCTCACCTACTGGGAGGATGGTGGGGTTCACTCCAAATGCTTGGATTTCCTCTTAGCTGGGTCAGTCTGTTGCAGGAGTTGATTTGCAAACAGCCAAGCTGAGTAACAGCAGGTGACATCTGCCGAGAGCTGTACTGCAGGGTTCAGTCTGTGGCCAGGAGATAAGCAATACTGATGAATGAAGATGGTTTATGGCTCTAAATTCCCTTAGCTGTTTACTCCAGGCAGGCCCTGATGCACCAGTGAATGAATACTGACAGTATTACACAACAGCATTAAAGGGAAAGGGATTACACGGGGCTGCGCTACCTACAGTGCTTTCCCTCTCCATAATGCAGCTGACCTTTCTGATCCCTGTCTGAAAAGCAGCAGATGCCTCCACGGGGTCAGGGTGGTTAACCTAGATTTCTGTAATACTGGCTGCATTTGCACTGATGGAGAAGTCATGGGGAAGCAATGCCTGTTCCCTGCCAGGCACACCAGGCGAGGCTAGAGAGGAGCAGGAGACCCACTCAGCACCTCTCAACACAAGGGAAAAGCTAGCAGGTTTCTATGTGAGTCCATGTGAGCTTGAGAAGGAAGTGGCAGGCGTTTTGAACACAAAGGACAGTGCTTTTCAGGAAGCTCTGCTGAAAAGGGGCTTTCTAAAAAAAAAAAAAGAAGTGGTGCAAAGAGGATCATTTACCACCAGCTGGCAAAACATGACAATCTACATCCAAAATCAGGGCCTCAACCACAGGAAATGCTCACACAAAGATCTGAGATACTGCAGGCAGCACTACTAAAAGTACTACTGAAAGTGCTACTAAAACTTCATGGGTACATGGAATATTACTTGTTAGGACACTGGGGAAGAAAGGCATTAAGGTTAGATGGCTGTCTGCCATACTAAGGATAATTAGGGCATACACTGGTAAGACGCAATGATTAAGTTTTGCTGTAAAAATAAAAATTCCTTGTGTGGTCATTACATCTCACTGGTGGCTGCAGGCACCACATAACTGCGTGCGCATGACGAGGGAGAACGTGCTGGCCTGGCCACCGAGGTGTCCCTAAAATCCCACCAAACTCCTGCTCTCTGCAGTTCTGACACATGCAGCAATGCTGACTTGCACTTAGAGACCTGCCCTGGAGCAGTGATCACTGCAATCAAGCGCACAGCACTGCCAGCACACCTCTTGCTCTGCCCTCAGCTTGGGGTTTTGCTTTCATGCTGGTTCTGCTGGGTACTGCCTCACACGCTGCCATTGACTCCAAAGCTCAGCTCCCAGCTGGATATGCTGGTTTTACTCTCCCTTTAAGCTTCCGTTCAGCAGAGGAATAGCTCCAGTTTGCGTACTGAGTTTGTAATGCACAAAAAGAGACAAACATCAATTAAATTAATTTTTACCCTATGACTTTAGCAGAGATCTGTGCTTGTCTGCCTACAGTTGAGAGCAAGCCCTTTAGCACAGTGCATCGCCAAACCTCCTTTCCACCAGCCTCCTTCTTCCCAGACATTCAGCATCAGTTTCAAGACTAACAAGTAAAATGCAGTAGTACAGCACTTCCAAGGAGGAAAAGTTGAATGAGTAACTACTGCACGGGCAGTCTAAGCTTTCTGATGTGGACTCCACACTGAAGTAAGCTGTATTCAGAGAAAGCCATTGAAAAAAAAAGTAATTCCCAAAGGTAATGCTTCAAAGAAGCAAAATCAACACCACCAGTGTGCCTAGAGAAATGGAGATCTCTCTCAGGGGTGAATGCAGCTACAGCACCTGAGATATAACCCATGTGTTCACAGACTATTGGCTCTCCACCTAGCTCCTCTTCCTGAAGTCCTCTTCATCTCTCGTCTCCACAGCCGACAGTGCAATCAGCATCTGGGCTGCGTAGTACGTGGCCATGATGATGAAGCGTGAGTAGGGCACGGGGAAGCAGAACTCGTTGAGCGCAATGGTGAGGTCGGACACCATGAAGAGCATGGCGCCGACGCAGGCCGACAGCTTGGTCCACGTCCACAGGTCGTTGCACAGCTGCACGCCCGCCATGGCCCGCCAGCCCATGAAGCCGATCAGCGCAATGTAGACGGCCACCAGGTAGGTGAACGGGCCTGAGAGGTAGGAGTACAGGAAGGCATAGCAGGAACTGGAAACAACGCCCATCAGCAAGCCGGCTTTGAGGTCCAAAGGCTTCATGCCAAAGGCTGAAGAGTACAGGATGTGTGTGATGCCGAACATCAGCAGACCTGGAGAGAAGCATTGACACGGAAAGTGTGACCATTCAACAATGGCTGGCAATCAAACACTCCTTGCAGTGTTACCACTCGTAACACTACCAGTGAGAACCATACTGACTAGCTGGGACAATTTTAATACAGAAATCTGGACATGGGAGATAGCACCAAGCCCCCAACCTAAAAAAAAAGGCCCAGCACATCTAGAGCTGCAGCCAAGTACAGCTCTGCTGTGACAAAAGCCTTTCTGCTGAGAGGCCAGGTAAATTAAGCTGCTGCAGAATGAATTGAGCTTGTTTTTCAGGTAGTTCCTCTTCCCCTGCTTTGGGTGGAAGTGTGGGAGCAAGGCAGACCAAGGATCACCCCCTCTAACTATCCATAGTGTTTTGCTCATAGGTCATGTGTGGAACAGGAAGACTGGAATCAGAGCAGCATAGGAACAAAATGTGACAAAAGACACTAATCCTTCTGAACCCAGACACAAAGCCTGCCCGTATTTAGTCACAAACCCAAAGGCACTCAAGGACTATATCTGGCTTCTACTCCATCTCTGCCCATAGCTGAGAGAAATCTAAGCTGGAAAGAAGCAGCTGGCATATTTCAGGGACTGCACCAATGTGATCTGCCAACAATTTTATGGTTATTTGCAAGATTCAGATGAACCTTACCAGGAATCAATCAGGGAAAATAAAATGCCGGCTTCCCTTTGAAGTGCAACACCCCTGAGAAATGCCAGATGTGAGTGTTGGAAGGTACTGCCCATATGTTACTGGCTTGCCACTAATCCATTTGACAAATTTATGTCCCAATGTGTTGATACATCTGCTGCCTCCAAGCTGTCATGACAACTGTAGATAATGGGCCACAAACAGAGCCCAGCTCCTTGGGTCTTTTGGTTCCCAGACCCACACATGGTGCATCTGCAGGCTGTCCCACTTTATTCTGGCAGGGTTATCAGAGGAGTTGGAAGTTTTCATGCAGCTAAACCATGAAATGGAGAAAAGAATCTGGGAAGCCAAGTCCTCCAGCAGGACACTTGTTCACATTTAATACATGATGTGCTGGTGTAAAGGGCAGTCACAAAAACCTGCAGCTGGCAGATGTTGCTTCATCCTAAGACTCTTGTGTTGAGGAAGCTCAAGGAAGTGGAAGTGTCTCCCTGCCTTTGGGGAGGATGAGATCAGACATCCACTGAGAACTCGGCCACAGCGGGATGCGAAGGAAATCCACAGGAGGGAGGGGGCTGGTGGGGATCTGATTTGCAGAGTGAGGCTAGAGAAAATGGACAGTGTGGTGGGGAAAGAAGAGAAGCACAAAGGAGGGCAACGAGCAGTTGATGCTTCACAGAGTTATTGCACCTCATGGGCACAGCACTGAGGAAACCAAGAAGGGATTTAGGACAAGAGCTGTTTATAGTGTTGCAGTGTGGGAAAGGTTAGAGCCCAGGGAGGCGGTAAGGAGAAGGATATGTCACCCTAGCAGTGAGGAATATTTTTTCCTTCATTGGTGTTACATGGAGCATTCTGGAACAGGGAACTGAAGAATGTGTTGTCCTTCATGCAGGCATCTGGCGAGGAGGAGGAGGAGGAGGAGGAGGAGGACAGGATGCGGCAGGCAAACAGAGCCCAGAAAGGCAGGAGGAGTTTCGTGATATGTAGTGAGGCTGGTCACAAAGGCGTCAGCTCCCAGGTTTACTCATTCAACACCCACAAATCCAGCCAGGAACTGGGGAAACCTGTGATGGCTGGACAGGGAAAGGGGTGCATTTCTCTTGCATTTCTCAGCCTTTTTCTTGGTCCTCTCAACCACATCAGGGAGATCAGTCCTTCTCTCTGTCCACTTCCTTCTCCTGGGTTTCTTCGGGCTGGCAATAAGGTCTTTTTGCTAATCCCTGTCTTCTTCACCAAATGCATAAATTGTTTCTAAGTGCCTGCTATCAAAGGAGGTGGATATTAACACTGTAAAGTATCTTCTACATGCAGTAAGACACTAGTCAGAAAATAGTGTGTTATTAGTGGACTGAAACAGCAAAAATGACAAAAAGTCAAGTGTGCCAGAAGTAGGTTCCCAGGCTCTCACTTCCCTATAAAGTAATGAACAAACGTCCTTTTATAAACTCATTGTCTCAAAAGCTTTTCAAATGAGCCCAGTTTCCAATCCTTTTCAGTCCAAAAACTTCAGAAATTGAATAAAATGTACATTCTTATCCAGCATTTCCTCTCCTCTCCTGAAACTACAAATTCCCACAACCAAAGACATCAAAAATATTGTCAGTTGTCAGCAACAGCAACCTGATGAGTTTTAAATAGGAGAAAATACATTTTGCAGGCAAGGTGAAGGATGAAGTGGAGTGGTGCACTTTATCTGCTTACACCTGAAATGCGAATATTAAAATTTTCCTACAGAAGGTGGTAGCTCAGTGGGCTGAGGTTTTCAAAATGCTCCAATAGAGCTTTTCTCCTCCTTAAGAAGAAAAATGTGTCTAAACCCACAAGGCAAAACTTCTCAGTTGTGAGAGTAGGGTTGAAACCCAACTCATTTGCAGATTAAAATACATCAACCAGATGCTGAATTGCTGTGACTGGTTAACCTGTCTCTAGCACTAAGCTGGAGAGGAAACTTGGAGATATATCAGCTATGTGGGAATGGAGAAGCACAGAACAGTCCGTATATAAAAATGGTCATGGGGAGAATTGGGCCTTGAGTATTTTCCAAGCCATAGTTCAAGGAGCAACTCCAGGAGGCAAAACCAGTTGGGCTGAGGCGACTGAGCCAGGGACTCCTGTTGGGAGGAAGCTCATCGGTGGGAATGTCAGCACTTGGCACAGAAGGGATGGCACCTTGAGAAAGCTGGAGCTCCTCAGCAACATGCCCAAGGTGCAGCCAGACAGATCCAATTCTCACAGCCGAAGCTAAACCCCACCAAAATCAGTAAACATTTTTACATGAACTTTTAATGGGATGGGGATAAGCCCTTGGGAAGTAGGATTAAAACCAGATTCAGAGAATTTGGCCTTTCATATCTGGCACTGCACACATTTCCTTCTCATAAAGAAAGAGCTTGTGGGAATCCCAGAATAAAACTAAATACTAACCTCATGAGAAAGGGGAAAAAATAAGCCTTTGACTTTCAGAGCTGACAACAGCACAAGTCAGAAAAGTTCCCTCGTCTCATCACATTTTCCAGTGGGACAGGCACAGCAGCCAGTTAATGGTGGGTGTTATGTGAGATCCCTGTGCTGGTTAAATTAACTTCAGAAGCCCCACCAGTCAGTTCAGTGAAGGACTCAACTGCTGCTGATTTCTTGTGACAGTCCAAGGCCAGGGAGAGCATTGCTGCAGGCAGGTTCAACATGGCTTTAAATGATTAATCTGAATCATTATGTTCCAGTCTGCAAACTAGCAAAATAAACCAAGCTCATTTTGCTCTGAGAGATGTGGATCTTTCTGCAGAGAAGACAGACCACTCTGGTAAGGTTTGTCCTTGATTGACCATCATTTAAATGTTCTGCAGAACAGACATGTCTTGTACAACAGGCTGCATGATTCACACTGATGAACCTGCAAGTAGGACAAGATTTCTGCTGCTTTGGTTTCTATCATCCACTTAATGCCTCCCCCAGGCTATGGGCTTGTCTATCAAAACATGAATGTCCTCTCCACCTGTTCTCCACTGAGGACCTTTGCACAATGTGTTCCATCCCTGATCCTTGCAGCAAAGGGCTGGCAGATCTCCCTGCAGAGAGATAGGAGGTAAATACTTCCCATAGCTTCATGGAAGCTGACGAGTGCCACAAGCATTTCCTTCTCTTCCCCAGGGTTTCTGCCATGCCACCTTCTCAACTCCAGCCCGCCAAGATGCTGTGACACACGCTAGGAAACCAAACCTGACCGAATTACCTCTCTAACCTCAAGAGAAGCTCGAGAGAAAGACTCATCCATGATGTGATTCCTCCAACCATGATGGATTTTAATCAAGGGATGAGTGCTTCCCAGCGCCCGGGGCTTAAGCTGTACATGAATAAACAAAACATGTGGCCCAGCAACTCATTACTAAATAAAGAGGGTAACAGCTGGGCACTGTGGCATCCCTTTAGGACTGACACTGTACTCACCATGAATGAAGTAGCCCTGTTCCTGCCAGATGAGAAAGGCGTCTCCCACTGCCGAGAATATGAGTCCCGCTAGGATGCGGCTGGCACTCCGGTGTGACACTAAGAAGTTAATTCCATGAGCCAGAAGGAAAACCCACAGGCAAAAGATGGGCAGACATTTAATGAGGGCACTGAACCAGGAGGGGCTGGAAGTTGGCAGCCACAGGACAAAATAGACACAAGTGGCTTTAAAAAAGGGGACCAGTTTGGGGCCTTCACTCTTCACCTAAAGAAAACAAATGTTAAAAAAAGATAAATTAATAAAATCATCAGAAGCATCAGTGAAATAAATTTCATAACAGAGCTGTCTACTTGCTTTTGAAAGTTGCTCTTCCATATACTGTCAACCAGAAGTGTTCCTACCCTGAGAAATGCTGGTTGAACTTTATCCTCTGCCTAGACCTTTGTGACCTTCTCTACTGAAAACACTTCTCGGTTGGCAGGAGGGGCTTTGGTTGGTGGATTTGGGGGAGACTTTAGATACCTTTTCTCTTTATTTGTTCCACTAAAAATATTTAGGCCACCAGTCAAACTCCTCTGGTGCTCCTTGTCACCCATCTTGTGTTTAGACTAACCCCTTTTATACACCTTTCCTGGAGATGTGAAAATACTGCATGCCCAGATATATCCCAGCAGCAAGCAAGCACAAAAGCACAAATCTCCTCTCCCATTTTCACAAATCCTCCTGCTTAGCCAGTTGCAGATCACCCTGAGGATACAACCTCTCTCCTAACCCATTCTTTCTCCTGCCCTGTAGCCTCATGCCTGGAGCTTGCTGTTGGCATCACAAGCTTCAAAGCCCAACACATCAACCTCCCAGGTGAGGATGTCACTTCCTCGGCTGACTAATACCAACATCAACCACGTGTAGCTTTGTTCTAGCATTACACTAATAATACAGTACCCATATTGCAGGAATTGTTTTGACTCAGGGCTCTACCGTGTAAATACAGACACAAAAATGCAGCATGAGCACTTGGCTACTCATAACAAAGCCACAGCAGGAGCAGGGCACAGACCTACAGGCTCCACAAGCTGGGTCTGCTCTTAACAAACACTTAGCTGAGACTGCTCTGCACAGTGATACCTATTGTGTTCACCTGCCCTCCCATCATGTTTTTGCATTTCAATGCAGGTGGGGAAAACTCCACATGAGAAACAAAGCTATTATTTTATTTTCTCTTGGAGAAGAGCTGAGGGCCAAAACAAGGAGCAAAGGAAAAGACTGTAACTGCTTCCATGCCTGCCTGATCTATGTCCTGGGGTCTTACAGAAGGTCTGTTTCCTCTTGCACCTAAGGCAGTGCAGCCTCCAGAGCTCCCCTGCAAGCAGGGGTTCACTCTCAGCCTTCTCATTTCTTTGGTCAAGCAAGATTTCTTTGCTTCATTTCACAATGACTTCCCACTACTCATGGCCAAAGCAAATGGAAGCCTCCTGCACTGGAGGAGGACACAGGAAAATTTAGAGGCATCCAAGCTGATTTCACACTGCGAAGTTCAACTGGTCTTTTTTTTTTTTTTTTTTTAAATAACTTGACCCTTTTTCTGCTTTCTGCATCATGGGGCATTGCCATGATCAGCATCCATCTTCTTTTGATGCAGGGTGCCTTGGTGCAGGTACATAGAACAGGTGAAGATTGCACAGGAAATATTCCATGCTTACAGTGCTCAGGTGATAAAGCCTAATCTCATAAAAATTCCAGAGCTTTTACAGGCGTGAGCAAATGGAGTCAGGTGGAGTTGGAAGACAGAAGCAGAGGCAGTGGAGGTCATCTTCACATGCAGTAGCTAAAAAGGGAATGTAAACTCTGAAGCAGTGAGGCTATAAATAAAGGGCATCCCAAGAAGACAGTGCCTTCAAAATTTTTCTCACATCTGATGGAAATTTCTCCAGCATATCAGCAGTTTCTTGGCAGTAAGGTATTTCATCATACATTATTCATAGGCTATTGCCAACACAATTTTTAAACACTCCATTAAACAACCAGGCTACACAATTCCCTAACAAAAGGACATCAGCCAAGCCGTTAACTTTCTTGTATTACATGGGGAGCCATCATGAGTCCTCTACTTAGGCTGTCTAAATTAATCACCATTTACCACTCCTTGTCTGCATTCCTTGGGAAAATTCTGGCAGTAAATAACAAATGAACTTCAAATAAAAATCATATAAGCACATGTCGTCTCACTGTACTGGGGTTGCCTGGGAACTATCAAGTATTGTAGGGGAAAGATTGTAGCCAAGCTTCCCTCTCCTTGAGACCCAACACTTGGCTCTTTTGAATTGACACATCAGGCTCAGACCATCCAAAGCCAGTGCCCAGCTCCAGCTCTGCTTCCTCCTTTTCTGACTCTTTTGTTGAAAAACATAGTTGATCACATTCATCCTCTCACAGTTGCAGGCAACAGACGACAGCATTTCTGGCAGGGTTTCCTTCTCTCTCCCACTGGTTGTAGAGGATCCCCACCATGCCATAATGAGCCCAAGATCTTCATCATGGAAAACTAACAACCTTCAAAGCTACAAAGTGCAAAAGAATTTGCAGCACCAACAGTGTTCCAGGCTCCTGTAACAGAATCAGCTAAGGTGGATAGTTATGCACCTCTGAAGACAAAAGTTTATGCTGAAAAGATATAGTTGAAGTTCAGCTGTTTGCAATACATCAGGGAGGCACTCTTAGAAGCATACAGGAGAGTATTTAGGTTAATAAACATCGGAAGTTTTATTTAATACCTCATATTAACAGAGAAACACCTGCTAGGAGCAGTTCCCATTACCATCACAGCTTGCCCTCCCCTGTGTGCCCACGTGATGAGACAGGTTTTAATTACACTTGTCATTTCCCCCAGGAACCTTGCCTTACTGAAGCTAAGATGCACACTTGTGATTATGTTTGCTTGGTAAGCTTAAAATTACCTTTTCTCACTACCTGAATGTGAATTTTGCAAGCCCAGACAGCTTTAGTTTAGAATAATGGTTTGTATTATTTCCATCCTAATAATAATTGAGGAATTTTTCATGCATTACAGAACCCTTGTGTAAGAATGACCTCATATTTCTAGAAGGGCTACAGGCTTCTTACCATTGACACTTTATTTCTTTACACTTTTTCTCCAAGTATACTTCAAATGAGTTATTTCCAACCATGCCCTTGCCCACGACTGAATGATGCAGCTCATTGGAGCCCCTTTTATGGCTCTAACCAAGATAAGGGCCCCATGAGTGGCACTAGAAATACTTTGGAGAAGTCGTCCAAGAAAAAGTGAGGCAACCACAGGGTGAGGCGGGGGATTATCCTCTGTTTGGTCATGTGGCTGAGGCTTGGAAAGAGGTGATGGGGCAATTTGCCACCTGAAGGACAAGTCAAGACTGGTATTGGAAAATCATGTACCAACAGGACTGGAAGTTGTGGCTTGAGGAAAGCCAAGCATATAATCCATGATGGGACTTGCCTGTACCACAGGGAAGGGAACATTATTTCTTGGCTGTGTGGATAAATTCAATCAAACCATCCATCTCCTTTGTACCTGTGTCTCAGAGACAGAATGTGAAATGGGGCTGTACCATGGGGCTGGAAAAGGAAGCACTTGATGGAGGTGACAAGATCCTTTTTGCTAATGTGTGTAATTGTCATGGCTTTAAGCCGGTTTTCACCATTTTGTTTTAAATTCTATTGCATTTTTCTTCCCAATTCTTTTCTCCTGCCACTGCTAATTTACTCTGTGCTGAAATGCAGTACAGAAAATATCATGAATGCAACACAAGGCAGTATTTCCAAGTTTTGAATTTCTAAACTGAGCATAATTTAGTGCTTTTTCTCAACTGCAATGACTACTAAATTACTTAGAGTCCTTAAAAATTAGTTTAAACTGCTGTGAAGTCACTATCTCTGCATTTGTAGAATCACAGTGAAAGTATTATTTATTAAATTATCTACATCCAAGCAAATCCAATAAAACCCTTCCAGATTCAGGCAGACTAGGAGGAAGTAGTGTCGTGGCTCTCAGCAAGAGACTTTGTGCCAGATGATCTCCAGAGGTCCCTTCCAATCTCAACCATTCTGTGTTTCTGTGATCTTCAAACAGAACATGGCATTGGCACATGCAGCTCCCTGGAGGCTCAGGGCTTAGATATCTACCTCCCTGCTGGAGATTCACAGGTTTACTGTATCCCTTCTTGTTTTGTCTGTTCTCATTCTGCTTCAGTTTGAAATACTGCTGTACACGGCCTGTTCTGATTGCTGCAGGCACAAAAGCAAGCCAAAAAATTTACACCTGGCTCCTCTACTCCAGAATAAGCCCCATTCACAGAGGAACAGCTACATTCATAGGACAGTGCCCTGATTTTCTTTAACATTTTGAAGCCAGTTGTCTGTATCCTTATCACAAGCGGGAAAGAAAATCCAGCTGCCACAGGGAGGGAGACATCTTCCTCCCTAGGTACAGAAGAACATCAGAAGCCTGTTGCAATGAAATGCTAAAGTAGGACAGAGTTCACTGTTCCTAAGCCTTGCACTGGTCCCTGGAAACAATGTGGAGTATCAACAACTGCTCTTCTCTGCAAAGTCCCCTAAATCAGCCTGCATAGAAAATGAGTACACAGACACCAGCTGTGTGCCAACCTGCTGTGGGGATATGGCTCACATCCACTGGGCTGCAAAATGCTTCTTTCCAGAAAAAGTGCTGTAAAAATAATACCCCAGCTCTTCCACTGGGCAACACTTGAGCATAACTGCGTGCACTGTCCAAAAAAAGCTGGGCTGTTGTCCTCCACCCAGCCCTCCCATCAGCCTTGTACCATTTTGTGTCTGAGCTGCTCCTCCTGGCTTTTGGCATCCAGCATCATGGATCCTGCCTTGGTTCTGCCCTACTGTGACAACAGCTCTCACCCCCAGTTGTGTGCCAATATATATTCATTTGGTTTTGTTGCCATGTTTGATACGGCAGAATATGTGTCCTCTGCAAGGCTCTCCAGCTCTGCTCTCCTGGAGGAGCAAACATGCTCCTGAGGGACAACCAATCACCTACTGCCATTTGTCAAGGAAGGTACTGGCTCATACGTGTCCCAAGTTGCTCCTGAATAAAATTCTGAAAATAAGTGCCTGTTATGGAGGGTGGTGAAGAGTTACTGAACCAGCCAGTCAACCTGCCTGAAATACTGTGTTGGTGCAACATATTTTTGCAATTAATAAGAGGGTTTATGTTTGTGTTGGAGATGCCAAGGGCCAAGCATCCGAGGCAGATGGCTCCTGAACAGGCTCCACATGCTGCAGAAAATTCAGGGTGATAGACAAACCCTCCCCCCCTCAAGTGGAGACAAGATTGTAGAGGCTGCATCTAAAACGGATTTGTAAAACAGCAAATAAATCACCCAGAAGACGGTACATGATTTGCCTTTGGGAGAATGTGTGTGCTGATAATCCTGTCTTCATCATGCTTATGCCATGCAATGAGTTTTACCAGGTCTTTATTGCAGCTTCTGGCACTCCCCAGCACAACTCAGAGCCTCTGTTTCTCCCGCAAGGGTAATGCAGTGAAACTCAGCTCATGCTCAGCTGTTTAGTCAGGCCTGTTTACAAGGGGTCAAAAAATCATGATTTTGTCTGACAGAAGCCCCTGTTGTTCAGTACAAGCCAAAAGTAACAGGACTCTGCCTGAACACTTCCAGCCTGCAAAAGGACCATCCTCCCAGCTCAGAAACGAGTGTCCAAGGCAGCTCTTCCATCCCCAGGGTCTCTTCAACTCCTGAAAAATAAGGCTGGTTTGTTGGCTTTTGTCATTCCTCCCTCTACCCCAGCAGCCTGGCTACTCTCTCCCCCACCTCAATTAAGCAAAGGAAGGTCCAGCTGTACTTCCAAGCTTTGTTCCGCAACAGACTAACACAGGACTGAGAGCTAGAAATACTCAACTTCCTTTTCTTAAGACCAAGCTATGGCTATTTGCCAGAAAAATACAATTAAAAAATTGGCACCAGCCCTCACAGTTCTTGGGTGGTGAACTCAGCTATATTGCTGCACAAATTCTTGGCATCAGAAAAGTCACCCTTTGGTGGAGGCGCAGAGGAGCAGGCCGTGGGTGAGCATCAATCAAACTGGCATCTAACAAGGGCCCTGTGCATGGCTGGGCTGCTCCAGACTCAGCTGCATGCAGGAAAAAGAACCGCAACAAAACTTATTTTCACCACCAAGCCAAAATGCTACCCTACTGGCAGTCACATTAATACTCAACCTAGTCTCCAGATTACCCATGGAGGGGATGCAAACCTGTCAGCACCGAGGTTAAAACCCTCCAGACAAGCGACTTCCCCCCAGATGCAGAGAGAAGGAGGGAAATCTGCAGCAGGAGTTTCCCTGCAGACGCCTGGCAGCAGGGCAATGCCTGCCTGTGCCAGCCTCTCCCAGGTGGAACGGCAGCTCGAGCCCCCACAGCGAGGCAGCACGCCCGGGCACCGCGGGGCAAGCGCAGCCACCCGGCTGAGCAGCAGCAGCAGCCAAGCGTCAAAAATGGGGCGGTTTGTGCCAGGAAAGCCGGGGAGCACATGAGAGAGGCTTCTCGTGCTGTGGCAGTGCCAGCAACACGAGATTGCAGACACCGCTTCTGCAGTGTAAGTACAACAGCAGCCCCGTCTCGTCATCAGGTGCTTAAGGAAGAAGAATGTAAAACACGCTGGGTGCTGACAGTCACACTGACCACGCTCACGGGGCTGCTGACGAGGCCAGTCTGCCTCAGCAGCCACTGTGACCTGGGAGCTCTTGGACATTGCAGCTCTCTGCTGCTGCACCCACGAGGTAAAAAACACGCATCTGCAGACACCTGGTTTGTGACAAAGTCACAAATGGGAAACTGGAGTCTCGCCCTCAAAGACTCCTTGCAGGAGGCTTTAGAAATGCGAGGGAACAGTTCCTTAGGAGCCTAAAGTAGATGGAGGAGGTTCCGGAGCCAAGGAAATCACCCCACTGCATCAGGGCACTGCTTGTGCCATGTATTGCAAGAGGAGCCCACTCCTACCTCTTGCCTTTTAAACCATGACATTGCCCAAGGCTATCTTGAGACACACGGGGATCACAGCATTCCCTTCGGCAGTTAAGGAAGTTACAGTATCCATAGAAGTTATCTCCTGTACTGAACAGAAGATGAAATCCTGTTCGCTTGGCTAATGAGCTACGCAACAGTGTCTCTGGGACCTTCCTGCACTACCCAGGACCTACTGCTACCAGGCCGGGCAAAATGAGCTACTGCTACACCCACCAATACCTTACAAAGTCGGGGGGTACCTGCCCTTGGCTTTCTGGAACTGTAGGAAAGCCTTCAAGTTGGTGAAGCCTTTCTTTAGCTTTAGCAGATGTTAACTCAAAAAATTACAGACAAATACATTTCACTCTGAACTGAAGAGTCAGCTTGAAAGCACATATTTTTGCTAGGGTTTGTTTTTGGGGGCTGGTTTTGCTTTTTTCCATCACCAATTATTTGTCCTGTCTACCAGACTGGCACAGGACCACAAACAAGGCTATTTTAAAAACCTTTTCTTAACCTGCAGTTACAAAATTATTGACTCCACATCTGTAGCAATCCTATAGCTGTCTGCACTTTTGGAAAGTATTGTCAATAATGTGCCACTGCCAAGGACTAACAATATTAAATTAGTCAAGAATTCAAAAGTCTCTGCAGGCCTGCAGGGGCTGTCACAGACTAGTGCTTTCAGGGTACTTCAATGGCTCTCAGAAATGAAAGCAAAAATACAGTATTTGCCTGCCAGCATCTTATCTCATAGCAAAGATTACTTTTCCCTCCCGGGATTCCAGATCTTCCTTTTTTTGTAGCAGAAAGCAAGCCTCTCCAAACACTTCCTTTGCTGTAACACTCACAAAAGAACCCCTTGCAGATGCTTAAAAACCTGAACCACAATGGGTCTGTCTTTTCATTTTGCTCATCAGAGCTGCAGTGCTGCCACAGAAAGGGCATGCACCCTTCCTCAGTGAGGTCAGGTGGGGCTGCATCCCTACTGCTAGCCCAGACATCAGGAGGATGTTTATGAAGCCACAGGGAATTTCAGGAGCCAGGCAGCCAGCACCCTGAAATGCACAGTCAGTACCTGTCTCAGGCAATTCCTCTCAGGATGGGAAGGGGCAATTATTTGGTCTGTCACACTAGAAACCAGATAAAAAATTTGTACTGCTTACAGAAAAGTCTCCACAACTTATGCTGGGGAGGGCTTCCTAACGACAAGCACTTGTTCTTAGGAGACTTATTATTTATATCACACTTTTCTGTGAAAAGGAGTACAGACTTCTGTTACCTAGGACAAAGCAGTGTTAGGTAAGCCCAACACATGAGCTGAGAAGCCCAGAGCCACAGCAAAAAGCAGCACCCCCTTGCAAGGCCCATTGCTACAGACAAGTGCCACCACTGACACCTGCCCCCAGAGCTGTGTGGCAAGACTGGAGCCCCTCTCCAGTCTCTGGTATAGACCCAAAATAAAATACCCCAGGGAGAGCTGTCAGTTCTCTCCTTGTCAGCACCAAGGGCAGGCTGAGTCTCGAGGTAATAGCAGAGATGGTCTGCATACAGAGTGCTTTGTCCCCAGGGCTGAAATCCATCTTGTGCCTGCACTCTCCCATCTCCAGCCTTATCTGCACACCACAACCCACTGCAGCATTTATGTTCTTGTTGGAGGGCCCCAGCCACTCTGTCATTTGGGGGATGCATGGAAGAACATGTAGTCAGGGAAATGGGCACTTGGCGAAGCACTACTCTGCTCAATGCTGCTTTGCCACCAGGATTGGTATCTGGGAGAGAAGGAAGGCCCTTCCATCCAGAAACAACCTCTTTAGCAGAGAAATGTCATTTAACCTACAGTCTGTGGGGAATAATGTGGGTCAAAATGAAGGGCATTGCAGGCACTGGTGCTGTCACAGCCGTTTGCAGGAACAGCTGAAGAGCCAGCGGTGCAGCCCAGAAGGCGGGTGGCATATGACAGGCTGTACCAGCCCTACCAGCCATTACTAAAGACCTGCAAGGGTGGATCCCTCAGGCATTCAAAAGGCACTTTTGCAGCTCACCTTTCTGGCTCGCAACATTGATGCACACCTGGAAGAGGAGAGAGTTTTGCAAAATGAACAGGAAAGAAGAACTGAAACAGGAGGGGAAGGCAGCTGCCAGTGGCTGGGAAAGCTGGCAGCTCTGCACAAGAGACTTTCAATGTATGAATCCTCACAAAGGGCTGTAATAAGCAAAGGCAAGTAGTGTGCTGGGAAGCCCAGGAGGGACTGCTCAGCTTGTCTTATGCATATTAGGAAACTGAATGAAAAGCTCTACTCTACCTGTATCATGTCCTACAGTCTGAAAGCTTGTGAAACACTGATATTAAAGAAAATCAGAAGGAAAAATAGCAACGTATCCCAATAAAGATGTGTATTTAGAGAGGTGCTGCTCTGATACCTTATAAAAAAGCAGCAGCCCTCCTCATGTTATCATGGCATCAATATGCTTAAGAGACAAGAGGGTGTTAAGGTTAAAGGATGACAGCAGAGCCTCAGATTTAATTTCCAATATCTATTCTTGTGTCAAGATGTTGTGGCTGGGACAAGTCAGTATCAGACACAACTTACCTGAAGACATACTGGATCTTCCCAGCCAGTCTCAACAGATGTGGAGTGAGCACGTGCAAACACTAACCCACACGCTCCCAGGATTCAAACCAATACACCAAGGCTTTCACTTGCAAAGCCCCTGCTGTAATCAGGCTGCATAAACAAATGCAGACCACACTCACAAATGAGTGTGCAGCTGCTTACCAGGGTTGTGCCCTTTATATTGATGGTGCAAATCCAGAGATGCAACCAAGTGAAGTGGAAACTTCATGAACATCCATTAAATTATAACCTTGTCATCACACTTCGTTTATATCAGGGTTGCAGGGAAAAGCCATGAAACTTGCTTAGTTCCTCGTGCAATGGAGCACAAGTCAGCACTGCTATCCGTGCCCCAAAAAACCAAAAGACACACAAATAGGGATATAGTAGCCAAGCTATGGCCTCAGCCCAGTTCTGCTGAAGCCATGGGAGACATTAAGTCTGAGGATCTGTCTGGTGTGCCTAGAGTGTGCTGGAAAATGAGCAGCTGACTTAATGTCAAACTTCCCTTGGTTTCAAGCAATGATTCAATCAGAGGCTACTTCCAACCAGCAGAAATGCACTCATTTTGATACATAACAGGAAATTTAGTGCCTGATGCCAGCTGGTGCCATATCCGCCTCCAAAGTTGATCTCTGTCCCAAGGCCAATTCAGTAACATGGGTTGTCTCATCTTCCCTCAGTTTTGGCACGAACATGTCTTGCAGCAATCTACAGGAATTAGTTTTTGGGAGAAGACTAGTCTGCTGGTAGAAACAAGGCATTTCCACAGGATCACAGCAAGGTGAATCAAAAGAGCCACCATTCTCACTCACAGGCAGATTTGCAATACAAGAGTCATCCTTGCAACATTAACTTAACACAAGAGACACAAGTTGCATTTATCCAGAGTGAAACTGCATCTGTGCAACTCCTGAGTCAGAGGCTGCTGTGTGAGCCCCTGGGCTCTGCTAGTGCCTGAAATCCTTCCCATCCCAGCACACTTGAAATCATCAGGAAAGCTCTTTCCCAGCCCATCTACTGCCTTTCAGCTCTGGTGGTATGTAAACTCCTAGACACTTTTCTGTGCTATGTCACCTGGATACTTGTTCACATTCAGCAGTACATGGAGGGTTACTCTAGGTTGACACACTTGTCACACAGAAACCTGTCAGTAGTTGAAATGCTATTTAGATTATGGCAGTATAAGAAATGAATATAGGAGGGGTACAAGCAGGCTAGAAGAAGCAATAACCATCACCCTCATTTTGCATGTTGCAGTAAGTAAAACCCACATCTCTATTGCAATGACAGATCTATTGGGCATTGTGTGACATGAAGGACAGTAGAAAAATCAAGTGGTGATATAATAACCACTTAGGCCTCCAGGAGGGAAGGGAGTTATGTAACTAATAAATCTTTTTGCTGTTCAAGAGTTTCCACATGCCATTTCCTGATGCCATCTTTTTCTAAGAGTCTAATTTCACTGGAGTTATTAGTTCCTCAGTACTATGAAGTTACCCACAGAGAAGATAACTTTGGCTCTTCTGTCGCATGCAGTGTATTTTGGATAGAGATACTTGGACAGGAAAAGAGAACAGAAGAAATGCATCCCTGTCCTTTCAGAGGAATTATGTGTAAGTACAGACTTCTGAACTGGACCCACAAATCTTAACGCACAAAGCACACTTTGAACAACAGCAGCGTGTGCCTTGAGTGATATCCTTGGGTTAATGAAGCCTTTAGTCCACAGCACTGCCTGCAGCAGTGATCAGCACTGCCTGCTTAATGCTCCCTCCCTGGCACTGGGAAGAGCGTGAGAGAAGCCCGCACTTTCCAGGCTCCGATAGCCCACCCTCCCCTAGCAACAGCTACAGCAAAGAATGTCAATGTCATAGCAAGAATGCACAAGTTCAGTCTGAAAAAATAAACCATGGCATGTAACGCTATGCCTGGGCTTTAGGTGGCATAAATCAGCACAGCTTTTTGCTCAGTAGGACCAAAGTTTTTAGGCTTCTCCCAAAAGGTGGGACTGACATAAACGTTACTAAGATCCACCTAAGCTTTCCTAAGGTGATGATTCCCTCCCTTTCTTCAATGAGCTCAGATGTTTAGAAATATTTTCTATCATTCATTTACATTGGCTCGGTTTTTATTGTAGTGAGTGCCATACTTCCGTAATTGTCTATGCAGTACATAAATGTGCACGTCTACAAGCCACCTACATAATAAAATCCCAATTTATGATGCATTTAAGTAATGGGAGAAATTACAAAGAAAGCAACAACGTTGCATATAAACAGAGAACAAGTAAAATTAACTCTACCATGAGAGTTACTTCTTAGATGGTTGCTAACATTTCATTCATTAATGCAGAAACAATACATCCTCTCTCTAAGAAACAAAGGCTGAAATAGCTCCAATGTGATCTGGCTTTCTTGTTTTTAGCAGAAGTTTGAGGATTATGGAGCACACTTTCTAATAATAAACCTTTAAAACTATGCTTAGACCTACTACCGCTACAATTGCCCATAATGCAGAGTCTCTAAGCAACATGATTTACATCAGGTTTCCATACCCATCTGGATCAGTGTGATTTGGCCCCTGTTCAGAAACACAAATGATACCCACCCAGTTCTCCAGCCCTACCCCATATTTCTTGCTGCTGAATATCTTTCCAGACCGTACCTTTCAGCTATTTTGCCCAGTTTTTGCAACTGACCTTTATACTCTGTCCCAGTGACACCTTGCATCTACCCCAAGGGCTGCTCTCAGGAGGGTGCTGCTGCTTCCCACCCAGAAGGGACCAGCCAAGGGCTCCACTTCCATCATGCAGCCAAAACAACGTATCCTTTCCCAACCCAGCTATCTCTGTTTAAAGATGCGAATACACCAGAGGAAAAAAGGAAAGGGATGGGGATCGTTAAGATATGGATTCTGGGCAATAATCTGTCCCAAGCAGCATTTCACCTCTCTCCCACACCCAGGACTGTGCTAGGTCAAGTACAAGTCAGGTGCAGAGGAAATGTTGTAGGGATGAGAGCCCCTAGTTCATCTTGCTCTAAAAGACACACCAATATCATCTATAACTGTCCCCCCCTAAAGAGACCTACCCTCAGCCAATTAATACCTATATTTCCCATGCCCTGTTTTCCTCAAAGTGGAGTGAAGCCCTATACTAAGTTTAGTCCTAACTTTAGGGACAAAATAGGGTCCCTTTGAGCAAGGAGCATTATGTAAATCTCAGAATGACTGCATGTCTCCAGGCTCATCTCCTGCACACTTGTGGCTCCTGCAATCATGGTGCCTGCTGGGCAGAAAGATCGTTAGGGCAAGAGCTGTCTCCCACAAGCTCACACTAAAAACTGCTTAGACAACAGTGGTGGGTGTGGGGGGAACTGGACAAAAATCACTAACGAGTGCTCTTTCATTAAGGTGGGACCAGCGGTGACTGAACAATAATGGAATTAAACCTCACATCTCCATGAAGCAAATGTGCCATTTATCAATACTATGCTCTCTGGAGGCTCTCAGCCCACATGGCTTTTTGCAGAAAAAACAGCTCTTAATCAGAGCAGTACCAAGAACAATAATATTTAAATCTAGCAGAGTAAGCAGTGAAAGCTTCCCTCCAAGGTGACTTCCAACCAGAGTGAGCATTGATCACCAGATGGAACAGGATGGCAGACAAATGCATCTTCCTGCCACAGCCCAGCACCATGCAAGTCTAGACTCTAACATCAGCAGGACTCCAGAGCTTTATCCCAACTGAGGACCTGGCACAATACATTAAAAGGTATTTTGGCACCAGGCTTGTCAGTTTGTGGGCATGCTCCCCACTCAGTACATATGAATTGTGCAGCATCAGAGACCATGGCCTGACGAGCTCTGCACAATGCTGTGGTCTTTCTGTGTGCACCAGGCAGACATTCCAAGCCCTCCAGGCACTGATGCACACCTGGCAGCCAGCACAAACAGGCAATCCTAGCTGTGATCTCTCCCAAGTTCCTCTCCACAGACTGTGCCTCCTTGCGTGGTTCCTTCCAGCTATCAGTTGTACAGCAGACTTGGAGGTTTTGACTCTTGTTACAAGAGTGTCCTAAGGATGGAAAGAGGGGGAGACACAGGAGAGAAGGTTGTGTGTAAGCAGCCAGGGCCACCTGCTGCAGTACTGCACAAAGGCCATCGCTCTGAGAACAGGAAGAAAAATCCTGTCACTCTCAGATATGCTCTTCTGGTGCTCTCCCCATTGAGACTGATGCTGTAGTGTGTTGAGAGAGGACATACACTTTAGACAAATCAATTGCCCTGCCTAATTTGATTATGCCTCAGGTGCTGCCCCTCCAGAGAGTCTCCCCATCATGTGTCAAGGCAGCGATATCCGCGCTGGCTCCAAAGACCCGGTCTATCTATGCAGCAAAGGCAGTGCAGTACAGAGATAACGGCTGGGCCCCAAGGCTGTGGCCAGACCGATGGCCACTGCTTTTCCCTTCAACAGTAAGAGACTTGCTGGAGGGAGCCCACCAGCTGTAGAGCCAGCCTGCTCCTCACCCCCAGCTGTGCCAGGGTCACACCACACTCCTGGGCAGCACAGGCCACCACACAACACCAATTCCAGCCACCCCTCCTAGGCTGTGGGACAGCTGGCATGGAGCAGCACGGTGCCCTCCTTCAGAGGAACAGCGACGCGACAACCACTGATGGAGATGTGCAAAAAAATGTCCCTCAGAACACTGAAGGCTTCCAGCTCTTTCTCTGTGAGCTGTGTGGAGGATCAGTCACCCGCCCCTCTCACCTCTACAGCAGTGGCAAACAGCTGCAGCTCTGGTCACAGCTCCTGGTCTCCTTGTCCCTCCAGCTCCCCACAGCTTCACACCTGCATTAGTTGCCTTCAGTGAAGTGAATTGTTCGCATGTCAGGGATGCAGCCAGAGCAGAAATGTTCTTTGTTACACGTCAAAAGGGCAAGCAACGAAAGAAGGGTTTTTTTCATTTTCCTTCCCAAGTTACCTTCCCAAAGCCTTCTGGTCTGAACTCTGTACACCCTTCCCAACATGTACTCGTGCTTTAGTCATTTGCCTCAAAGCTTGGTTGAAATAACACTCTGCAAGACCACCTTGATGCATTATCTCCACAGCCAAGTACTGCCTCCTGCAAGCTGTGAAACAAATCCTGTCATTTGTTCAGCCATTCCAGTACAGTCCCAATATGAGATTTTACATGCAAGATACACATACACAATTCACTATAACTGAAAGCATTACTGAAGGACAAATTTAACTTATGGCACAGAAGCACAAAGATACCAAACCTTTTCAGCTATTTCGGAAAAGCACCAAAAAAAAAACGTTTGGCACTACAATGTTATAATTTCCAAGCTACTTCCCTCTGTCTCTAGAGATAAAAGTCATCCCCAGGCTGCTGATGAATTTACCAGGTACATGTTGATAACTGGGGGAAAATTAATCTGAATTATCAGACAATACAGGCTGCTGTGCAGAACTGGCAAAGCAATTAAAAAGTTTTGAATGCCAGCATTGTGAGTTAAGATCAGGACAAGATTTCTACCTGCCAGAGAGCATGCAATAGCCTGGCCTGTAACCAAAATATTTCAAAACAAGATGAGAATGGATCAACAGGGAACCAGGATGCCAGCAGTAGGTGTTCGTGATGCAGCAAAGCACTGGGAAACTTTCCCACCAACAGTTATCCTTACAGCATGTGTTAAGTCTGCTGGGGTAGTCCAACAAATCCCTCCCTTTCTAGAAAGAGGAACATGCAAAGCAACATATCTAACAGTGCAGCTTCTCTGCTGTTCTAGCAGTTCTTTCAGCACTGAAACAGCCCCTGTTCACCTGCAGGGGCAGTTCCTGATCTTGCTGGCACAAGCCACAGCTACTTCAGTTACCAGCTTTGTTCCATCAATCCAAGAGTCCTGCTGCACACATCACCTACTGACAGGACAGCAGTGAGTTGCTACCTTATTGCTGGTTACGTTAATTAAGCATCGTGACTCCCCAAGAGACAGGCAGGTGACACCAATCCCAGTTTCACGTCGTTAGGTGGTGGAAGTGCCAGACTGATTTGCAGACGAGACGAGGTCTCAGGGGGAGGTCAGCCGACCTATGGAAAGGTCTGCCCCACACGAGGGTCAACACACCCCTCAGCCCAAGCCAGGACCTGGACAGCAAAGCCACCTCCGGATGGCGAGGCAGAGGTGCCTGCGAGGGCACAGGAGGCCGCGGGGACAAAAGGATGCTGCCGCGGCGCAAGCCCACGGCAGCTGTGGCAGCGCCGTTCTGAGCAGATGCAGTGCACGTAGAGCAGATGTACTGGAGATGTTTTTAAAAACACACATGACAAGAGGAGGACGCGGCGGAGAGCCGCCCGGGGAGCCGCACCGCTGGAGCAACAGCTGCCAGGGGAGGCCGGGGTGAGCATCGCGGGGGCCGGGGGGTGGCCGCCAGCGGTCGGTCTCCCGGCGGCGGCAGGCGGGAGGAACGGAGCGCCCGCCGCGCTCGGGGGCAGCGCCCGGGGAGCGGGTGGGAGGGCACCGGCCGGGAGCGGGGACAGCGACCGAGTGCCCGTGGGAAGGGGCGCGGGTC